>JAQJVK010000128.1:0-471978 GCA_035578135.1 Flexamia atlantica | reverse complement strand
CGTAAAAACTTAGGTTTTGAAATATGGGTGATTAAATTAGTCGCTATGTGATGTGTGGACAGCGATCCACCTAAGTTTGACATAAAATATAAAATAAATACGGCAGTGTGTCAGCATGACGTACACGTAGGGTGATGAAATAGGACCAGAACTTCTGTATTATACCACCCAAGTTACCGTAAAAACTTAGGTTTTGGAAATATGGCTGATTAAAGTAGTCGCATTGGAGATGTGCGGACAGAGATTTGTCGAAGTTTGACACGAAATATAAAAAAAATACGGAGGTGTGCCAACATGACGTACACATAGGATGATAGAATAGGTCCAGAACTTTAGTACTATACCACCCAAGTTACCTTAAAAACTTAGGTTTTGGAAATATGGGTGATTAAATTAGTCGCTATGCGATGTGCGGACAACGATTTGTCTAAGTTTGATATGAAATATAAAAATAAATACGGAATTGTGGATACATGACGTACACATAGGGTGATAGAATAGGACTAGAACTTCTGTATTATACCACCCAAGTTACCGCACATCTCAATGCGACTACTTTAATCAGCCATATTTCCAAAACCTAAGTTTTTACGGTAACTTGGGTGGTATAATACAGAAGTTCTGGTCCTATTTCATCACCCTACGTGTACGTCATGCTGACACACTGCCGTAATTTATTTTATATTTTTATGTCAAACTTAGGTGGATCACTGTCCACACATCCAAAGCGACTATTTTAATCACCCGTATTTCCAAAACCTAAGTTTTTAAGGTAACTTGGGTGGTATAGTACTAAAGTTCTGGACCTATTCTATCATCCTATGTGTACGTCATGTTGGCACACCTCCGTATTTATTTTTATATTTCATGTCAAACTTAGACAAATCGTTGTCCGCACATCGCATAGCGACTAATTTAATCACCCACATTTCCAAAACCTAAGTTTTTACGGTAACTTGGGTGGTATAGTACTAAAGTTCTGGACCTATTCTATCATCCTATGTGTACGTCATGTTGGCACACCTCCGTATTTTTTTTATATTTCGTGTCAAACTTCGACAAATCGTTGTCCGCACATCGCATAGCGACTAATTTAATCACCCCATATTTCCAAAACCTAAGTTTTTACGGTAACTTGGGTGGTATAATACAGAAGTTCTGATCCTATTTCATCACCCTACGTGTACGTCATGCTGACACACTGCCGTATTTATTTTATTATTTATGTCAAACTTAGGTGGATCACTCTCCACACATCCAAAGCGACTATTTTAATCACCCGTATTTCCAAAACCTAAGTTTTTTAGGTAACTTGGGTGGTATAGTACTAAAGTTCTGGACCTATTCTATCATCCTATGTGTACGTCATGTTTGCACACCTCCGTATTTTTTTTATATTCGTGTCAAACTTCGACAAATCTCTGTCCGCACATCTCAATGCGACTACTTTAATCAGCCATATTTCCAAAACCTAAGTTTTTACGGTAACTTGGGTGGTATAATACAGAAGTTCTGGTCCTATTCTATCACCCTACGTGTACGTAATGCTGGCACACCTCCGTATTTATTATTATATTTCATGTCATACTTAGACAAATCGTTGTCCGCACATCGCATAGCGACTAATTTAATCACCCATATTTCCAAAACCTAAGTTTTTAAGGTAACTTGGGTGGTATAGTACTAAAGTTCTGGTCCTATTCTTTCATCCTACGTGTACGTCATGCTGACACACTGCCGTATTTATTTTATATTTTATGTCAAACTTAGGTGGATCGCTGTCCACACATCCAAAGCGACTATTTTAATCACCCATATTTCCAAAACCTAAGTTTTTACGGTAACTTGGGTGGTATAATACAGAAGTTCTGGTCCTATTCTATCACCCTATGTGTACGTCATGTATCCACAATTCCGTATTTATTTTTATATTTCATGTCAAACTTAGACAAATCGTTGTCCGCAGAACTATATTATTATACCACTCAGTTTACCGTCAAAAACTTAGGTTTTGGAAATACGGGTGATTAAAATAGTCGCTTTGGATGTGTGGACAGCGATCCACCTAAGTTTAAAATAAAATATAAAATAAATACGGCAGTGTGTCAGCATGACGTACATGTAGGATGAAAGAATAGGACCAGAACTTTAGTACTATACCACCCAAGTTACCTTAAAAACTTAGGTTTTGGAAATATGGGTGATTAAATTAGTCGCTATGCGATGTGCGGACAACGATTTGTCTAAGTTTGACATAAAATATAAAAATAATTACGGAATTGTGGATACATGACGTACACATAGGGTGATAGAATAAGACCAGAACTTCTGTATTATACCACCCAAGTTACCGTAAGAACTTAGGTTTTGGAAATATGGCTGATTAAATTAGTCATATTGAGATGTGCGGACAGCGATTTGTCTAAGTATGACATGAAATATAATAATAAATACGGAGGTGTGCCAACATTACGTACACGTAGGGTGATAAAATAGGACCAGAACTTCTGTATTATACCACCCAAGTTACCGTAAAAACTTAGGTTTTGGAAATATGGGCTGATTAAAGTAGTCGCATTGAGATGTGCGGACAGAGATTTGTCGAAGTTTGACACGAAATATAAAAATAAATACGGAATTGTGGATACATGACGTACACAGTAGGGTGATAGAATAGGACCAGAAATTCTGTATTATACCACCCAAGTTACCGTAAAACTTAGGTTTTGGAAATATGGGTGATTAAAATAGTCGCTATGCGATGTGCGGACAACGATTTGTCTAAGTATGACATGAAATATAATAATAAATACGGAAGTGTGCCAACATGACGTACACATAGGATGATAGAATAGGTCCTGAAATTTAGTATTTATACCATCCAAGTTACCGTAAAAACTTAGGTTTTGGAAATATGGGTGATTTAAATTAGTCGCTATGCGATGTGCGGACAACGATTTGTCTAAGTATGACATGAAATATAAAAATAAATACGGAATTGTGGATACATGACGTACACGTAGGATGACAGAATAGGACCAGAACTTTAGTACTATACCACCCAAGTTACCTTAAAAACTTAGGTTTTGGAAATATGGGTGATTAAATTAGTCGCTATGCGATGTGCGGACAACGATTTGTCTAAGTATGACATGTAATATAGAAATAAATACGGAAGTGTGCCAACATTATGGTCACATAGGGTGATAGAATAGGACCAGAAAGTCTGTATTATACCACTCAAGTTATCGTAAAAACTAAGGTTTTGGAAATATGGCTGATTAAAGTAGTCGCTTTGCGATGTGCGGACAGCGATTTGTCTAAGTTTGACATGAAATATAAAATAAACACGGAAGTGTGCCAGCATGACGTACACATAGGATGAAAGAATAGGACTAGAACTTTAGTACGATACCACCCTAAGTTACCTTAAAAATTAGGTTTTGGAAATATGGGTGAATTAAATTAGTCGCTAAGCGATGTGCAGACAACGATTTGTCTAAGTATGACATGAAATATAAAAATAAATACGGAATTGTGGATACATGACGTACACATAGGGTGATAGAATAGGACCAGAACTTCTGTATTATACCACCCAAGTTACCGTAAAAACTTATGTTTTGGAAATATGGGTGATTAAATTAGTCGCTATGCGATGTGCGGTACACATAGGGTGATAGAATAGGACCAGAACTTCTGTATTATACCACCCAAGTTACCGTAAAAACTTAGGTTTTGGAAATATGGGTGATTAAATTAGTCGCTATGTGATGTGTGGACAGCGATCCACCTAAGTTTGACATAAAATATAAAATAAATACGGCAGTGTGTCAGCATGACGTACACGTAGGGTGATGAAATAGGACCAGAACTTCTGTATTATACCACCCAAGTTACCGTAAAAACTTAGGTTTTGGAAATATGGCTGATTAAAGTAGTC
Source organism: Flexamia atlantica (assembly GCA_035578135.1). Taxonomy (NCBI): domain Eukaryota; kingdom Metazoa; phylum Arthropoda; class Insecta; order Hemiptera; family Cicadellidae; genus Flexamia; species Flexamia atlantica. The sequence goes on along the minus strand of JAQJVK010000128.1, from coordinate 468,035 downwards.
GCATTGAGATGTGCGGACAGAGATTTGTCGAAGTTTGACACGAAATATAAAAAAAATACGGAGGTGTGCCAACATGACGTACACATAGGATGATAGAATAGGTCCAGAACTTTAGTACTATACCACCCAAGTTACCTTAAAAACTTAGGTTTTGGAAATATGGGTGATTAAATTAGTCGCTATGCGATGTGCGGACAACGATTTGTCTAAGTTTGATATGAAATATAAAAATAAATACGGAATTGTGGATACATGACGTACACATAGGGTGATAGAATAGGACTAGAACTTCTGTATTATACCACCCAAGTTACCGCACATCTCAATGCGACTACTTTAATCAGCCATATTTCCAAAACCTAAGTTTTTACGGTAACTTGGGTGGTATAATACAGAAGTTCTGGTCCTATTTCATCACCCTACGTGTACGTCATGCTGACACACTGCCGTATTTATTTTATATTTTATGTCAAACTTAGGTGGATCACTGTCCACACATCCAAAGCGACTATTTTAATCACCCGTATTTCCAAAACCTAAGTTTTTAAGGTAACTTGGGTGGTATAGTACTAAAGTTCTGGACCTATTCTATCATCCTATGTGTACGTCATGTTGGCACACCTCCGTATTTATTTTTATATTTCATGTCAAACTTAGACAAATCGTTGTCCGCACATCGCATAGCGACTAATTTAATCACCCACATTTCCAAAACCTAAGTTTTTACGGTAACTTGGGTGGTATAGTACTAAAGTTCTGGACCTATTCTATCATCCTATGTGTACGTCATGTTGGCACACCTCCGTATTTTTTTTATATTTCGTGTCAAACTTCGACAAATCGTTGTCCGCACATCGCATAGCGACTAATTTAATCACCCATATTTCCAAAACCTAAGTTTTTACGGTAACTTGGGTTGTATAATACAGAAGTTCTGGTCCTATTCTATAACCCTATGTGTACGTCATGTATCCACAATTCCGTATTTATTTTTATATTTCATGTCAAACTTAGACAAATCGTTGTCCGCACATCGCATAGCGACTAATTTAATCACCCATATTTCCAAAACGTAAGTTTTTACGGTAACTTGGGTGGTATAATACAGAAGTTCTGGTCCTATTCTATCACCCTATGTGTACGTCATGTATCCACAATTCCGTATTTATTTTTATATTTCATGTCAAACTTAGACAAATCGCTGTCCGCACATCTCAATGCGACTACTTTAATCAGCCATATTTCCAAAACCTAAGTTTTTACGGTAACTTGGGTGGTATAGTACTAAAGTTCTGGACCTATTCTATCATCCTATGTGTACGTCATGTTGGCACACCTCCGTATTTTTTTTATATTTCGTGTCAAACTTCGACAAATCTCTGTCCGCACATCTCAATGCGACTACTTTAATCAGCCATATTTCCAAAACCTAAGTTTTTACGGTAACTTGGGTGGTATAATACAGACGTTCTGGTCCTATTCTATCACCCTATGTGTACGTCATGTATCCACAATTCCGTATTTATTTTTATATTTCATGTCAAACTTAGACAAATCGTTGTCCGCACATCGCATAGTGACTAATTTAATCACCCATATTTCCAAAACCTAAGTTTTTAAGGTAACTTGGGTGGTATAATACTAAATTTCAGGTCCTATTCTATCAACCTACGTGTACGTAATGTTGGCACACCTCCGTATTTATTATTATATTTCATGTCATACTTAGACAAATCGTTGTCCGCACATCGCATAGCGACTAATTAAATCACCCATATTTCCAAAACCTAAGTTTTTAAGGTAACTTGGGTGGTATAGTACTAAAGTTCTGGTCCTATTCTTTCATCCTACGTGTACGTCATGCTGACACACTGCCGTATTTATTTTATATTTTATGTCAAACTTAGGTGAATCGCTGTCCACACATCCAAAGCGACTACTTTAATCACCCATATTTCCAAAACCTAGGTTTTTAAGGTAACTTGGGTGGTATAGTACTAAAGTTCTGGTCCTATTCTTTCATCCTACGTGTACGTCATGCTGACACACTGCCGTATTTATTTTATATTTTATGTCAAATTTAGGTGGATCGCTGTCCACACATCCAAAGCGACTATTTTAATCACCCGTATTTCCAAAACCTAAGTTTTGACGGTAACCTGAGTGGTATAATAATATAGTTCTAATCCTATTCTATCACCCAATGTGTACGTCATGTATCCACAATTCCGTATTTATTTTTATATTTCATGTCAAACTTAGACAAATCGTTGTCCGCACATCGCATAGCGACTAATTTAATCACCCATATTTCCAAAACCTAAGTTTTTAAGGTAACTTGGGTGGTATAATACTAAATTTCAGGACCTATTCTATCATCCTATGTGTTCGTCATGTTGGCACACTTCCGTATTTATTTTATTTTTCATGTCATACTTTGACAAATCGCTGTCCGCACATCTCAATGCGACTACTTTAATCAGCCATATTTCCAAAACCTAAGTTTTTACGGTAACTTGGGTGGTATAATACAGAAGTTCTGATCCTATTTCATCACCCTACGTGTACGTCATGCTGACACACTGCCGTATTTATTTTATATTTTATGTCAAACTTAGGTGGATCACTCTCCACACATCCAAAGCGACTATTTTAATCACCCGTATTTCCAAAACCTAAGTTTTTTAGGTAACTTGGGTGGTATAGTACTAAAGTTCTGGACCTATTCTATCATCCTATGTGTACGTCATGTTTGCACACCTCCGTATTTTTTTTATATTTCGTGTCAAACTTCGACAAATCTCTGTCCGCACATCTCAATGCGACTACTTTAATCAGCCATATTTCCAAAACCTAAGTTTTTACGGTAACTTGGGTGGTATAATACAGAAGTTCTGGTCCTATTCTATCACCCTACGTGTACGTAATGCTGGCACACCTCCGTATTTATTATTATATTTCATGTCATACTTAGACAAATCGTTGTCCGCACATCGCATAGCGACTAATTTAATCACCCATATTTCCAAAACCTAAGTTTTTAAGGTAACTTGGGTGGTATAGTACTAAAGTTCTGGTCCTATTCTTTCATCCTACGTGTACGTCATGCTGACACACTGCCGTATTTATTTTATATTTTATGTCAAACTTAGGTGGATCGCTGTCCACACATCCAAAGCGACTATTTTAATCACCCATATTTCCAAAACCTAAGTTTTTACGGTAACTTGGGTGGTATAATACAGAAGTTCTGGTCCTATTCTATCACCCTATGTGTACGTCATGTATCCACAATTCCGTATTTATTTTTATATTTCATGTCAAACTTAGACAAATCGTTGTCCGCAGAACTATATTATTATACCACTCAGTTTACCGTCAAAACTTAGGTTTTGGAAATACGGGTGATTAAAATAGTCGCTTTGGATGTGTGGACAGCGATCCACCTAAGTTTAAAATAAAATATAATATAAATACGGCAGTGTGTCAGCATGACGTACATGTAGGATGAAAGAATAGGACCAGAACTTTAGTACTATACCACCCAAGTTACCTTAAAAACTTAGGTTTTGGAAATATGGGTGATTAAATTAGTCGCTATGCGATGTGCGGACAACGATTTGTCTAAGTTTGACATAAAATATAAAAATAATTACGGAATTGTGGATACATGACGTACACATAGGGTGATAGAATAAGACCAGAACTTCTGTATTATACCACCCAAGTTACCGTAAGAACTTAGGTTTTGGAAATATGGCTGATTAAAGTAGTCATATTGAGATGTGCGGACAGCGATTTGTCTAAGTATGACATGAAATATAATAATAAATACGGAGGTGTGCCAACATTACGTACACGTAGGGTGATAGAATAGGACCAGAACTTCTGTATTATACCACCCAAGTTACCGTAAAAACTTAGGTTTTGGAAATATGGCTGATTAAAGTAGTCGCATTGAGATGTGCGGACAGAGATTTGTCGAAGTTTGACACGAAATATAAAAATAAATACGGAATTGTGGATACATGACGTACACATAGGGTGATAGAATAGGACCAGAACTTCTGTATTATACCACCCAAGTTACCGTAAAAACTTAGGTTTTGGAAATATGGGTGATTAAATTAGTCGCTATGCGATGTGCGGACAACGATTTGTCTAAGTATGACATGAAATATAATAATAAATACGGAAGTGTGCCAACATGACGTACACATAGGATGATAGAATAGGTCCTGAAATTTAGTATTATACCATCCAAGTTACCGTAAAAACTTAGGTTTTGGAAATATGGGTGATTAAATTAGTCGCTATGCGATGTGCGGACAACGATTTGTCTAAGTATGACATGAAATATAAAAATAAATACGGAATTGTGGATACATGACGTACACGTAGGATGAAAGAATAGGACCAGAACTTTAGTACTATACCACCCAAGTTACCTTAAAAACTTAGGTTTTGGAAATATGGGTGATTAAATTAGTCGCTATGCGATGTGCGGACAACGATTTGTCTAAGTATGACATGTAATATAGAAATAAATACGGAAGTGTGCCAACATTACGGTCACATAGGGTGATAGAATAGGACCAGAAAGTCTGTATTATACCACTCAAGTTATCGTAAAAACTAAGGTTTTGGAAATATGGCTGATTAAAGTAGTCGCTTTGCGATGTGCGGACAGCGATTTGTCTAAGTTTGACATGAAATATAAAATAAACACGGAAGTGTGCCAGCATGACGTACACATAGGATGAAAGAATAGGACTAGAACTTTAGTACGATACCACCTTAAGTTACCTTAAAAAATTAGGTTTTGGAAATATGGGTGATTAAATTAGTCGCTAAGCGATGTGCAGACAACGATTTGTCTAAGTATGACATGAAATATAAAAATAAATACGGAATTGTGGATACATGACGTACACATAGGGTGATAGAATAGGACCAGAACTTCTGTATTATACCACCCAAGTTACCGTAAAAACTTATGTTTTGGAAATATGGGTGATTAAATTAGTCGCTATGCGATGTGCGGTACACATAGGGTGATAGAATAGGACCAGAACTTCTGTATTATACCACCCAAGTTACCGTAAAAACTTAGGTTTTGGAAATATGGGTGATTAAATTAGTCGCTATGTGATGTGTGGACAGCGATCCACCTAAGTTTGACATAAAATATAAAATAAATACGGCAGTGTGTCAGCATGACGTACACGTAGGGTGATGAAATAGGACCAGAACTTCTGTATTATACCACCCAAGTTACCGTAAAAACTTAGGTTTTGGAAATATGGCTGATTAAAGTAGTCGCATTGAGATGTGCGGACAGAGATTTGTCGAAGTTTGACACGAAATATAAAAAAAATACGGAGGTGTGCCAACATGACGTACACATAGGATGATAGAATAGGTCCAGAACTTTAGTACTATACCACCCAAGTTACCTTAAAAACTTAGGTTTTGGAAATATGGGTGATTAAATTAGTCGCTATGCGATGTGCGGACAACGATTTGTCTAAGTTTGATATGAAATATAAAAATAAATACGGAATTGTGGATACATGACGTACACATAGGGTGATAGAATAGGACTAGAACTTCTGTATTATACCACCCAAGTTACCGCACATCTCAATGCGACTACTTTAATCAGCCATATTTCCAAAACCTAAGTTTTTACGGTAACTTGGGTGGTATAATACAGAAGTTCTGGTCCTATTTCATCACCCTACGTGTACGTCATGCTGACACACTGCCGTATTTATTTTATATTTTATGTCAAACTTAGGTGGATCACTGTCCACACATCCAAAGCGACTATTTTAATCACCCGTATTTCCAAAACCTAAGTTTTTAAGGTAACTTGGGTGGTATAGTACTAAAGTTCTGGACCTATTCTATCATCCTATGTGTACGTCATGTTGGCACACCTCCGTATTTATTTTTATATTTCATGTCAAACTTAGACAAATCGTTGTCCGCACATCGCATAGCGACTAATTTAATCACCCACATTTCCAAAACCTAAGTTTTTACGGTAACTTGGGTGGTATAGTACTAAAGTTCTGGACCTATTCTATCATCCTATGTGTACGTCATGTTGGCACACCTCCGTATGTTTTTTATATTTCGTGTCAAACTTCGACAAATCGTTGTCCGCACATCGCATAGCGACTAATTTAATCACCCATATTTCCAAAACCTAAGTTTTTACGGTAACTTGGGTTGTATAATACAGAAGTTCTGGTCCTATTCTATAACCCTATGTGTACGTCATGTATCCACAATTCCGTATTTATTTTTATATTTCATGTCAAACTTAGACAAATCTCTGTCCGCACATCTCAATGCGACTACTTTAATCAGCCATATTTCCAAAACCTAAGTTTTTACGGTATCTTGGGTGGTATAATACTAAAGTTCTGGACCTATTATATCATCTGATGTGTACGTCATGTTGGCACACCTCCGTATTTTTTTTATATTTTATGTAAACTTCGACAAATCTCTGTCCGCACATCTCAATGCGACTACTTTAATCAGCCATATTTCCAAAACCTAAGTTTTTACGGTAACTTGGGTGGTATAATACAGAAGTTCTGGTCCTATTCTATCACCCAATGTGTACGTCAAATATCCAAAATTCCGTATTTATTTTTATATTTCATGTCAAACTTAGACAAATCGTTGTCCTCACATCGCATAGCGACTAATTTAATCACCCATATTTCCAAAACCTAAGTTTTTACGGTAACTTGGGTGGTATAATACAGAAGTTCTGGTCCTATTCTATCACCCTATGTGTACGTCATGTATCCACAATTCCGTATTTATTTTTTTATTTCATGTCAAACTTAGACAAATCGTTGTCCGCACATCGCATAGCGACTAATTTAATCACCCATATTTCCAAAACCTAAGTTTTTAAGGTAACTTGGGTGGTATAATACTAAATTTCAGGACCTATTCTATCATCCTATGTGTACGTCATGTTGGCACACTTCCGTATTTATTTTATTTTTCATGTCATACTTTGACAAATCGCTGTCCGCACATCTCAATGCGACTACTTTAATCAGCCATATTTCCAAAACCTAAGTTTTTACGGTAACTTGGGTGGTATAATACAGAAGTTCTGGTCCTATTTCATCACCCTACGTGTACGTCATGCTGACACACTGCCGTATTTATTTTATTTTTCATGTCATACTTAGACAAATCGCTGTCCGCACATCTCAATGCGACTACTTTAATCAGCCATATTTCCAAAACCTAAGTTTTTAAGGTAACTTGGGTGGTATAGTACTAAAGTTCTGGTCCTATTCTTTCATCCTACGTGTACGTCATGTATCCACAATTCAGTATTTATTTTTATATTTCATGTTAAACTTAGACAAATCGTTGTCTGCACATCGCATAGCGACTAATTTAATCACCCATATTTCCAAAACCTAAGTTTTTAAGGTAACTTGGGTGGTATAATACTAAATTTCAGGACCTATTCTATCATCCTATGTGTACGTCATGTTGGCACACTTCCGTATTTATTATTATATTTCATGTCATACTTTGACAAATCGTTGTCCGCACATCGCATAGCGACTAATTTAATCACCCATATTTCCAAAACCTAAGTTTTTACGGTAACTTGGGTGGTATAGTACTAAAGTTCTGGACCTATTCTATCATCCTATGTGTACGTCATGTTGGCACACTTCCGTATTTATTTTATTTTTCATGTCATACTTTGACAAATCGCTGTCCGCACATCTAAATGCGACTACTTTAATCAGCCATATTTCCAAAACCTAAGTTTTTACGGTAACTTGGGTGGTATAATACAGAAGTTCTGGTCCTATTTCATCACCCTACGTGTACGTAATGTTGGCACACCTCCGTATTTATTATTATATTTCATGTCATACTTAGACAAATCGTTGTCCGCACATCGCATAGCGACTAATTTAATCACCCATATTTCCTAAACCTAAGTTTTTAAGGTAACTTGGGTGGTGTAATACTAAATTTCAGGACCTATTCTATCACTCTATGTGTACGTCATGTATCCACAATTCCGTATTTATTCTTATATTTCATGTCAAACTTAGACAAATCGTTGTCCGCACATCGCATAGCGACTAATTTAATCACCCATATTTCCAAAACCTAAGTTTTTAAGGTAACTTGGGTGGTATAATACTAAATTTCAGGACCTATTCTATCATCCTATGTGTACGTCATGTTGGCACACTTCCGTATTTATTTTATTTTTCATATCATACTTTGACAAATCGCTGTCCGCACATCTCAATGCGACTACTTTAATCAGCCATATTTCCAAAACCTAAGTTTTTACGGTAACTTGGGTGGTATAATACAGAAGTTCTGGTCCTATTTCATCACACTACGTGTACGTCATGCTGACACACTGCCGTATTTATTTTATATTTTATGTCAAACTTAGGTGGATCGCTGTCCACACATCCAAAGCGACTATTTTGATCACCCGTATTTCCAAAACCTAAGTTTTGACGGTAACCTGAGTGGTATAATAATATAGTTGTAATCCTATTCTATCACCCAATGTGTACGTCATGTATCCAAAATTCCGTATTTATTTTTATATTTCATGTCAAACTTAGACAAATCGTTGTCCGCACATCCAAAGCGACTATTTTAATCACCCGTATTTCCAAAACCTAAGTTTTGACGGTAACCGGAGTGGTATAATAATATAGTTCTAATCCTATTCTATCACCCAATGTGTACGTCATGTATCAAAAATTCCGTATTTATTTTTATATATTATGTCAAACTTAGACAAATCGTTGTCCGCACATCGCATAGCGACTAATTTAATCACCCATATTTACAAAACCTAAGTTTTTAAGGTAACTTGGGTGGTATAATACTAAATTTCAGGACCTATTCTATCATCCTATGTGTACGTCATGTTGGCACACTTCCGTATTTATTTTATTTTTCATGTCATACTTTGACAAATCGCTGTCCGCACATCTCAATGCGACTACTTTAATCAGCCATATTTCCAAAACCTAAGTTTTTACGGTAACTTGGGTGGTATAATACTAAATTTCAGGACCTATTCTATCATCCTATGTGTACGTCATGTTGGCACACTTCCGTATTTTTTTTATATTTCGTGTCAAACTTCGACAAATCTCTGTCCGCACATCTCAATGCGACTACTTTAATCAGCCATATTTCCAAAACCTAAGTTTTTACGGTAACTTGGGTGGTATAATACAGAAGTTCTGGACCTATTCTATCATCCTATGTGTACGTCATGTTGGCACACCTCCGTATTTTTTTTATATTTTATGTCAAACTTAGGTGGATCACTGTCCACACATCCAAAGCGACTAATTTAATCACCCATATTTCCAAAACCTAAGTTTTTAAGGTAACTTGGGTGGTATAGTACTAAAGTTCTAGTCCTATTCTTTCATCCTACGTGTACGTCATGTATCCACAATTCAGTATTTATTTTTATATTTCATGTTAAACTTAGACAAATCGTTGTCCGCACATCGCATAGCGACTAATTTAATCACCCATATTTCCAAAACCTAGGTTTTTAAGGTAACTTGGGTGGTATAATACTAAATTTCTGGACCTATTCTATCATCCTATGTGTACGTCATGTTGGCACACTTCCGTATTTATTATTATATTTCATGTCATACTTTGACAAATCGTTGTCCGCACATCGCATAGCGACTAAGTTAATCACCCATATTTCCAAAACCCAAGTTTTTAAGGTAACTTGGGTGGTAAAGTACTAAAGTTCTGGTCCTATTCTTTCATCCTACGTGTACGTCATGCTGACACACTGCCGTATTTATTTTATTTTTCATGTCATACTTAGACAAATCGCTGTCCGCACATCTCAATGCGACTACTTTAATCAGCCATATTTCCAAAACCTAAGTTTTTACGGTAACTTGGGTGGTATAATACAGAAGTTCTGGTCCTATTACATCACCCTACGTGTACGTCATGCTGACACACTGCCGTATTTATTTTATATTTTATGTCAAACTTAGGTGGATCGCTGTCCACACATCCAAAGCGACTATTTTAATCACCCGTATTTCCAAAACCTAAGTTTTGACGGTAACCTGAGTGGTATAATAATATAGTTCTAATCCTATTCTATCACCCAATGTGTACGTCATGTATCCAAAATTCCGTATTTATTTTTATATTTCATGTCAAATTTAGACAAATCGTTGTCCGCACATCTCAATGCGACTACTTTAATCAGCCATATTTCCAAAACCTAAGTTTTTACGGTAACTTGGGTGGTATAATACAGAAGTTCTGGTCCTATTCTATCACCCAATGTGTACGTCATGTATCCAAAATTCCGTATTTATTTTTATATTTCATGTCAAACTTAGACAAATCGTTGTCCGCACATCTCAATGCGACTACTTTAATCAGCCATATTTCCAAAACCTAAGTTTTTACGGTAACTTGGGTGGTATAATACTAAATTTCAGGACCTATTCTATCATCCTATGTGTACGTCATGTTGGCACACTTCCGTATTTATTTTATTTTTCATGTCATACTTTGACAAATCGCTGTCCGCACATCTCAATGCGACTACTTTAATCAGCCATATTTCCAAAACCTAAGTTTTTACGGTAACTTGGGTGGTATAATACTAAATTTCAGGACCTATTCTATCATCCTATGTGTACGTCATGTTGGCACACTTCCGTATTTTTTTTATATTTCGTGTCAAACTTCGACAAATCTCTGTCCGCACATCTCAATGCGACTACTTTAATCAGCCATATTTCCAAAACCTAAGTTTTTACGGTAACTTAGGTGGTATAATACAGAAGTTCTGGACCTATTCTATCATCCTATGTGTACGTCATGTTGGCACACCTCCGTATTTTTTTTATATTTTATGTCAAACTTAGGTGGATCACTGTCCACACATCCAAAGCGACTAATTTAATCACCCATATTTCCAAAACCTAAGTTTTTAAGGTAACTTGGGTGGTATAGTACTAAAGTTCTAGTCCTATTCTTTCATCCTACGTGTACGTCATGTATCCACAATTCAGTATTTATTTTTATATTTCATGTTAAACTTAGACAAATCGTTGTCCGCACATCGCATAGCGACTAATTTAATCACCCATATTTCCAAAACCTAAGTTTTTAAGGTAACTTGGGTGGTATAATACTAAATTTCTGGACCTATTCTATCATCCTATGTGTACGTCATGTTGGCACACTTCCGTATTTATTATTATATTTCATGTCATACTTTGACAAATCGTTGTCCGCACATCGCATAGCGACTAATTTAATCACCCATATTTCCAAAACCCAAGTTTTTAAGGTAACTTGGGTGGTAAAGTACTAAAGTTCTGGTCCTATTCTTTCATCCTACGTGTACGTCATGCTGACACACTGCCGTATTTTTTTTATTTTTCATGTCATACTTAGACAAATCGCTGTCCGCACATCCTAATGCGACTACTTTAATCAGCCATATTTCCAAAACCTAAGTTTTTACGGTAACTTGGGTGGTATAATACAGAAGTTCTGGTCCTATTTCATCACCCTACGTGTACGTAATGTTGGCACACCTCCGTATTTATTATTATATTTCATGTCATACTTAGACAAATCGTTGTCCGCACATCGCATAGCGACTAATTAAACACCCATATTTCCTAAACCTAATTTTATAAGGTAACTTGGGTGGTATAATACTAAATTTCAGGACCTATTCTATCACCCTATGTTTACGTCATGTATCCACAATTCCGTATTTATTTTTATATTTCATGTCAAACTTAGACAAATCGCTGTCCGCACATCGCATAGCGACTAATTTAATCACCCATATTTCCAAAACCTAAGTTTTTAAGGTAACTTGGGTGGTATAATACTAAATTTCAGGACCTATTCTATCATCCTATGTGTACGTCATGTTGGCACACTTCCGTATTTATTTTATTTTTCATGTCATACTTTGACAAATCGCTGTCCGCACATCTCAATGCGACTACTTTAATCAGCCATATTTCCAAAACCTAAGTTTTTACGCTAACTTGGGTGGTGTAATACAGAAGTTCTGGTCCTATTCTATCACCGTACGTGTACGTAATGTTGGCACACCTCCGTATTTATTATTATATTTCATGTCATACTTAGACAAATCGTTGTCCGCATCGCATAGCGACTAATTTAATCACCCATATTTCCAAAACCTAAGTTTTTAAGGTAACTTGGGTGGTATAGTACTAAAGTTCTGGTCCTATTCTTTCATCCTACGTGTACGTCATGTATCCACAATTCAGTATTTATTTTTATATTTCATGTTAATCTTAGACAAATCGTTGTCCGCACATCGCATAGCGACTAATTTAATCACCCGTATTTCCAAAACCTAAGTTTTGACGGTAACCTGAGTGGTATAATAATATAGTTCTAATCCTATTCTATCACCCAATGTGTACGTCATGTATCCAAAATTCCGTATTTATTTTATATTTCATGTCATACTTTGACAAATCGCTGTCCGCACATCTCAATGCGACTATTTTAATCACCCGTATTTCCAAAACCTAAGTTTTTAAGGTAACTTGGGTGGTATGGTACTAAAGTTCTGGACCTATTCTATCATCCTATGTGTACGTCATGTTGGCACACCTCCGTATTTTTTTTTTATTTCTTGTCAAACTTCGACAAATCTCTGTCCGCACATCTCAATGCGACTAATTTAATCAGCCATATTTCCAAAACCTAAGTTTTTAAGGTAACTTGGGTGGTATAGTACTAAAGTTCTGGTCCTATTCTTTCATCCTACGTGTACGTCATGCTGACACACTGCCGTATTTATTTTATATTTTATGTCAAACTTAGGTGGATCGCTGTCCACACATCCAAAGCGACTATTTTAATCACCCGTATTTCCAAAACCTAAGTTTTGACGGTAACCTGAGTGGTATAATAATATAGTTCTAATCCTATTCTATCACCCAATGTGTACGTCATGTATCCATAATTCCGTATTTATTTTTATATTTCATGTCAAACTTAGACAAATCGTTGTCCGCACATCGCATAACGACTAATTTAATCACCCATATTTCCAAAACCTAAGTTTTTAAGGTAACTTGGATGGTACAGTACTAAATTTCAGGACCTATTCTATCATCCTATGTGTACGTCATGTTGGCACACTTCCGTATTTATTTTATATTTCATGTCATACTTTGACAAATCGTTGTCCGCACATCTCAATGCGACTATTTTAATCACCCGTATTTCCAAAACCTAAGTTTTTAAGGTAACTTGGGTGGTATAGTACTAAAGTTCTGGACCTATTCTATCATCCTATGTGTACGTCATGTTGGCACACCTCCGTATTTTTTTTATATTTCGTGTCAAACTTCGACAAATCTCTGTCCGCACATCGCATAGCGACTAATTTAATGACCCATATTTCCAAAACCTAAGTTTTTACGGTAACTTGGGTGGTATAGTACAGAAGTTCTGGTCCTATTCTATCACCCTATGTGTACGTCATGTATCCACAATTCCGTATTTATTTTTATATTTCATGTCAAACTTAGACAAATCGCTGTCCGCACATCTCAATGCGACTACTTTAATCAGCCATATTTCCAAAACCTAAGTTTTTACGGTAACATGGGTGGTATAGTACTAAAGTTCTGGACCTATTCTATCATCCTATGTGTACGTCATGTTTGCACACCTCCGTATTTTTTTTTACATTTCGTGTCAAACTTCGACAAATCTCTGTCCGCACATCTCAATGCGACTAATTTAATCACCCATATTTCCAAAACCTAAGTTTTTAAGATAACTTGGGTGGTATAGTACTAAAGTTCTGGTCCTATTCTATCATCCTATGTGTACGTCATGTTGGCACACTTCCGTATTTATTTTATTTTTCATGTCATACTTTGACAAATCGCTGTCCGCACATCTCAATGCGACTACTTTAATCAGCCATATTTCCAAAACCTAAGTTTTTACGGTAACTTGGGTGGTATAGTACTAAAGTTCTGGACCTATTCTATCATCCTATGTGTACGTCATGTTGGCACACCTCCGTATTTTTTTTTATATTTCGTGTCAAACTTCGACAAATCTCTGTCCGCACATCTCAATGCGACTACTTTAATCAGCCATATTTCCAAAACCTAAGTTTTTACGGTAACTTGGGTGGTATAATACAGAAGTTCCAGTCCTATTCTATCACCCTATGTGTACGTCATATATCCACAATTCCGTATTTATTTTTATATTTCATGTCAAACTTAGACAAATCGTTGTCCGCACATCGCATAGCGACTAATTTAATCACACATATTTCCAAAACTTAAGTTTTTACGGTAACTTGGGTGGTATAGTACTAAAGTTCTGGACCTATTCTATCATCCTATGTGTACGTCATGTTGGCACACCTCCGTATTTTTTTTATATTTCGTGTCAAACTTCGACAAATCTCTGTCCGCACATCTCAATGCGACTACTTTAATCAGCCATATTTCCAAAACCTAAGTTTTTACGCTAACTTGGGTGGTATAATACAGAAGTTCTGGTCCTATTCTATCACCGTACGTGTACGTAATGTTGGCACACCTCCGTATTTATTATTATATGTCATGTCATACTTAGACAAATCGTTGTCCGCATCGCATAGCGACTAATTTAATCACCCATATTTCCAAAACCTAAGTTTTTAAGGTAACTTGGGTGGTATAGTACTAAAGTTCTGGTCCTATTCTTTCATCCTACGTGTACGTCATGTATCCACAATTCAGTATTTATTTTTATATTTCATGTTAAACTTAGACAAATCGTTGTCCGCACATCGCATAGCGACTAATTTAATCACCCGTATTTCCAAAACCTAAGTTTTGACGGTAACCTGAGTGGTATAATAATATAGTTCTAATCCTATTCTATCACCCAATGTGTACGTCATGTATCCAAAATTCCGTATTTATTTTATATTTCATGTCATACTTTGACAAATCGCTGTCCGCACATCTCAATGCGACTATTTTAATCACCCGTATTTCCAAAACCTAAGTTTTTAAGGTAACTTGGGTGGTATGGTACTAAAGTTCTGGACCTATTATATCATCCTATGTGTACGTCATGTTGGCACACCTCCGTATTTTTTTTATTTCTTGTCAAACTTCGACAAATCTCTGTCCGCACATCTCAATGCGACTAATTTAATCAGCCATATTTCCAAAACCTAAGTTTTTAAGGTAACTTGGGTGGTATAGTACTAAAGTTCTGGTCATATTCTTTCATCCTACGTGTACGTCATGCTGACACACTGCCGTATTTATTTTATATTTTATGTCAAACTTAGGTGGATCGCTGTCCACACATCCAAAGCGACTATTTTAATCACCCGTATTTCCAAAACCTAAGTTTTGACGGTAACCTGAGTGGTATAAAAATATAGTTCTAATCCTATTCTATCACCCAATGTGTACGTCATGTATCCATAATTCCGTATTTATTTTTATATTTCATGTCAAACTTAGACAAATCGTTGTCCGCACATCGCATAACGACTAATTTAATCACCCATATTTCCAAAACCTAAGTTTTTAAGGTAACTTGGGTGGTACAGTACTAAATTTCAGGACCTATTCTATCATCCTATGTGTACGTCATGTTGGCACACTTCCGTATTTATTTTATATTTCATGTCATACTTTGACAAATCGTTGTCCGCACATCTCAATGCGACTATTTTAATCACCCGTATTTCCAAAACCTAAGTTTTTAAGGTAACTTGGGTGGTATAGTACTAAAGTTCTGGACCTATTCTATCATCCTATGTGTACGTCATGTTGGCACACCTCCGTATTTTTTTTATATTTCGTGTCAAACTTCGACAAATCTCTGTCCGCACATCGCATAGCGACTAATTTAATCACCCATATTTCCAAAACCTAAGTTTTTACGGTAACTTGGGTGGTATAGTACAGAAGTTCTGGTCCTATTCTATCACCCTATGTGTACGTCATGTATCCACAATTCCGTATTTATTTTTATATTTCATGTCAAACTTAGACAAATCGCTCTCCGCACATCTCAATGCGACTAATTTAATCAGCCATATTTCCAAAACCTAAGTTTTTACGGTAACATGGGTGGTATAGTACTAAAGTTCTGGACCTATTCTATCATCCTATGTGTACCTCATGTTTGCACACCTCCGTATTTTTTTTTACATTTCGTGTCAAACTTCGACAAATCTCTGTCCGCACATCTCAATGCGACTAATTTAATCACCCATATTTCCAAAACCTAAGTTTTTAAGATAACTTGGGTGGTATAGTACTAAAGTTCTGGTCCTATTCTATCATCCTATGTGTACGTCATGTTGGCACACTTCCGTATTTATTTTATTTTTCATGTCATACTTTGACAAATCGCTGTCCGCACATCTCAATGCGACTAATTTAATCAGCCATATTTCCAAAACCTAAGTTTTTACGGTAACTTGGGTGGTATAGTACTAAAGTTCTGGACCTATTCTATCATCCTATGTGTACGTCATGTTGGCACACCTCCGTATTTTTTTTATATTTCGTGTCAAACTTCGACAAATCTCTGTCCGCACATCTCAATGCGACTACTTTAATCAGCCATATTTCCAAAACCTAAGTTTTTACGGTAACTTGGGTGGTATAATACAGAAGTTCTAGTCCTATTCTATCACCCTATGTGTACGTCATATATCCACAATTCCGTATTTATTTTTATATTTCATGTCAAACTTAGACAAATCGTTGTCCGCACATCGCATAGCGACTAATTTAATCACCCATATTTCCAAAACTTAAGTTTTTACGGTAACTTGGGTGGTATAGTACTAAAGTTCTGGACCTATTCTATCATCCTATGTGTACGTCATGTTGGCACGCTTCCGTATTTATTTTATTTTTCATGTCATACTTTGACAAATCGCTGTCCGCACATCTCAATGCGACTACTTTAATCAGCCATATTTCCAAAACCTAAGTTTTTACGGTAACTTGGGTGGTATAGTACTAAAGTTCTGGACCTATTCTATCATCCTATGTGTACGTCATGTTGGCACACCTCCGTATTTTTTTATATTTCGTTTCAAACTTCGACAAATCTCTGTCCGCACATCTCAATGCGACTACTTTAATCAGCCATATTTCCAAAACCTAAGTTTTTACGGTAACTTGGGTGGTATAACACAGACGTTCTGGTCCTATTCTATCACCCTACGTGTACGTAATGTTGGCACAACTCCGTATTTATTATTATATTTCATGTCATACTTAGACAAATCGTTGTCCGCACATCGCATAGCGACTAATTTAATCACCCATATTTCCAAAACCTAAGTTTTTAAGGTAACTTGGGTGGTATAGTACTAAAGTTCTGGTCCTATTCTTTCATCCTATGTGTACGTCATGTTGGCACACTTCCGTATTTATTTTATTTTTCATGTCATACTTTGACAAATCGCAGTCCGCACATCTCAATGCGACTACTTTAATCAGCCATATTTCCAAAACCTAAGTTTTTACGGTAACTTGGGTGGTATAATATAGAAGTTCTGGTCCTATTCCATCACCCTATGTGTACGTCATGTATCCACAATTCCGTATTTATTTTTATATTTCATGTCAAACTTAGACAAATCGTTGTCCGCACATCGCATAGCGACTAATTTAATCACCCATATTTCCAAAACCTAAGTTTTTACGATAACTTGGGTGGTATAATACAGAAGTTCTGGTCCTATTCTATCACCCTACGTGTACGTAATGTTGGCACACCTCCGTATTTATTATTATATTTCATGTCATACTTAGACAAATCGTTGTCCGCACATCGCATAGCGACTAATTTAATCACCCATATTTCCAAAACCTAAGTTTTTACGATAACTTGGGTGGTATAATACAGAAGTTCTGGTCCTATTCTATCACCCTACGTGTACGTAATGTTGGCACACCTCCGTATTTATTATTATATTTCATGTCATACTTAGACAAATCGTTGTCCGCACATCGCATAGCGACTAATTTAATCACCCATATTTCCAAAACCTAAGTTTTTAAGGTAACTTGGGTGGTATAGTTCTAAAGTTCTGGTCCTATTCTTTCATCCTACGTGTACGTCATGCTGACACACTGCCGTATTTATTTTATTTTTTATGTCAAACTTAGGTGGATCGCTGTCCACACATCCAAAGCGACTATTTTAATCACCCGTATTTCCAAAACCTAAGTTTTTTAGGTAACTTGGGTGGTATAGTACTAAAGTTCTGGACCTATTCTATCATCCTATGTGTACGTCATGTTTGCACACCTCCGTATTTTTTTTATATTTCGTGTCAAACTTCGACAAATCTCTGTCCGCACATCTCAATGCGACTAATTTAATCACCCATATTTCCAAAACCTAAGTTTTTAAGGTAACTTGGGTGGTATAGTACTAAAGTTCTGGTCCTATTCTATCATCCTATGTGTACGTCATGTTGGCACACTTCCGTATTTTTTTTATTTTTCATGTCATACTTTGACAAATCGCTGTCCGCACATCTCAATGCGACTACTTTAATCAGCCATATTTCCAAAACCTAAGTTTTTAAGGTAACTTGGGTGGTATAGTACTAAAGTTCTGGTCCTATTCTTTCATCCTACGTGTACGTCATGCTGACACACTGCCGTATTTATTTTATATTTTATGTCAAACTTAGGTGGATCGCTGTCCACACATCCAAAGCGACTATTTTAATCACCCGTATTTCCAAAACCTAAGTTTTGACGGTAACCTGAGTGGTATAATAATATAGTTCTAATCCTATTCTATCACCCAATGTGTACGTCATGTATCCAAAATTCCGTATTTATTTTTATATTTCATGTCAAACTTAGACAAATCGTTGTCCGCACATCGCATAACGACTAATTTAATCACCCATATTTCCAAAACCTAAGTTTTTAAGGTAACTTGGGTGGTACAGTACTAAATTTCAGGACCTATTCTATCATCCTATGTGTACGTCATGTTGGCACACTTCCGTATTTATTTTATATTTCATGTCATACTTTGACAAATCGCTGTCCGCACATCTCAATGCGACTATTTTAATCACCCGTATTTCCAAAACCTAAGTTTTTAAGGTAACTTGGGTGGTATAGTACTAAAGTTCTGGACCTATTCTATCATCCTATGTGTACGTCATGTTGGCACACCTCCGTATTTTTTTTATATTTCGTGTCAAACTTCGACAAATCTCTGTCCGCACATCGCATAGCGACTAATTTAATCACCCATATTTCCAAAACCTAAGTTTTTACGGTAACTTGGGTGGTATAGTACAGAAGTTCTGGTCCTATTCTATCACCCTATGTGTACGTCATGTATCCACAATTCCGTATTTATTTTTATATTTCATGTCAAACTTAGACAAATCGCTGTCCGCACATCTCAATGCGACTACTTTAATCAGCCATATTTCCAAAACCTAAGTTTTTACGGTAACATGGGTGGTATAGTACTAAAGTTCTGGACCTATTCTATCATCCTATGTGTACGTCATGTTGGCACACCTCCGTATTTTTTTTTATATTTCGTGTCAAACTTCGACAAATCTCTGTCCGCACATCTCAATGCGACTAATTTAATCACCCATATTTCCAAAACCTAAGTTTTTAAGGTAACTTGGGTGGTATAGTACTAAAGTTCTGGTCCTATTCTATCATCCTATGTGTACGTTATGTTGGCACACTTCCGTATTTATTTTATTTTTCATGTCATACTTTGACAAATCGCTGTCCGCACATCTCAATGCGACTACTTTAATCAGCCATATTTCCAAAACCTAAGTTTTTACGGTAACTTGGGTGGTATAGTACTAAAGTTCTGAACCTATTCTATCATCCTATGTGTACGTCATGTTGGCACACCTCCGTAGTTTTTTTATATTTCGTGTCAAACTTCGACAAATCTCTGTCCGCACATCTCAATGCGACTACTTTAATCAGCCATATTTCCAAACCCTAAGTTTTTAAGGTAACTTGGGTGGTATAATACAGAAGTTCTGGTCCTATTCTATCACCCTATGTGTACGTCATGTATCCACAATTCCGTATTTATTTTTATATTTCATGTCAAACTTAGACAAATCGCTGTCCACACATCTCAATGCGACTACTTTAATCAGCCATATTTCCAAAACCTAAGTTTTTACGGTAACTTGGGTGGTATGGTACTAAAGTTCTGGACCTATTCTATCATCCTATGTGTACGTCATGTTGGCACACCTCCGTATTATTTTTATATTTCGTGTCAAACTTCGACAAATCTCTGTCCGCACATCTCAATGCGACTAATTTAATCACCCATATTTCCAAAACCTAAGTTTTTAAGGTAACTTGGGTGGTATAGTACTAAAGTTCTGGTCCTATTCTATCATCCTATGTGTACGTCATGTTGGCACACTTCCGTATTTTTTTTATTTTTCATGTCATACTTTGACAAATCGCTGTCCGCACATCTCAATGCGACTACTTTAATCAGCCATATTTCCAAAACCTAAGTTTTTAAGGTAACTTGGGTGGTATAGTACTAAAGTTCTGGTCCTATTCTTTCATCCTACGTGTACGTCATGCTGACACACTGCCGTATTTATTTTATATTTTATGTCAAACTTAGGTGGATCGCTGTCCACACATCCAAAGCGACTATTTTAATCACCCGTATTTCCAAAACCTAAGTTTTGACGGTAACCTGAGTGGTATAATAATATAGTTCTAATCCTATTCTATCACCCAATGTGTACGTCATGTATCCACAATTCCGTATTTATTTTTATATTTCATGTCAAACTTAGACAAATCGTTGTACGCACATCGCATAGCGACTAATTTAATCACCCATATTTCCAAAACCTAAGTTTTTACGGTAACTTGGGTGGTATAGTACTAAAGTTCTGGACCTATTCTATCATCCTATGTGTACGTCATGTTGGCACACCTCAGTATTTTTTTTATATTTAGTGTCAAACTTCGACAAATCGTTGTCCGTACATCGCATAGCGACTAATTTAATCAGCCATATTTCCAAAACCTAAGTTTTTACGGTAACTTGGGTGGTATAATACAGAAGTTCTGGTCCTATTCTATCACCCTACGTGTACGTAATGTTTGCACACCTCCGTATTTATTATTATATTTCATGTCATACTTAGACAAATCGTTGTCCGCACATCGCATAGCGACTAATTTAATCACCCATATTTCCAAAACCTAAGTTTTTAAGGTAACTTGGGTGGTATAGTACTAAAGTTCTGGTCCTATTCTTTCATCCTACGTGTACGTCATGCTGACACACTGCTGTATTTATTTTATTTTTCATGTCATACTTTGACAAATCGCTGTCCGCACATCTCAATGCGACTACTTTAATCAGCCATATTTCCAAAACCTAAGTTTTTACGGTAACTTGGGTGGTATAATACAGAAGTTCTGGTCCTATTCTATCACCCTATGTGTACGTCATGTATCCACAATTCCGTATTTATTTTTATATTTCATGTCAAACTTAGACAAATCGTTGTCCGCACATCGCATAGCGACTAATTTAATCACCCATATTTCCAAATCCTAAGTTTTTAAGGTAACTTGGGTGGTATAATACTAAATTTCAGGACCTATTCTATCATCCTATGTGTACGTCATGTTGGCACACTTCCGTATTTATTTTATTTTTCATGTCATACTTTGACAAATCGCTGTCCGCACATCTCAATGCGACTACTTTAATCAGCCATATTTCCAAAACCTAAGTTTTTACGGTAACTTGGGTGGTATAGTACTAAAGTTCTGGACCTATTCTATCATCCTCTGTGTACGTCATGTTGGCACACCTCCGTATTTTTTTTATATTTCGTGTCAAACTTCGACAAATCTCTGTCCGCACATCTCAATGCGACTACTTTAATCAGCCATATTTCCAAAACCTAAGTTTTTACGGTAACTTGGGTGGTATAATACAGAAGTTCTGGTCCTATTCTATCACCCTATGTGTACGTCATGTATCCACAATTCCGTATTTATTTTTATATTTCATGTCAAACTTAGACAAATCGTTGTCCGCACATCGCATAGCGACTAATTTAATCACCCATATTTCCAAAACCTAAGTTTTACGGTAACTTGGGTGGTATAATACAGAAGTTCTGGTCCTATTCTATCACCCTATGTGTACGTCATGTATCCACAATTCCGTATTTATTTTTATATTTCATGTCAAACTTAGACAAATCGCTGTCCGCACATCTCAATGCGACTAATTTAATCAGCCATATTTCCAAAACCTAAGTTTTTACGGTAACTTGGGTGGTATAGTACTAAGGTTCTGGACCTATTCTATCATCCTATGTGTACGTCATGTTGGCACACCTCCGTATTTATTTTTATATTTCGTGTCAAACTTCGACAAATCTCTGTCCGCACATCTCAATGCGACTAATTTAATCACCCATATTTCCAAAACCTAAGTTTTTAAGGTAACTTGGGTGGTATAGTACTAAAGTTCTGGTCCTATTCTATCATCCTATGTGTACGTCATGTTGGCACACTTCCTTATTTATTTTATTTTTCATGTCATACTTTGACAAATCGCTGTCCGCACATCTCAATGCGACTACTTTAATCAGCCATATTTCCAAAACCTAAGTTTTTACGGTAACTTGGGTGGTATAGTACTAACGTTCTGGACCTATTCTATCATCCTATGTGTACGTCATGTTGGCACACCTCCATATTTTTTTTATATTTCGTGTCAATTTTCGACAAATCTCTGTCCGCTCATCTCAATGCGACTACTTTAATCAGCCATATTTCCAAAACCTAAGTTTTTACGGTAACTTGGGTGGTATAATACAGAAGTTCTGGTCCTATTCTATCACCCTATGTGTACGTCATGTATCCACAATTCCGTATTTATTTTTATATTTCATGTCAAACTTAGACAAATCGTTGTACGCACATCGCATAGCGACTAATTTAATCAGCCATATTTCCAAAACCTAAGTTTTTACGGTAACTTGGGTGGTATAATACAGAAGTTCTGGTCCTATTCTATCACCCTACGTGTACGTAATGTTTGCACACCTCCGTATTTATTATTATATTTCATGTCATACTTAGACAAATCGTTGTCCGCACATCGCATAGCGACTAATTTAATCACCCATATTTCCAAAACCTAAGTTTTTAAGGTAACTTAGGTGGTATAGTACTAAAGTTCTGGTCCTATTCTTTCATCCTACGTGTACGTCATGCTGACACACTGCCGTATTTATTTTATTTTTCATGTCATACTTTGACAAATCGCTGTCCGCACATCTCAATGCGACTACTTTAATCAGCCATATTTCCAAAACCTAAGTTTTTACGGTAACTTGGGTGGTATAATACAGAAGTTCTGGTCCTATTCTATCACCCTATGTGTACGTCATGTATCCACAATTCCGTATTTATTTTTATATTTCATGTCAAACTTAGACAAATCGTTGTCCGCACATCGCATAGCGACTAATTTAATCACCCATATTTCCAAATCCTAAGTTTTTAAGGTAACTTGGGTGGTATAATACTAAATTTCAGGACCTATTCTATCATCCTATGTGTACGTCATGTTGGCACACTTCCGTATTTATTTTATTTTTCATGTCATACTTTGACAAATCGCTGTCCGCACATCTCAATGCGACTATTTTAATCAGCCATATTTCCAAAACCTAAGTTTTTACGGTAACTTGGGTGGTATAGTACTAAAGTTCTGGACCTATTCTATCATCCTATGTGTACGTCATGTTGGCACACCTCCGTATTTTTTTTATATTTCGTGTCAAACTTCGACAAATCTCTGTCCGCACATCTCAATGCGACTACTTTAATCAGCCATATTTCCAAAACCTAAGTTTTTACGGTAACTTAGGTGGTATAATACAGAAGTTCTGGTCCTATTCTATCACCCTATGTGTACGTCATGTATCCACAATTCCGTATTTATTTTTATATTTCATGTCAAACTTAGACAAATCGTTGTCCGCACATCGCATAGCGACTAATTTAATCACCCATATTTCCAAAACCTAAGTTTTACGGTAACTTGGGTGGTATAATACAGAAGTTCTGGTCCTATTCTATCACCCTATGTGTACGTCATGTATCCACAATTCCGTATTTATTTTTATATTTCATGTCAAACTTAGACAAATCGCTGTCCGCACATCTCAATGCGACTACTTTAATCAGCCATATTTCCATAACCTAAGTTTTTACGGTAACTTGGGTGGTATAGTACTAAGGTTCTGGACCTATTCTATCATCCTATGTGTACGTCATGTTGACACACCTCCGTATTTATTATTATATTTCATGTCATACTTAGACAAATCGTTGTCCGCACATCGCATAGCGACTAATTTAATCACCCATATTTCCAAAACCTAAGTTTTTAAGGTAACTTGGGTGGTATAGTACTAAAGTTCTGGTCCTATTCTATCATCCTATGTGTACGTCATGTTGGCACACATCCGTATTTATTTTATTTTTCATGTCATACTTTGACAAATCGCTGTCCACACATCTCAATGCGACTACTTTAATCAGCCATATTTCCAAAACCTAAGTTTTTACGGTAACTTGGGTGGTATAGTACTAAAGTTCTGGACCTATTCTATCATCCTATGTGTACGTAATGTTGGCACACCTCCGTATTTTTTTTATATTTCGTGTCAAACGTTGACAAATCTCTGTCCGCACATCTCAATGCGACTACTTTAATCAGCCATATTTCCAAAACCTAAGTTTTTACGGTAACTTGGGTGGTATAATACAGAAGTTCTGGTCCTATTCTATCACCCTATGTGTACGTCATGTATCCACAATTCCGTATTTATTTTTATATTTCATGTCAAACTTAGACAAATCGTTGTACGCACATCGCATAGCGACTAATTTAATCACCCATATTTCCAAAACCTAAGTTTTTAAGGTAACTTGGGTGGTATGGTACTAAAGTTCTGGTCCTATCCTATCATCCTATGTGTACGTCATGTTGGCACACTTCCGTATTTATTTTATTTTTCATGTCATACTTTGACAAATCGCTGTCCGCACATCTCAATGCGACTACTTTAATCAGCCATATTTCCAAAACCTAAGTTTTTACGGTAACTTGGGTGGTATAATACAGAAGTTCTGGTCCTATTCTATCACCCTACGTGTACGTAATGTTGGCACACCTCCGTATTTATTATTATATTTCATGTCATACTTAGACAAATCGTTGTCTGCACATCGCATAGCGACTAATTTAAACACCCATATTTCAAAAACCTAAGTTTTTAAGGTATTTTGGGTGGTATAGTAATAAAGTTCTGGTCCTATTCTTTCATCCTATGTGTACGTCATGTTGGCACACTTCCGTATTTATTTTATTTTTCATGTCATACTTTGACAAATCGCTGTCCGCACATCTCAATGCGACTACTTTAATCAGCCATATTTCCAAAACCTAAGTTTTTAAGGTAACTTGGGTGGTATAGTACTAAAGTTCTGGTCCTATTCTTTCATCCTACGTGTACGTCATGCTGACACACTGCCGTATTTATTTTATATTTTATGTCAAACTTAGGTGGATCGCTGTCCACACATCCAAAGCGACTATTTTAATCACCCGTATTTCCAAAACCTAAGTTTTGACGGTAACCTGAGTGGTATAATAATATAGTTCTAATCCTATTCTATCACCCAATGTGTACGTCATGTATCCACAATTCCGTATTTATTTTTATATTTCATGTCAAACTTAGACAAATCGTTGTACGCACATCGCATAGCGACTAATTTAATCACCCATATTTCCAAAACCTAAGTTTTTACGGTAACTTGGGTGGTATAGTACTAAAGTTCTGGACCTATTCTATCATCCTATGTGTACGTCATGTTGGCACACCTCAGTATTTTTTTTATATTTAGTGTCAAACTTCGACAAATCGTTGTCCGTACATCGCATAGCGACTAATTTAATCAGCCATATTTCCAAAACCTAAGTTTTTACGGTAACTTGGGTGGTATAATACAGAAGTTCTGGTCCTATTCTATCACCCTACGTGTACGTAATGTTTGCACACCTCCGTATTTATTATTATATTTCATGTCATACTTAGACAAATCGTTGTCCGCACATCGCATAGCGACTAATTTAATCACCCATATTTCTAAAACCTAAGTTTTTAAGGTAACTTGGGTGGTATAGTACTAAAGTTCTGGTCCTATTCTTTCATCCTACGTGTACGTCATGCTGACACACTGCCGTATTAATTTTATTTTTCATGTCATACTTTGACAAATCGCTGTCCGCACATCTCAATGCGACTACTTTAATCAGCCATATTTCCAAAACCTAAGTTTTTACGGTAACTTGGGTGGTATAATACAGAAGTTCTGGTCCTATTCTATCACCCTATGTGTACGTCATGTATCCACAATTCCGTATTTATTTTTATATTTCATGTCAAACTTAGACAAATCGTTGTCCGCACATCGCATAGCGACTAATTTAATCACCCATATTTCCAAATCCTAAGTTTTTAAGGTAACTTGGGTGGTATAATACTAAATTTCAGGACCTATTCTATCATCCTATGTGTACGTCATGTTGGCACACTTCCGTATTTATTTTATTTTTCATGTCATGCTTTGACAAATCGCTGTCCGCACATCTCAATGCGACTACTTTAATCAGCCATATTTCCAAAACCTAAGTTTTTACGGTAACTTGGGTGGTATAGTACTAAAGTTCTGGACCTATTCTATCATCCTATGTGTACGTCATGTTGGCACACCTCCGTATTTTTTTTATATTTCGTGTCAAACTTCGACAAATCTCTGTCCGCACATCTCAATGCGACTACTTTAATCAGCCATATTTCCAAAACCTAAGTTTTTACGGTAACTTGGGTGGTATAATACAGAAGTTCTGGTCCTATTCTATCACCCTATGTGTACGTCATGTATCCACAATTCCGTATTTATTTTTATATTTCATGTCAAACTTAGACAAATCGTTGTCCGCACATCGCAAAGCGACTAATTTAATCACCCATATTTCCAAAACCTAAGTTTTACGGTAACTTGGGTGGTATAATACAGAAGTTCTGGTCCTATTCTATCACCCTATGTGTACGTCATGTATCCACAATTCCGTATTTATTTTTATATTTCATGTCAAACTTAGACAAATCGCTGTCCGCACATCTCAATGCGACTACTTTAATCAGCCATATTTCCAAAACCTAAGTTTTTACGGTAACTTGGGTGGTATAGTACTAAGGTTCTGGACCTATTCTATCATCCTATGTGTACGTCATGTTGGCACACCTCCGTATTTTTTTTTATATTTCGTGTCAAACTTCGACAAATCTCTGTCCGCACATCTCAATGAGACTAATTTAATCACCCATATTTCCAAAACCTAAGTTTTTAAGGTAACTTGGGTGGTATAGTACTAAAGTTCTGGTCCTATTCTATCATCCTATGTGTACGTCATGTTGGCACACTTCCGTATTTATTTTATTTTTCATGTCATACTTTGACAAATCGCTGTCCGCACATCTCAATGCGACTACTTTAATCAGCCATATTTCCAAAACCTAAGTTTTTACGGTAACTTGGGTGGTATAGTACTAACGTTCTGGACCTATTCTATCATCCTATGTGTACGTCATGTTGGCACACCTCCATATTTTTTTTATATTTCGTGTCAAACTTCGACAAATCTCTGTCCGCACATCTCAATGCGACTACTTTAATCAGCCATATTTCCAAAACCTAAGTTTTTACGGTAACTTGGGTGGTATAGTACTAAAGTTCTGGACCTATTCTATCATCCTATGTGTACGTCATGTTGGCACACCTCAGTATTTTTTTTATATTTAGTGTCAAACTTCGACAAATCGTTGTCCGCACATCGCATAGCGACTAATTTAATCAGCCATATTTCCAAAACCTAAGTTTTTACGGTAACTTGGGTGGTATAATACAGAAGTTCTGGTCCTATTCTATCACCCTACGTGTACGTAATGTTTGCACACCTCCGTATTTATTATTATATTTCATGTCATACTTAGACAAATCGTTGTCCGCACATCGCATAGCGACTAATTTAATCACCCATATTTCCAAAACCTAAGTTTTTAAGGTAACTTAGGTGGTATAGTACTAAAGTTCTGGTCCTATTCTTTCATCCTACGTGTACGTTATGCTGACACACTGCCGTATTTATTTTATTTTTCATGTCATACTTTGACAAATCGCTGTCCGCACATCTCAATGCGACTACTTTAATCAGCCATATTTCCAAAACCTAAGTTTTTACGGTAACTTGGGTGGTATAATACAGAAGTTCTGGTCCTATTCTATCACCCTATGTGTACGTCATGTATCCACAATTCCGTATTTATTTTTATATTTCATGTCAAACTTAGACAAATCGTTGTCCGCACATCGCATAGCGACTAATTTAATCACCCATATTTCCAAATCCTAAGTTTTTAAGGTAACTTGGGTGGTATAATACTAAATTTCAGGACCTATTCTATCATCCTATGTGTACGTCATGTTGGCACACTTCCGTATTTATTTTATTTTTCATGTCATACTTTGACAAATCGCTGTCCGCACATCTCAATGCGACTACTTTAATCAGCCATATTTCCAAAACCTAAGTTTTTACGGTAACTTGGGTGGTATAGTACTAAAGTTCTGGACCTATTCTATCATCCTATGTGTACGTCATGTTGGCACACCTCCGTATTTTTTTTATATTTCGTGTCAAACTTCGACAAATCTCTGTCCGCACATCTCAATGCGACTACTTTAATCAGCCATATTTCCAAAACCTAAGTTTTTACGGTAACTTGGGTGGTATAATACAGAAGTTCTGGTCCTATTCTATCACCCTATGTGTACGTCATGTATCCACAATTCCGTATTTATTTTTATATTTCATGTCAAACTTAGACAAATCGTTGTCCGCACATCGTATAGCGACTAATTTAATCACCCATATTTCCAAAACCTAAGTTTTACGGTAACTTGGGTGGTATAATACAGAAGTTCTGGTCCTATTCTATCACCCTATGTGTACGTCATGTATCCACAATTCCGTATTTATTTTTATATTTCATGTCAAACTTAGACAAATCGCTGTCCGCACATCTCAATGCGACTACTTTAATCAGCCATATTTCCATAACCTAAGTTTTTACGGTAACTTGGGTGGTATAGTACTAAGGTTCTGGACCTATTCTATCATCCTATGTGTACGTCATGTTGACACACCTCCGTATTTATTATTATATTTCATGTCATACTTAGACAAATCGTTGTCCGCACATCGCATAGCGACTAATTTAATCACCCATATTTCCAAAACCTAAGTTTTTAAGGTAACTTGGGTGGTATAGTACTAAAGTTCTGGTCCTATTCTATCATCCTATGTGTACGTCATGTTGGCACACATCCGTATTTATTTTATTTTTCATGTCATACTTTGACAAATCGCTGTCCACACATCTCAATGCGACTACTTTAATCAGCCATATTTCCAAAACCTAAGTTTTTACGGTAACTTGGGTGGTATAGTACTAAAGTTCTGGACCTATTCTATCATCCTATGTGTACGTCATGTTGGCACACCTCCGTATTTTTTTTATATTTCGTGTCAAACGTTGACAAATCTCTGTCCGCACATCTCAATGCGACTACTTTAATCAGCCATATTTCCAAAACCTAAGTTTTTACGGTAACTTGGGTGGTATAATACAGAAGTTCTGGTCCTATTCTATCACCCTATGTGTACGTCATGTATCCACAATTCCGTATTTATTTTTATATTTCATGTCAAACTTAGACAAATCGTTGTACGCACATCGCATAGCGACTAATTTAATCACCCATATTTCCAAAACCTAAGTTTTTAAGGTAACTTGGGTGGTATGGTACTAAAGTTCTGGTCCTATCCTATCATCCTATGTGTACGTCATGTTGGCACACTTCCGTATTTATTTTATTTTTCATGTCATACTTTGACAAATCGCTGTCCGCACATCTCAATGCGACTACTTTAATCAGCCATATTTCCAAAACCTAAGTTTTTACGGTAACTTGGGTGGTATAGTACTAAAGTTCTGGACCTATTCTATCATCCTATGTGTACGTCATGTTGGCACACCTCCGTATTTTTTTATAGTTCGTGTCAAACTTCGACAAATCGCTGTCCGCACATCTCAATGCGACTACTTTAATCAGCCATATTTCCAAAACCTAAGTTTTTAAGGTATTTTGGGTGGTATAGTACTAAAGTTCTGGTCCTATTCTTTCATCCTATGTGTACGTCATGTTGGCACACTTCCGTATTTATTTTATTTTTCATGTCATACTTTGACAAATCGCTGTCCGCACATCTCAATGCGACTACTTTAATCAGCCATATTTCCAAAACCTAAGTTTTTACGGTAACTTGGGTGGTATAATACAGAAGTTCTGGTCCTATTCTATCACCCTATGTGTACGTCATGTATCCACAATTCCGTATTTATTTTTATATTTCATGTCAAACTTAGACAAATCGTTGTCCGCACATCGCATAGCGACTAATTTAACCACCCATATTTCAAAAACCTAAGTTTTTAAGGTATTTTGGGTGGTATAGTAATAAAGTTCTGGTCCTATTCTTTCATCCTATGTGTACGTCATGTTGGCACACTTCCGTATTTAATTTATTTTTCATGTCATACTTTGACAAATCTCTGTCCGCACATCTCAATGCGACTACTTTAATCAGCCATATTTCCAAAACCTAAGTTTTTACGGTAACTTGGGTGGTATAATACAGAAGTTCTGGTCCTATTCTATCACCCTACGTGTACGTAATGTTGGCACACCTCCGTATTTATTATTATATTTCATGTCATACTTAGACAAATCGTTGTCCGCACATCGCATAGCGACTAATTTAACCACCCATATTTCAAAAACCTAAGTTTTTAAGGTATTTTTGGTGGTATAGTAATAAAGTTCTGGTCCTATTCTTTCATCCTATGTGTACGTCATGTTGGCACACTTCCGTATTTATTTTATTTTTCATGTCATACTTTGACAAATCGCTGTCCGCACATCTCAATGCGACTACTTTAATCAGCCATATTTCCAAAACCTAAGTTTTTACGGTAACTTGGGTGGTATAATACAGAAGTTCTGGTCCTATTCTATCACCCTATGTGTACGTCATGTATCCACAATTCCGTATTTATTTTTATATTTCATGTCAAACTTAGACAAATCGTTGTCCGCACATCGCATAGCGACTAATTTAACCACCCATATTTCAAAAACCTAAGTTTTTAAGGTAACTTGGGTGGTATAGTACTAAAGTTCTGGACCTATTCTATCATCCTATGTGTACGTCATGTTGGCACACCTCCGTATTTTCTTTATATTTCGTGTCAAACTTCGACAAATCTCTGTCCGCACATCTCAATGCGACTACTTTAATCAGCCATATTTCCAAAACCTAAGTTTTTACGGTAACTTGGGTGGTATAATACAGAAGTTCTGGTCCTATTCTATCACCCTATGTGTACGTCATGTATCCACAATTCCGTATTTATTTTTATATTTCATGTCAAACTTAGACAAATCGTTGTCCGCACATCGCATAGCGACTAATTTAATCACCCATATTTCCAAAACCTAAGTTTTTACGGTAACTTGGGTGGTATAATACAGAAGTTCTGGTCCTATTCTATCACCCTATGTGTACGGCATGTTGGCACACTTCCGTATTTATTTTATTTTTCATGTCATACTTTGACAAATCGCTGTCCGCACATCTCAATGCGACTACTTCAATCAGCCATATTTCCAAAACCTAAGTTTTTACGGTAACTTGGGTGGTATAGTACTAAAGTTCTGGACCTATTCTATCATCCTATGTGTACGTCATGTTGGCACACCTCCGTATTTTTTTTATATTTCGTGTCAAACTTCGACAAATCTCTGTCCGGACATCTCAATGCGACTACTTTAATCAGCCATATTTCCAAAACCTAAGTTTTTACGGTAACTTGGGTGGTATAATACAGAAGTTCTGGTCCTATTCTATCACCCTATGTGTACGTCATGTATCCACAATTCCGTATTTATTTTTATATTTCATGTCAAACTTAGACAAATCGTTGTCCGCACATCGCATAGCGACTAATTTAATCACCCATATTTCCAAAACCTAAGTTTTTAAGGTAACTTGGGTGGTATAATACTAAATTTCAGGACCTATTCTATCATCCTATGTGTACATCATAATGGCACACTTCCGTATTTATTTTATTTTTCATGTCATACTTTGACAAATCGCTGTCCGCACATCTCAATGCGACTACTTTAATCAGCCATATTTCCAAAACCTAAGTTTTTACGGTAACTTGGGTGGTATAATACAGAAGTTCTGGTCCTATTTCATCACCCTACGTGTACGTCATGCTGACACACTGCCGTATTTATTTTATATTTTATGTCAAACTTAGGTGGATCACTGTCCACACATCCAAAGCGACTATTTTAATCACCCGTATTTCCAAAACCTAAGTTTTTACGGTAACTTGGGTGGTATAGTACTAAAGTTCTGGACCTATTCTATCATCCTATGTGTACGTCATGTTGGCACACCTCCATATTTTTTTTATATTTCGTGTCAAACTTCGACAAATCGTTGTCCGCACATCGCATAGCGACTAATTTAATCAGCCATATTTCCAAAACCTAAGTTTTTACGGTAACTTGGGTGGTATAATACAGAAGTTCTGGTCCTATTCTATCACCCTACGTGTACGTAATGTTGGCACACCTCCGTATTTATTATTATATTTCATGTCATACTTAGACTAATCGTTGTCCGCACATCGCATAGCGACTAATTTAATCACCCATATTTCCAAAACCTAAGTTTTTAAGGTAACTTGGGTGGTATAGTACTAAAGTTCTGGTCCTATTCTTTCATCCTATGTGTACGTCATGTTGGCACACTTCCGTATTTATTTTATTTTTCATGTCATACTTTGACAAATCGCTGTCCGCACATCTCAATGCGACTATTTTAATCAGCCATATTTCCAAAACCTAAGTCTTTACGGTAACTTGGGTGGTATACTACAGAAGTTCTGGTCCTATTCTATCACCCTATGTGTACGTTATGTATCCACAATTCCGTATTTATTTTTATATTTCATGTCAAACTTAGACAAATCGTTGTCCGCACATCGCATAGCGACTAATTTAATCACCCATATATCCAAAACCTAAGTTTTTACGGTAACTTGGGTGGTATAATACAGAAGTTCTGGTCCTATTCTATCACCCTATGTGTACGTCATGTATCCACAATTCCGTATTTATTTTTATATTTCATGTCAAACTTATACAAATCGCTGTCCGCACATCTCAATGCGATTACTTTAATCAGCCATATTTCTAAAACCTAAGTTTTTACAGTAACTTGGGTGGTATAGTACTAAAGTTCTGGACCTATTCTATCATCCTATGTGTACGTCATGTTGGCACACCTCCGTATTTTTTTTATATTTCGTGTCAACCTTCGACAAATCTCTGTCCGCACATCTCAATGCGACTGCTTTAATCAGCCATATTTCCAAAACCTAAGTTTTTACGGTAACTTGGGTGGTATAATACAGAAGTTCTGGTCCTATTCTATCACCCTACGTGTAGGTAATGTTGGCACACCTCCGTATTTATTATTATATTTCATGTCATACTTAGACAAATCGTTGTCCGCACATCGCATAGCGACTAATTAAATCACCCATATTTCCAAAACCTAAGTTTTTAAGGTAACTTGGGTGGTATAGTACTAAAGTTCTGGTCCTATTCTTTCATCCTACGTGTACGTCATGCTGACACACTGCCGTATTTATTTTATATTTTATGTCAAACTTAGGTGGATCGCTGTCCACACATCCAAAGCGACTATTTTAATCACCCATATTTCCAAAACCTAGGTTTTTAAGATAACTTGGGTGGTATAGTACTAAAGTTCTGGTCCTATTCTTTCATCCTACGTGTACGTCATGCTGACACACTGCCGTATTTATTTTATATTTTATGTCAAACTTAGGTGGATCGCTGTCCACACATCCAAAGCGACTATTTTAATCACCCGTATTTCCAAAACCTAAGTTTTGACGGTAACCTGAGTGGTATAATAATATAGTTCTAATCCTATTCTATCACCCAATGTGTACGTCATGTATCCACAATTCCGTATTTATTTTTATATTTCATGTCAAACTTAGACAAATCGTTGTCCGCACATCGCATAGCGACTAATTTAATCACCCATATTTCCAAAACCTAAGTTTTTAAGGTAACTTGGGTGGTATAATACTAAATTTCAGGACCTATTCTATCATCCTATGTGTACGTCATGTTGGCACACTTCCGTATTTATTTTATTTTTCATGTCATACTTTGACAAATCGCTGTCCGCACATCTCAATGCGACTACTTTAATCAGCCATATTTCCAAAACCTAAGTTTTTACGGTAACTTGGGTGGTATAATACAGAAGTTCTGGTCCTATTCTATCACCCTATGTGTACGTCATGTATCCACAATTCCGTATTTATTTTTATATTTCATGTCAAACTTAGACAAATCGCTGTCCGCACATCTCAATGCGACTAATTTAATCAGCCATATTTCCAAAACCTAAGTTTTTACGGTAACTTGGGTGGTATAATACTAAATTTCAGGACCTATTCTATCATCCTATGTGTACGTCATGTATCCACAATTCCGTATTTATTTTTATATTTCATGTCAAACTTAGACAAATCGTTGTCCGCACATCGCATAGCGACTAAATTAATCACCCATATTTTCAAAACCTAAGTTTTTAAGGTAACTTGGGTGGTATAATACTAAATTTCAGGACCTATTCTATCATCCTATGTGTACATCATAATGGCACACTTCCGTATTTATTTTATTTTTCATGTCATACTTTGACAAATCGCTGTCCGCACATCTCAATGCGACTACTTTAATCAGCCATATTTCCAAAACCTAAGTTTTTACGGTAACTTGGGTGGTATAATACAGAAGTTCTGGTCCTATTCTATCACCCTATGTGTACGTCATGTATCCACAATTCCGTATTTATTTTTATATTTCATGTCAAACTTAGACAAATCGTTGTCCGCACATCGCATAGCGACTAATTTAATCACCCATATTTCCAAAACCTAAGTTTTTACGGTAACTTGGGTGGTATAATACAGAAGTTCTGGTCCTATTCTATCACCCTATGTGTACGGCATGTATCCACAATTCCGTATTTATTTTTATATTTCATGTCAAACTTAGACAAATCGCTGTCCGCACATCTCAATGCGACTAATTTAATCAGCCATATTTCCAAAACCTAAGTTTTTACGGTAACTTGGGTGGTATAATACTAAATTTCAGGACCTATTCTATCATCCTATGTGTACGTCATGTTGGCACACTTCCGTATTTATTTTATTTTTCATGTCATAATTTGACAAATCGCTGTCCGCACATCTCAATGCGACTACTTTAATCAGCCATATTTCCAAATCCTAAGTTTTTACGGTAACTTTGGTGGTATAGTACTAAAGTTCTGGTCCTATTCTATCATCCTATGTGTACGTCATGTTGGCACACCTCCGTATTTTTTTTATATTTCGTGTCAAACTTCGACAAATCTCTGTCCGCACATCTCAATGCGACTACTTTAATCAGCCATATTTCCAAAACCTAAGTTTTTACGGTAACTTGGGTGGTATAATACAGAAGTTCTGGTCCTATTCTATCACCCTATGTGTACGTCATGTATCCACAATTCCGTATTTATTTTTATATTTCATGTCAAACTTAGACAAATCGTTGTCCGCACATCGCATAGCGACTAATTTAATCACCCATATTTCCAAAACCTAATTTTTTTAAGTAACTTGGATGGTATAATACTAAATTTCAGGACCTATTCTATCATCCTATGTGTACGTCATAATGGCACACTTCCGTATTTATTTTATTTTTCATGTCATACTTTGACAAATCGCTGTCCGCACATCTCAATGCGACTACTTTAATCAGCCATATTTCCAAAACCTAAGTTTTTACGGTAACTTGGGTGGTATAATACAGAAGTTCTGGTCCTATTCTATCACCCTATGTGTACGTCATGTATCCACAATTCCGTATTTATTTTTATATTTCATGTCAAACTTAGACAAATCGCTGTCCGCACATCTAAATGCGACTACTTTAATCAGCCATATTTCCAAAACCTAAGTTTTTACGGTAACTTGGGTGGTATAGTACTAAAGTTCTGGACCTATTCTATCATCCTATGTGTACGTCATGTTGGCACACCTCCGTATTTTCTTTATATTTCGTGTCAAACTTCGACAAATCTCTGTCCGCACATCTCAATGCGACTACTTTAATCAGCCATATTTCCAAAACATAAGTTTGTACGGTAACTTGGGTGGTATAATACAGAAGTTCTGGTCCTATTCTATCACCCTACGTGTACGTAATGTTGGCTCACCTCCGTATTTATTATTATATTTCATGTCATACTTAGACAAATCGTTGTCCGCACATCGCATAGCGACTAATTTAATCACCCATATTTCCAAAACCTAAGTTTTTAAGGTAACTTGTGTGGTATAGTACTAATGTTCTGGTCCTATTCTTTCATCCTATGTGTACGTCATGTTGGCACACTTCCGTATTTATTTTATTTTTCATGTCATACTTTGACAAATCGCTGTCCGCACATCTCAATGCGACTACTTTAATCAGCCATATTTCCAAAACCTAAGTTTTTACGGTAACTTGGGTGGTATAATACAGAAGTTCTGGTCCTATTCTATCACCCTATGTGTACGTCATGTATCCACAATTCCGTATTTATTTTTATATTTCATGTCAAACTTAGACAAATCGTTGTCCGCACATCGCATAGCGACTAATTTAATCACCCATATTTCCAAAACCTAAGTTTTTACGGTAACTTGGGTGGTATAATACAGAAGTTCTGGTCCTATTCTATCACCCTATGTGTACGTCATGTATCCACAATTCCGTATTTATTTTTATATTTCATGTCAAACTTAGACAAATCGCTGTCCGCACATCGCATAGCGACTAATTTAATCAGCCATATTTCCAAAACCTAATTTTTTAAGGTAACTTGGATGGTATAATACTAAATTTCAGGACCTATTCTATCATCCTATGTGTACGTCATAATGGCACACTTCCGTATTTATTTTATTTTTCATGTCATACTTTGACAAATCGCTGTCCGCACATCTCAATGCGACTACTTTAATCAGCCATATTTCCAAAACCTAAGTTTTTACGGTAACTTGGGTGGTATAATACAGAAGTTCTGGTCCTATTCTATCACCCTACGTGTACGTAATGTTGGCACACCTCCGTATTTATTATTATATTTCATGTCATACTTAGACAAATCGTTGTCCGCACATCGCATAGCGACTAATTAAATCACCCATATTTCCTAAACCTAAGTTTTTAAGGTAACTTGGGTGGTATAGTACTAAAGTTCTGGTCCTATTCTTTCATCCTACGTGTACGTCATGCTGACACACTGCCGTATTTATTTTATATTTTATGTCAAACTTAGGTGGATCGCTGTCCACACATCCAAAGCTACTATTTTAATCACCCATATTTCCAAAACCTAGGTTTTTAAGGTAACTTTGGTGGTATAGTACTAAAGTTCTGGTCCTATTCTTTCATCCTACGTGTACGTCATGCTGACACACTGCCGTATTTATTTTATATTTTATGTCAAACTTAGGTGGATCGCTGTCCACACATCCAAAGCGACTATTTTAATCACCCGTATTTCCAAAACCTAAGTTTTGACGGTAACCTGAGTTGTATAATAATATAGTTCTAATCCTATTCTATCACCCAATGTGTACGTCATGTATTCACAATTTGGTATTTATTTTTATATTTCATGTCAAACTTAGACAAATCGTTGTCCGCACATCGCATAGCGACTAATGTAATCACCCATATTTCCAAAACCTAAGTTTTTAAGGTAACTTGGGTGGTATAATACTAAATTTCAGGACCTATTCTATCATCCTATGTGTACGTAATGTTGGCACACTTCCGTATTTATTTTATTTTTCATGTCATACTTTGACAAATCGCTGTCCGCACATCTCAATGCGACTACTTTAATCAGCCATATTTCCAAAACCTAAGTTTTTACGGTAACTTGGGTGGTATAGTACTAAAGTTCTGGACCTATTCTATCATCCTATGTGTACGTCATGTTGGCACACCTCCGTATTTTCTTTATATTTCGTGTCAAACCTCGACAAATCTCTGTCCGCACATCTCAATGCGACTACTTTAATCAGCCATATTTCCAAAACCTAAGTTTTAACGGTAACTTGGGTGGTATAATACAGAAGTTCTGGTCCTATTCTATCACCCTACGTGTACGTAATGTTGGCACACCTCCGTATTTATTATTATATTTCATGTCATACTTAGACAAATCGTTGTCCGCACATCGCATAGTGACTAATTTAATCACCCATATTTCCAAAACCTAAGTTTTTAAGGTAACTTGTGTGGTATAGTACTAAAGTTCTGGTCCTATTCTTTCATCCTATGTGTACGTCATGTTGGCACACTTCCGTATTTATTTTATATTTCATGTCATACTTTGACAAGTCGCTGTCCGCACATCTCAATGCGACTACTTTAATCAGCCATATTTCCAAAACCTAAGTTTTTACGGTAACTTGGGTGGTATAATACAGAAGTTCTGGTCCTATTCTATCACCCTATGTGTACGTCATGTATCCACAATTCCGTATTTATTTTTATATTTCATGTCAAACTTCGACAAATCTCTGTCCGCACATCTCAATGCGACTACTTTAATCAGCCATATTTCCAAAACCTAAGTTTTTACGGTAACTTGGGTGGTATAATACAGAAGTTCTGGTCCTATTCTATCACCCTATGTGTACGTCATGTATCCACAATTCCGTATTTATTTTTATATTTCATGTCAAACTTAGACAAATCGTTGTCCGCACATCGCATAGCGACTAATTTAATCACCCATATTTCCAAAACCTAATTTTTTTAAGGTAACTTGGATGGTATAATACTAAATTTCAGGACCTATTCTATCATCCTATGTGTACGTCATGTATCCACAATTCCGTATTTATTTTTATATTTCATGTCAAACTTAGACAAATCGCTGTCCGCACATCTCAATGCGACTACTTTAATCAGCCATATTTCCAAAACCTAAGTTTTTACGGTAACTTGGGTGGTATAGTACTAAAGTTCTGGACCTATTCTATCATCCTATGTGTACGTCATGTTGGCACACCTCCGTATTTTTTTTATATTTCGTGTCAAACTTCGACAAATCTCTGTCCGCACATCTCAATGCGACTGCTTTAATCAGCCATATTTCCAAAACCTAAGTTTTTACGGTAACTTGGGTGGTATAATACAGAAGTTCTGGTCCTATTCTATCACCCTACGTGTACGTAATGTTGGCACACCTCCGTATTTATTATTATATTTCATGTCATACTTAGACAAATCGTTGTCCGCACATCGCATAGCGACTAATTAAATCACCCATATTTCCAAAACCTAAGTTTTTAAGGTAACTTGGGTGGTATAGTACTAAAGTTCTGGTCCTATTCTTTCATCCTACGTGTACGTCATGCTGACACACTGCCGTATTTATTTTATATTTTATGTCAAACTTAGGTGGATCGCTGTCCACACATCCAAAGCTACTATTTGAATCACCCATATTTCCAAAACCTAGGTTTTTAAGGTAACTTTGGTGGTATAGTACTAAAGTTCTGGTCCTATTCTTTCATCCTACGTGTACGTCATGCTGACACACTGCCGTATTTATTTTATATTTTATGTCAAACTTAGGTGGATCGCTGTCCACACATCCAAAGCGACTATTTTAATCACCCGTATTTCCAAAACCTAAGTTTTGACGGTAACCTGAGTGGTATAATAATATAGTTCTAATCCTATTCTATCACCCAATGTATACGTCATGTATCCACAATTCCGTATTTATTTTTATATTTCATGTCAAACTTAGACAAATCGTTGTCCGCACATCGCATAGCGACTAATGTAATCACCCATATTTCCAAAACCTAAGTTTTTAAGGTAACTTGGGTGGTATAATACTAAATTTCAGGACCTATTCTATCATCCTATGTGTACGTCATGTTGGCACACTTCCGTATTTATTTTATTTTTCATGTCATACTTTGACAAATCGCTGTCCGCACATCTCAATGCGACTACTTTAATCAGCCATATTTCCAAAACCTAAGTTTTTACGGTAACTTGGGTGGTATAGTACTAAAGTTCTGGACCTATTCTATCATCCTATGTGTACGTCATGTTGGCACACCTCCGTATTTTCTTTATATTTCGTGTCAAACTTCGACAAATCTCTGTCCGCACATCTCAATGCGACTACTTTAATCAGCCATATTTCCAAAACCTAAGTTTTAACGGTAACTTGGGTGGTATAATACAGAAGTTCTGGTCCTATTCTATCACCCTAAGTGTACGTAATGTTTGCACACCTCCGTATTTATTATTATATTTCATGTCATACTTAGACAAATCGTTGTCCGCACATCGCATAGCGACTAATTTAATCACCCATATTTCCAAATCCTAAGTTTTTAAGGTAACTTGGGTGGTATAGTACTAAAGTTCTGGTCCTATTCT
This sequence comes from Flexamia atlantica, assembly GCA_035578135.1. Classification (NCBI taxonomy): domain Eukaryota; kingdom Metazoa; phylum Arthropoda; class Insecta; order Hemiptera; family Cicadellidae; genus Flexamia; species Flexamia atlantica. Next base: position 426,996 of record JAQJVK010000128.1, on the reverse strand, counting down.
TTCATCCTATGTGTACGTCATGTTGGCACACTTCCGTATTTATTTTATTTTTCATATCATACTTTGACAAATCGCTGTCCGCACATCTCAATGCGACTACTTTAATCAGCCATATTTCCAAAACCTAAGTTTTTACGGTAACTTGGGTGGTATAATACAGAAGTTCTGGTCCTATTCTATCACCCTATGTGTACGTCATGTATCCACAATTCCGTATTTATTTTTATATTTCATGTCAAACTTAGACAAATCGCTGTCCGCACATCTCAATGCGACTACTTTAATCAGCCATATTTCCAAAACCTAAGTTTTTACGGTAACTTGGGTGGTATAGTACTAAAGTTCTGGACCTATTCTATCATCCTATGTGTACGTCATGTTGGCACACCTCCGTATTTTTTTATATATCGTGTCAAACTTCGACAAATCTCTGTCCGCACATCTCAATGCGACTGCTTTAATCAGCCATATTTCCAAAACCTAAGTTTTTACGGTAACTTGGGTGGTATAATACAGAAGTTCTGGTCCTATTCTATCACCCTACGTGTACGTAATGTTGGCACACCTCCGTATTTATTATTATATTTCATGTCATACTTAGACAAATCGTTGTCCGCACATCGCATAGTGACTAAATAAATCACCCATATTTCCAAAACCTTAGTTTTTAAGGTAACTTGGGTGGTATAGTACTAAAGTTCTGGTCCTATTCTTTCATCCTACGTGTACGTCATGCTGACACACTGCCGTATTTATTTTATATTTTATGCCAAACTTAGGTGGATCGCTGTCCACACATCCAAAGCGACTATTTTAATCACCCATATTTCCGAAACCTAGGTTTTTAAGGTAACTTGGGTGGTATAGTACTAAAGTTCTGGTCCTATTCTTTCATCCTACGTGTACGTCATGCTGACACACTGCCGTATTTATTTTATATTTTATGTCAAACTTAGGTGGATCGCTGTCCACACATCCAAAGCGACTTTTTTAATCACCCGTATTTCAAAACCTAAGTTTTGACGGTAACCTGAGTGGTATAATAATATAGTTCTAATCCTATTCTATCATCCTATGTGTACGTCATGTTGGCATACCTCCGTATTTTTTTATATTTCGTGTCAAACTTCGACAAATCTCTGTCCGCACATCTCAATGCGACTACTTTAATCAGCCATATTTCCAAAACCTAAGTTTTTACGGTAACTTGGGTGGTATAATACAGACGTTCTGGTCCTATTCTATCACCCTATGTGTACGTCATGTATCCACAATTCCGTATTTATTTTTATATTTCATGTCAAACCTAGACAAATCGTTGTCCGCACATCGCATAGCGACTAATTTAATCACCCATATTTCCAAAACCTAAGTTTTTAAGGTAACTTGGGTGGTATAATACTAAATTTCAGGACCTATTCTATCATCCTATGTGTACGTCATAATGGCACACTTCCGTATTTATTTTATTTTTCATGTCATACTTTGACAAATCGCTGTCCGCACATCTCAATGCGACTACTTTAATCAGCCATATTTCCAAAACCTAAGTTTTTACGGTAACTTGGGTGGTATAATACAGAAGTTCTGGTCCTATTTCATCACCCTACGTGTACGTCATGATGACACACTGCCGTATTTATTTTATATTTTATGTCAAACTTAGGTGGATCACTGTCCACACATCCAAAGCGACTATTTTAATCAACCGTATTTCCAAAACCTAAGTTTTTAAGGTAACTTGGGTGGTATAGTACTAAAGTTCTGGTCCTATTCTTTCATCCTACGTGTACGTCATGCTGACACACTGCCGTATTTATTTTATATTTTATGTCAAACTTAGACAAATCGTTGTCCGCACATCGCATAGCGACTAATTTAATCACCCATATTTCCAAAACCTAAGTTTTTACGGTAACTTGGGTGGTAGAGTACTAAAGTTCTGGACCTATTCTATCATCCTATGTGTACATCATGTTGGCACACTTCCGTATTTTTTTTATATTTCGTGTCAAAATTCGACAAATCGTTGTCCGCACATCGCATAGCGACTAATTTAATCAGCCATATTTCCAAAACCTAAGTTTTTACGGTAACTTGGGTGGTATAATACAGAAGTTCTGGTCCTATTCTATCACCCTACGTGTACGTAATGTTGGCACACCTCCGTATTTATTATTATATTTCATGTCATACTTAGACAAATCGTTGTCCGCACATCGCATAGCGACTAATTTAATCACCCATATTTCCAAAACCTAAGTTTTTAAGGTAACTTGGGTGGTATAGTACTAAAGTTCTGGTCCTATTCTTTCATCCTATGTGTACGTCATGTTGGCACACTTCCGTATTTATTTTATTTTTCATGTCATACTTTGACAAATCGCTGTCCGCACATCTCAATGCGACTACTTTAATCAGCCATATTTCCAAAACCTAAGTTTTTACGGTAACTTTGGTGGTATAATACAGAAGTTCTGGTCCTATTCTATCACCCTATGTGTAGGTCATGTATCCACAATTCTGTATTTATTTTTATATTTCATGTCAAACTTAGACAAATCGTTGTCCGCACATCGCATAGCGACTAATTTAATCACCCATATTTCCAAAACCTAAGTTTTTACGGTAACTTGGGTGGTATAATACAGAAGTTCTGGTCCTATTCTAACACCCTATGTGTACGTCATGTATCCACAATTCCGTATTTATTTTTATATTTCATGTCAAACTTAGACAAATCGCTGTCCGCACATATCAATGCGACTACTTTAATCAGCCATATTTCCAAAACCTAAGTTTTTACGGTAACTTGGGTGGTATAGTACTAAAGTTCTGGACCTATTCTATCATCCTATGTGTACGTCATGTTGGCAAACCTCCGTATTTTTTTTATATTTCGTGTCAAACTTCGACAAATCTCTGTCCGCACATCTCAATGCGACTGCATTAATCAGCCATATTTCCAAAACCTAAGTTTTTACGGTAACTTGGGTGGTATAATACAGAAGTTCTGGTCCTATTCTATCACCCTACGTGTACGTAATGTTGGCACACCTCCGTATTTATTATTATATTTCATGTCATACTTAGACAAATCGTTGTCCGCACATCGCATAGCGACTAATTAAATCACCCATATTTCCAAAACCTAAGTTTTTAAGGTAACTTGGGTGGTATAGTACTAAAGTTCTGGTCATATTCTTTCATCCTACGTGTACGTCATGCTGACACACTGCCGTATTTATTTTATATTTTATGTCAAACTTAGGTGGATCGCTGTCCACACATCCAAAGCGACTATTTTAATCACCCGTATTTCCAAAACCTAAGTTTTTACGGTAACCTGAGTGGTATAATAATATAGTTCTAATCCTATTCTATCACCCAATGTGTACGTCATGTATCCACAATTCCGTATTTATTTTTATATTTCATGTCAAACTTAGACAAATCGTTGTCCGCACATCGCATAGCGACTAATGTAATCACCCATATTTCCAAAACCTAAGTTTTTAAGGTAACTTGGGTGGTATAATACTAAATTTCAGGACCTATTCTATCATCCTATGTGTACGTCATGTTGGCACACTTCCGTATTTATTTTATTTTTCATGTCACACTTTGACAAATCGCTGTCCGCACATCTCAATGCGACTACTTTAATCAGCCATATTTCCAAAACCTAAGTTTTTACGGTAACTTGGGTGGTATAATACAGACGTTCTGGTCCTATTTCATCACCCTACGTGTACGTCATGCTGACACACTGCCGTATTTATTTTATATTTTATGTCAAACTTAGGTGGATCACTGTCCACACATCCAAAGCGACTATTTTAATCACCAGTATTTCCAAAACCTAAGTTTTTTAGGTAACTTTGGTGGTATAGTACTAAAGTTCTGGACCTATTCTATCATCCTATGTGTACGTCATGTTGGCACACCTCCGTATTTTTTTATATTTCGTGTCAAACTTCGACAAATCTCTGTCCGCACATCTCAATGCGACTACTTTAATCAGCCATATTTCCAAAACCTACGTTTTTACGGTAACTTGGGTGGTATAATACAGAAGTTCTGGTCCTAATCTATCACCCTACGTGTACGTAATGTTGGCACACCTCCGTATTTATTATTATATTTCATGTCATACTTAGACAAATCGTTGTCCGCACATCGCATAGCGACTAATTTAATCACCCATATTTCCAAAACCTAAGTTTTTAAGGTAACTTGGGTGGTATAGTACTAAAGTTCTGGTCCTATTCTTTCATCCTACGTGTACGTCATGCTGACACATTGCCGTATTTATTTTATATTTTATGTCAAACTTAGGTGGATCGCTGTCCACAAATCCAAAGCGACTATTTTAATCACCCATATTTCCAAAACCTAAGTTTTTACGGTAACTTGGGTGGTATAATACAGAAGTTCTGGTCCTATTCTATCACCCTATGTGTACGTCATGTATCCACAATTCCGTATTTATTTTTATATTTCATGTCAAACTTAGACAAATCGTTGTCCGCAGAACTATATTATTATACCACTCAGGTTACCGTCAAAACTTTTGGAAATACGGTTTTGGAAATACGGGTGATTAAAATAGTCGCTTTGGATGTGTGGACAGCGATCCACCTAAGTTTGACATAAAATATAAAATAAATACGGCAGTGTGTCAGCATGACGTACATGTAGGATGAAAGAATAGGACCAGAACTTTAGTACTATACCACCCAAGTTACCTTAAAAACTTAGGTTTTGGAAATATGGGTGATTAAATTAGTCGCTATGCGATGTGCGGACAACGATTTGTCTAAGTTTGACATAAAATATAAAAATAAATACGGAATTGTGGATACATGACGTACACATTGGGTGATAGAATAGGACCAGAACTTCTGTATTATACCACCCAAGTTACCGTAAAAACTTAGGTTTTGGAAATATGGCTGATTAAAGTAGTCGCATTGAGATGTGCGGACAGAGATTTGTCGAAGTTTGACACGGAATATAAAAAAAATACGGAGGTGTGCCAACATAACGTACACATAGGATGATAAAATAGGTCCAGAACTTTAGTACTATACCACCCAAGTTACCATAAAAACTTAGGTTTTGGAAATATGGCTGATTAAAGTAGTCGCATTGAGATGTGCGGACAGCGATTTGTCAAAGTATGACATGAAAAATAAAATAAATACGGAAGTGTGCCAACATGACGTACACATAGGATGATAGAATAGGTCCTGAAATTTAGTATTATACCACCCAAGTTACCTTAAAAACTTAGGTTTTGGAAATATGGGTGATTAAATTAGTCGCTATGCGATGTGCGGACAACGATTTGTCTAAGTTTGACATGAAATATAAAAATAAATACGGAATTGTGGATACATGACGTACACATAGGGTGATAGAATAGGACCTGAACTTCTATATTATACCACCCAAGTTACCGTAAAAACTTAGGTTTTGGAAATATGGGTGATTAAATTAGTCGCTATGCGATGTGCGGACAACGATTTTTCTAAGTTTGACATGAAATATAAAAATAAATACGGAATTGTGGATACATGACGTACACATTGGGTGATAGAATAGGATTAGAACTATATTATTATACCACTCAGGTTACCGTCAAAACTTAGGTTTTGGAAATACGGGTGATTAAAATAGTCGCTTTGGATGTGTGGACAGCGATCCACCTAAGTTTGACATAAAATATAAAATAAATACGGCAGTGTGTCAGCATGACGTACACGTAGGATGAAAGAATAGGACCAGAACTTTAGTACTATACCACCCAAGTTACCTTAAAAACTTACGTTTTGGAAATATGGGTGATTAAATTAGTCGCTATGCGATGTGCGGACAACGATTTGTCTAAGTATGACATGAAATATAATAATAAATACGGAGGTGTGCCAACATTACGTACACGTAGGGTGATAGAATAGGACCAGAACTTCTGTATTATACCACCCAAGTTACCGTAAAAACGTAGGTTTTGGAAGTATGGCTGATTAAAGTAGTCGCATTGAGATGTGCGGACAGAGATTTGTCGAAGTTTGACACGAAATATAAAAAAAATACGGAGGTGTGCCAACATGACGTACACATAGGATGATAGAATAGGTCCAGAACTTTAGTACTATACCACCCAAGTTACCGTAAAAACTTATTTTTTCGAAATATGGCTGATTAAAGTAGTCGCATTGAGATGTGCGGACAGCGATTTGTCTAAGTTTGACATGAAATATAAAAATAAATACGGAATTGTGGATGCATGACGTACACATAGGGTAATAGAATAGGACCAGAACTTCTGTATTATACCACCCAAGCTACCGTAAAAACTTAGGTTTTGGAAATATGGCTGATTAAAGTAGTCGCATTGAGATGTGCGGACAGCGATTTGTCAAAGTATGACATGAAAAATAAAATAAATACGGAAGTGTGCCAACATGACGTACACATAGGATGAAAGAATAGGACCAGAACTTTAGTACTATACCACCCAAGTTACCTTAAAAACTTAGGTTTTGGAAATATGGAGGATTAAATAAGTCGCTATGCGATGTGCGGACAACGATTTGTCTAAGTATGACATGAAATATAATAATAAATACGGAGGTGTGCTAACATTACGTATACGTAGGGTGATAGAATAGGACCAGAACTTCTGTATTATACCACCCAAGTTACCGTAAAAACTTAGGTTTTGGAAATATGGCTGATTAAAGTAGTCGCATTGAGATGTGCGGACAGAGATATGTCGAAGTTTGACACGAAATATAAAAAAATACGGAGGTGTGCCAACATGACGTACACATAGGATGATAGAATAGGTCCAGAACTTTAGTACTATACCACCCAAGTTACCGTAAAAACTTAGGTTTTGGAAATATGGCTGATTAAAGTAGTCGCATTGAGATGTGCGGACAGCGATTTGTCTAAGTTTGACATGAAATATAAAAATAAATACGGAATTGTGGATACATGACGTACACATAGGGTGATAGAACAGGACCAGAACTTCTGTATTATACCACCCAAGTTACCGTAAAAACTTAGGTTTTGGAAATATGGGTGATGAAATTAGTCGCTATGCGATGTGCGGACAACGATTTGTCGAAGTTTGACACGAAATATAAAAAAAATACGGAGGTGTGCCAACATGACGTACACATAGGATGATAGAATAGGTCCAGAACTTTAGTACTATACCACCCAAGTTACCGTAAAAACTTAGGTTTTGGAAATATGGGTGATTAAATTAGTCGCTATGCGATGTGCGGACAACGATTTGTCTAAGTTTGACATGAAATATAAAAATAAATACGGAGGTGTGCCAACATAACGTACACGTAGGATGAAAGAATAGGACCAGAACTTTAGTACTATACCACCCAAGTTACCTTAAAAACTTAGGTTTTGGAAATATGGGTGATTAAATTAGTCGCTATGCGATGTGCGGACAACGATTTGTCTAAGTTTGACATGAAATATAAAAATAAATACGGAATTGTGGATACATGACGTACACATTGGGTGATAGAATAGGATTAGAACTATATTATTATACCACTCAGGTTACCGTCAAAACTTAGGTTTTGGAAATACGGGTGATTAAAATAGTCGCTTTGGATGTGTGGACAGCGATCCACCTAAGTTTGACATAAAATATAAAATAAATACGGCAGTGTGTCAGCATGACGTACACGTAGGATGAAAGAATAGGACCAGAACTTTAGTACTATACCACCCAAGATACCTTAAAAACTTAGGTTTTGGAAATATGGGTGATTAAATTAGTCGCTATGCGATGTGCGGACAACGATTTGTCTAAGTATGACATGAAATATAATAATAAATACGGAGGTGTGCCAACATTACGTACACGTAGGGTGATAGAATAGGACCAGAACTTCTGTATTATACCATCAAGTTACCGTAAAAACGTAGGTTTTGGAAATATGGCTGATTAAAGTAGTCGCATTGAGATGTGCGGACAGAGATTTGTCGAAGTTTGACACGAAATATAAAAAAAATACGGAGGTGTGCCAACATGACGTACACATAGGATGATAGAATAGGTCCAGAACTTTAGTACTATACCACCCAAGTTACCGTAAAAACTTATTTTTTCGAAATATGGCTGATTAAAGTAGTCGCATTGAGATGTGCGGACAGCGATTTGTCTAAGTTTGACATGAAATATAAAAATAAATACGGAATTGTGGATACATGACGTACACATAGGGTGATAGAATAGGACCAGAACTTCTGTATTATACCACCCAAGTTACCGTAAAAACTTTGTTTTTGGAAATATGGGTGATTAAATTAGTCGCTATGCGATGTGCGGACAACGATTTGTCTAAGTTTGACATGAAATATAAAAATAAATACGGAATTGTGGATGCATGACGTACACATAGGGTAATAGAATAGGACCAGAACTTCTGTATTATACCACCCAAGCTACCGTAAAAACTTAGGTTTTGGAAATATGGCTGATTAAAGTAGTCGCATTGAGATGTGCGGACAGCGATTTGTCAAAGTATGACATGAAAAATAAAATAAATACGGAATTGTGCCAACATGACGTACACATAGGATGAAAGAATAGGACCAGAACTTTAGTACTATACCACCCAAGTTACCTTAAAAACTTAGGTTTTGGAAATATGGAGGATTAAATAAGTCGCTATGCGATGTGCGGACAACGATTTGTCTAAGTATGACATGAAATATAATAATAAATACGGAGGTGTGCTAACATTACGTATACGTAGGGTGATAGAATAGGACCAGAACTTCTGTATTATACCACCCAAGTTACCGTAAAAACTTAGGTTTTGGAAATATGGCTGATTAAAGTAGTCGCATTGAGATGTGCGGACAGAGATATGTCGAAGTTTGACACGAAATATAAAAAAATACGGAGGTGTGCCAACATGACGTACACATAGGATGATAGAATAGGTCCAGAACTTTAGTACTATACCACCCAAGTTACCGTAAAAACTTAGGTTTTGGAAATATGGCTGATTAAAGTAGTCGCATTGAGATGTGCGGACAGCGATTTGTCTAAGTTTGACATGAAATATAAAAATAAATACGGAATTGTGGATACATGACGTACACATAGGGTGATAGAATAGGACCAGAACTTCTGTATTATACCACCCAAGTTACCGTAAAAACTTAGGTTTTGGAAATATGGGTGATTAAATTAGTCGCTATGCGATGTGCGGACAACGATTTGTCGAAGTTTGTCACGAAATATAAAAAAAATACGGAGGTGTGCCAACATGACGTACACATAGGATGATAGAATAGGTCCAGAACTTTAGTACTATACCACCCAAGTTACCGTAAAAACTTAGGTTTTGGAAATATGGGTGATTAAATTAGTCGCTATGCGATGTGCGGACAACGATTTGTCTAAGTTTGACATGAAATATAAAAATAAATACGGGGGTGTGCCAACATAACGTACACGTAGGATGAAAGAATAGGACCAGAACTTTAGTACTATACCACCCAAGTTACCGTAAAAACTTAGGTTTTGGAAATATGGGTGATTAAATTAGTCGCTATGCGATGTGCGGACAACGATTTGTCTAAGTATGACATGAAATATAATAATAAATACGGAGGTGTGCCAACATTACGTACACGTAGGGTGATAGAATAGGACCAGAACTTCTGTATTATACCACCCAAGTTACCGTAAAAACTTAGGTTTTGGAAATATGGCTGATTAAAGAAGTCGCATTGAGATGTGCGGACAGAGATTTGTCGAAATTTGACACGAAATATAAAAAAATACGGAGGTGTGCCAACATGACGTACACATAGGATGATAGAATATGTCCAGAACTTTCGTACTATACCACCCAAGTTACCGTAAAAACTTAGGTTTGGAAATATGGGTGATTAAATTAGTCGCTATGCGATGTGCGGACAACGATTTGTCTAAGTTTGACATGAAATATAAAAATAAATACGGAATTGTGGATACATGACGCACACATAGGGTGATAGAATAGGACCAGAACTTCTGTATTATACCACCCGTTACCGTAAAAACATAGGTTTTGGAAATATGGCTGATTAAAGTAGTCGCATTGAGATGTGCGGACAGCGATTTGTCAAAGTATGACATGAAAAATAAAATAAATACGGCAGTGTGTCAGCATGACGTACACGTAGGATGAAAGAATAGGACTAGAACTTTAGTACTATACCACCCAAGTTACCTTAAAAACTTAGGTTTTGGAAATATGGGTGATTAAATTAGTCGCTGTGCGATGTGCGGACAACGATTTGTCTAAGTATGACATGAAATATAATAATAAATACGGAGGTGTGCCAACATTACGTACACGTAGGGTGATAGAATAGGACCAGAACTTCTGTATTATACCACCCAAGTTACCGTAAAAACTTAGGTTTTGGAAATATGGCTGATTAAAGTAGTCGCATTGAGATGTGCGGACAGAGATTTGTCGAAGTTTGACACGAAATATAAAAAAATTACGGAAGTGTGCCAACATGACGTACACATAGGATGATAGAATAGGTCCTGAAATTTAGTATTATACCACCCAAGTTACCGTAAAAACTTAGGTTTTGGAAATATGGGTGATTAAATTAGTCGCTATGCGATGTGCGGACAACGATTTGTCTAAGTTTGACATGAAATATAAAAATAAATACGGAATTGTGGATACATGACGTACACATAGGGTGATAGAATAGGACCAGAACTTCTGTATTATACCACCCAAGTTACCGTAAAAACTTAGGTTTTGGAAATATGGGTGATTAAATTAGTCGCTATGCGATGTGCGGACAACGATTTGTCTAAGTTTGACATGAAATATAAAAATAAATACGGAATTGTGGATACATGACGTACACATAGGGTGATAGAATAGGACCAGAACTTCTGTACTATACCACCCAAGTGACCTTAAAAACTTAGGTTTTGGAAATATGGCTGATTAAAGTAGTCGCATTGAGATGTGCGGACAGAGATTTGTCGAAGTTTGACACGAAATAAAAAAAAATACGGAGGTGTGCCAACATGACGTACACATAGGATGATAGAATAGGTCCAGAACTTTAGTACTATACCACCCAAGTTACCTTAAAAACTTAGGTTTTGGAAATACGGGTGATTAAAATAGTCGCTTTGGATGTGTGGACATTGATCCACCTAAGTTTGACATAAAATATAAAATAAATACGGCAGTGTGTCAGCATGACGTACACGTACGATGAAAGAATAGGACCAGAACTTTAGTACTATACCACCCAAGTTACCTTAAAAACTTAGGTTTTGGAAATATGGGTGATTAAATTAGTCGCTATGCGATGTGCGGACAACGATTTGTCTAAGTATGACATGAAATATAATAATAAATACGGAGGTGTGCCAATATTACGTAGACGTAGGGTGATAGAATAGGACCAGAACTTCTGTATTATACCACCCAAGTTACCGTAAAAATTAGATGTATGGGTGATTAAATTAGTCGCTATGCGATGTGCGGACAACGATTTGTCTAAGTTTGACATGAAATATAAAAATAAATACGGAATTTTGGATACATGACGTACACATTGGGTGATAGAATAGGACCAGAACTATAGTATTATACCACTCAGGTTATCGTCAAAACTTAGGTTTTGGAAATACGGGTGATTAAAATAGTCGCTATGCGATGTGCGGACAACGATTTGTCGAAGTTTGACACGAAATATAAAAAAAATACGGAGGTGTGCCAACATGACGTACACATAGGATGATAGAATAGGTCCAGAACTTTAGTACTATACCACCCAAGTTACCGTAAAAACTTAGGTTTTGGAAATATGGGTGATTAAATTAGTCGCTATGCGATGTGCGGACAACGATTTGTCTAAGTATGACATGAAATATAATAATAAATACGGAGGTGTGCCAACATTACGTACACGTAGGGTGATAGAATAGGACCAGAACTTCTGTATTATACCACCCAAGTTACCGTAAAAACTTAGGTTTTGGAAATATGGCTGATTAAAGTAGTCGCATTGAGATGTGCGGACAGAGATTTGTCGAAATTTGACACGAAATATAAAAAAATACGGAGGTGTGCCAACATGACGTACACATAGGATGATAGAATAGGTCCAGAACTTTAGTACTATACCACCCAAGTTACCGTAAAAACTTAGGTTTTGGAAATATGGCTGATTAAAGTAGTCGCATTGAGATGTGCGGACAGCGATTTGTCTAAGTTTGACATGAAATATAAAAATAAATACGGAATTGTGTATACATGACGTACACATAGGGTGATAGAATAGGACCAGAACTTCTGTATTATACCACCCAAGTTACCGTAAAAACTTAGGTTTTGGAAATATGGGTGATTAAATTAGTCGCTATGCGATGTGCGGACAACGATTTGTCGAAGTTTGACACGAAATATAAAAAAATACGGAGGTGTGCCAACATGACGTACACATAGGATGATAGAATAGGTCCAGAACTTTAGTACTATACCACCCAAGTTACCGTAAAAACTTAGGTTTTGGAAATATGGGTGATTAAATTAGTCGCTATGCGATGTGCGGACAACGATTTGTCTAAGTTTGACATGAAATATAAAAATAAATACGGAGGTGTGCCAACATTACGTACACGTAGGGTGATAGAATAGGACCAGAACTTCTGTATTATACCACCCAAGTTACCGTAAAAACTTAGGTTTTGGAAATATGGGTGATTAAATTAGTCGCTATGCGATGTGCGGACAACGATTTGTCTAAATATGACATGAAATATAATAATAAATACGGAGGTGTGCCAACATTACGTACACGTAGGGTGATAGAAAAGGACCAGAACTTCTGTATTATACCACCCAAGTTACCGTAAAAACTTAGGTTTAGGAAATATGGCTGATTAAAGTAGTCGCATTGAGATGTGCGGACAGAGATTTGTCGAAGTTTGACACGAAATATAAAAAAAAATACGGAGGTGTGCCAACATGACGTACACATAGGATGATAGAATAGGTCCAGAACTTTAGTACTATACCACCCAAGTTACCTTAAAAACTTAGGTTTTGGAAATACGGGTGATTAAAATAGTCGCTTTGGATGTGTGGACAGCGATCCACCTAAGTTTGACATAAAATATAAAATAAATACGGCAGTGTGGCAGCATGACGTACACGTAGGATGAAAGAATAGGACCAGAACTTTAGTACTATACCACCCAAGTTACCGTAAAAACTTAGGTTTTCGAAATATGGCTGATTAAAGTAGTCGCATTGAGATGTGCGGACAGCGATTTGTCTAAGTTTGACATGAAATATAAAAATAAATACGGAATTGTGGATACATGACGTACACATAGGGTGATAGAATAGGACCAGAACTTCTGTATTATACCACCCAAGATACCGTAAAAACTTAGGTTTTGGAAATATGGGTGATTAAATTAGTCGCTATGCGATGTGCGGACAACGATTTGTCTAAGTTTGACATGAAATATAAAAATAAATACGGAATTTTGGATACATGACGTACACATTGGGTGATAGAATAGGATTAGAACTATATTATTATACCACTCAGGTTACCGTAAAAAATTAGGTTTTGGAAATACGGGTGATTAAAATAGTCGCTTTGGATGTGTGGACAGCGATCCACCTAAGTTTGACATAAAATATAAAATAAATACGGAAGTGTGTCAGCATGACGTACACGTAGGATGAAAGAATAGGACCAGAACTTTAGTACTATACCACCCAAGTTACCTGAAAAACTTAGGTTTTGGAAATATGGGTGATTAAATTAGTCGCTATGCGATGTGCGGACAACGATTTGTCTAAATATGACATGAAATATAATAATAAATACGGAGGTGTGCCAACATTACGTACACGTAGGGTGATAGAATAGGACCAGAACTTCTGTATTATACCACCCAAGTTACCGTAAAAACTTAGGTTTTGGAAATATGGCTGATTAAAGTAGTCGCATTGAGATGTGCGGACAGAGATTTGTCGAAGTTTGACACGAAATATAAAAAAAATACGGAGGTGTGCCATCATGACGTACACATAGGATGAAAGAATAGGACCAGAACTTTAGTACTATACCACACAAGTTACCTTAAAAACTTAGGTTTTGGATATATGGGTGATTAAATTAGTCGCTATGCGATGTGCGGACAACGATTTGTCTAAGTTTGACATGAAATATAAAAATAAATACGGAATTGTGGATACATGACGCACACATAGGGTGATAGAATAGGACCAGAACTTCTGTATTATACCACCCAAGTTACCGTAAAAACTTAGGTTTTGGAAATATGGCTGATTAAAGTAGTCGCATTGAGATATGCGGACAGCGATTTGTCAAAGTATGACATGAAAAATAAAATAAATACGGCAGTGTGCCAACATGACGTACACATAGGATGATAGAATAGGTCCTGAAATTTAGTATTATACCACCCAAGTTACCTTAAAAACTTAGGTTTTGGAAATATGGGTGATTAAATTAGTCGCTATGCGATGTGCGGACAACGATTTGTCTAAGTTTGACATGAAATATAAAAATAAATACGGAATTGTGGATACATGACGTACACATAGGGTGATAGAATAGGACCAGAACTTCTGTATTATACCACCCAAGTTACCGTAAAAACTTAGGTTTTGGAAATATGGGTGATTAAATTAGTCGCTATGCGATGTGCGGACAACGATTTGTCTAAGTTTGACATGAAATATAATAATAAATACGGAGGTGTGCCAACATTACGTACATATTGGGTGATAGAATAGGACCAGAACTTCTGTATTATACCACCCAAGTTACCGTAAAAACTTAGGTTTTGGAAATATGGCTGATTAAAGTAGTCGCATTGAGATGTGCGGACAGAGATTTGTCGAAGTTTGACACGAAATATAAAAAAATACGGAGGTGTGCCAACATGACGTACACATAGGATGATAGAATAGGTCCATAACTTTAGTACTATACCACCCAAGTTACCTTAAAAACTTAGGTTTTGGAAATACGGGTGATTAAAATAGTCGCTTTGGATGTGTGGACAGCGATCCACCTAAGTTTGACATAAAATATAAAATAAATACGGCAGTGTGTCAGCATGACGTACACGTACGATGAAAGAATAGGACCAGAACTTTAGTACTATACCACCCAAGTTACCTTAAAAACTTAGGTTTTGGAAATATGGATGATTAAATTAGTCGCTATGCGATGTGCGGACAACGATTTGTCTAAGTATGACATGAAATATAATAATAAATACGGAGGTGTGCCAAAATTACGTACACGTAGGGTGATAGAATAGGACCAGAACTTCTGTATTATACCACCCAAGTTACCGTAAAAATTGGATATATGGGTGATTAAATTAGTCGCTATGCGATGTGCGGACAACGATTTGTCTAAGTTTGACATGAAATATAAAAATAAATACGGAATTTTGGATACATGACGTACACATTGGGTGATAGAATAGGACCAGAACTATAGTATTATACCACTCAGGTTATCGTCAAAACTTAGGTTTTGGAAATACGGGTGATTAAAATAGTCGCTTTGGATGTGTGGACAGCGATCCGCCTAAGTTTGACATGAAATATAAAATAAATACGGAAATGTGCCAACATGACGTACACATAGGATGATAGAATAGGTGCTGAACTTTAGTACTGTACCACCCAAGTTACCTTAAAACTTAGGTCTTGGAAATATGGAAGATTAAATTAGTCGCTATGCGATGTGCGGACAACGATTTGTCTAAGTATGACATGAAATATAATAATAAATACGGAGGTGTGTCAACATTACGTACACGTAGGGTGATAGAATAGGACCAGAACTTCTGTATTATACCACCCAAGTTACCGTAAAAATTGGATATATGGGTGATTAAATTAGTCGCTATGCGATGTGCGGACAACGATTTGTCTAAGTTTGACATGAAATATAAAAATAAATACGGAATTTTGGATACATGACGTACACATTGGGTGATAGAATAGGACCAGAACTATAGTATTATACCACTCTGGTTATCGTCAAAACTTAGGTTTTGGAAATACGGGTGATTAAAATAGTCGCTTTGGATGTGTGGACAGCGATCCGCCTAAGTTTGACATGAAATATAAAATAAATACGGAAGTGTGCCAACATGACGTACACATAGGATGATAGAATAGGTGCAGAACTTTAGTACTGTACCACCCAAGTTACCTTAAAAACTTAGGTTTTGGAAATATGGGTGATTAAATTAGTCGCTATGCGATGTGCGGACAGCGATTCGTCAAAGTTTGACATGAAATATAAAAATAAATACGGAATTGTGGATACATGACGTACACATAGGGTGATAGAATAGGACCAGAACTTCTGTATTATACCACCCAAGGTACCGTAAAAACTTAGGTTTTGGAAACATGGCTGATTAAAGTAGTCGCATTGAGATGTGCGGACAGCGATTTGTCAAAGTATGACATGAAAAATAAAATAAATACGGAAGTGTGCCAACATGACGTACACATAGGATGATAGAATAGGTCCTGAAATTTAGTATTATACCACCCAAGTTACCTTAAAATCTTAGGTTTTGGAAATATGGCTGATTAAAGTAGTCGCATTGAGATGTGCGGACAGCGATTTGTCAAAGTATGACATGAAAAATAAAATAAATACGGAAGTGTGCCAACATGACGTACACATAGGATGATAGAATAGGTCCAGAACTTTAGTACTATACCACCCAAGTTACCGTAAAAACTTAGGTTTTGGAAATATGGCTGATTAAAGTAGTCGCATTGAGATGTGCGGACAGCGATTTGTCTAAGTTTGACATGAAATATAAAAATAAATACGGAATTGTGTATACATGACGTACACATAGGGTGATAGAATAGGACCAGAACTTCTGTATTATACCACCCAAGTTACCGTAAAAACTTAGGTTTTGGAAATACGGGTGATTAAATTAGTCGCTATGCGATGTGCGGACAACGATTTGTCGAAGTTTGACACGAAATATAAAAAAATACGGAGGTGTGCCAACATGACGTACACATAGGATGATAGAATAGGTCCAGAACTTTAGTACTATACCACCCAAGTTACCGTAAAAACTTAGGTTTTGGAAATATGGGTGATTAAATTAGTCGCTATGCGATGTGCGGACAACGATTTGTCTAAGTTTGACATGAAATATAAAAATAAATACGGAGGTGTGCCAACATTACGTACACGTAGGGTGATAGAATAGGACCAGAACTTCTGTATTATACCACCCAAGTTACCGTAAAAATTAGATGTATGGGTGATTAAATTAGTCGCTATGCGATGTGCGGACAACGATTTGTCTAAGTATGACATGAAATATAATAATAAATACGGAGGTGTGCCAATATTACGTAGACGTAGGGTGATAGAATAGGACCAGAACTTCTGTATTATACCACCCAAGTTACCGTAAAAATTAGATGTATGGGTGATTAAATTAGTCGCTATGCGATGTGCGGACAACGATTTGTCTAAGTTTGACATGAAATATAAAAATAAATACGGAATTTTGGATACATGACGTACACATTGGGTGATAGAATAGGACCAGAACTATAGTATTATACCACTCAGGTTATCGTCAAAACTTAGGTTTTGGAAATACGGGTGATTAAAATAGTCGCTATGCGATGTGCGGACAACGATTTGTCGAAGTTTGACACGAAATATAAAAAAAATACGGAGGTGTGCCAACATGACGTACACATAGGATGATAGAATAGGTCCAGAACTTTAGTACTATACCACCCAAGTTACCGTAAAAACTTAGGTTTTGGAAATATGGGTGATTAAATTAGTCGCTATGCGATGTGCGGACAACGATTTGTCTAAGTATGACATGAAATATAATAATAAATACGGAGGTGTGCCAACATTACGTACACGTAGGGTGATAGAATAGGACCAGAACTTCTGTATTATACCACCCAAGTTACCGTAAAAACTTAGGTTTTGGAAATATGGCTGATTAAAGTAGTCGCATTGAGATGTGCGGACAGAGATTTGTCGAAATTTGACACGAAATATAAAAAAATACGGAGGTGTGCCAACATGACGTACACATAGGATGATAGAATAGGTCCAGAACTTTAGTACTATACCACCCAAGTTACCGTAAAAACTTAGGTTTTGGAAATATGGCTGATTAAAGTAGTCGCATTGAGATGTGCGGACAGCGATTTGTCTAAGTTTGACATGAAATATAAAAATAAATACGGAATTGTGTATACATGACGTACACATAGGGTGATAGAATAGGACCAGAACTTCTGTATTATACCACCCAAGTTACCGTAAAAACTTAGGTTTTGGAAATATGGGTGATTAAATTAGTCGCTATGCGATGTGCGGACAACGATTTGTCGAAGTTTGACACGAAATATAAAAAAATACGGAGGTGTGCCAACATGACGTACACATAGGATGATAGAATAGGTCCAGAACTTTAGTACTATACCACCCAAGTTACCGTAAAAACTTAGGTTTTGGAAATATGGGTGATTAAATTAGTCGCTATGCGATGTGCGGACAACGATTTGTCTAAGTTTGACATGAAATATAAAAATAAATACGGAGGTGTGCCAACATTACGTACACGTAGGGTGATAGAATAGGACCAGAACTTCTGTATTATACCACCCAAGTTACCGTAAAAACTTAGGTTTTGGAAATATGGGTGATTAAATTAGTCGCTATGCGATGTGCGGACAACGATTTGTCTAAATATGACATGAAATATAATAATAAATACGGAGGTGTGCCAACATTACGTACACGTAGGGTGATAGAAAAGGACCAGAACTTCTGTATTATACCACCCAAGTTACCGTAAAAACTTAGGTTTAGGAAATATGGCTGATTAAAGTAGTCGCATTGAGATGTGCGGACAGAGATTTGTCGAAGTTTGACACGAAATATAAAAAAAAATACGGAGGTGTGCCAACATGACGTACACATAGGATGATAGAATAGGTCCAGAACTTTAGTACTATACCACCCAAGTTACCTTAAAAACTTAGGTTTTGGAAATACGGGTGATTAAAATAGTCGCTTTGGATGTGTGGACAGCGATCCACCTAAGTTTGACATAAAATATAAAATAAATACGGCAGTGTGGCAGCATGACGTACACGTAGGATGAAAGAATAGGACCAGAACTTTAGTACTATACCACCCAAGTTACCGTAAAAACTTAGGTTTTCGAAATATGGCTGATTAAAGTAGTCGCATTGAGATGTGCGGACAGCGATTTGTCTAAGTTTGACATGAAATATAAAAATAAATACGGAATTGTGGATACATGACGTACACATAGGGTGATAGAATAGGACCAGAACTTCTGTATTATACCACCCAAGATACCGTAAAAACTTAGGTTTTGGAAATATGGGTGATTAAATTAGTCGCTATGCGATGTGCGGACAACGATTTGTCTAAGTTTGACATGAAATATAAAAATAAATACGGAATTTTGGATACATGACGTACACATTGGGTGATAGAATAGGATTAGAACTATATTATTATACCACTCAGGTTACCGTAAAAAATTAGGTTTTGGAAATACGGGTGATTAAAATAGTCGCTTTGGATGTGTGGACAGCGATCCACCTAAGTTTGACATAAAATATAAAATAAATACGGAAGTGTGTCAGCATGACGTACACGTAGGATGAAAGAATAGGACCAGAACTTTAGTACTATACCACCCAAGTTACCTGAAAAACTTAGGTTTTGGAAATATGGGTGATTAAATTAGTCGCTATGCGATGTGCGGACAACGATTTGTCTAAATATGACATGAAATATAATAATAAATACGGAGGTGTGCCAACATTACGTACACGTAGGGTGATAGAATAGGACCAGAACTTCTGTATTATACCACCCAAGTTACCGTAAAAACTTAGGTTTTGGAAATATGGCTGATTAAAGTAGTCGCATTGAGATGTGCGGACAGAGATTTGTCGAAGTTTGACACGAAATATAAAAAAAATACGGAGGTGTGCCATCATGACGTACACATAGGATGAAAGAATAGGACCAGAACTTTAGTACTATACCACACAAGTTACCTTAAAAACTTAGGTTTTGGATATATGGGTGATTAAATTAGTCGCTATGCGATGTGCGGACAACGATTTGTCTAAGTTTGACATGAAATATAAAAATAAATACGGAATTGTGGATACATGACGCACACATAGGGTGATAGAATAGGACCAGAACTTCTGTATTATACCACCCAAGTTACCGTAAAAACTTAGGTTTTGGAAATATGGCTGATTAAAGTAGTCGCATTGAGATATGCGGACAGCGATTTGTCAAAGTATGACATGAAAAATAAAATAAATACGGCAGTGTGCCAACATGACGTACACATAGGATGATAGAATAGGTCCTGAAATTTAGTATTATACCACCCAAGTTACCTTAAAAACTTAGGTTTTGGAAATATGGGTGATTAAATTAGTCGCTATGCGATGTGCGGACAACGATTTGTCTAAGTTTGACATGAAATATAAAAATAAATACGGAATTGTGGATACATGACGTACACATAGGGTGATAGAATAGGACCAGAACTTCTGTATTATACCACCCAAGTTACCGTAAAAACTTAGGTTTTGGAAATATGGGTGATTAAATTAGTCGCTATGCGATGTGCGGACAACGATTTGTCTAAGTTTGACATGAAATATAATAATAAATACGGAGGTGTGCCAACATTACGTACATATTGGGTGATAGAATAGGACCAGAACTTCTGTATTATACCACCCAAGTTACCGTAAAAACTTAGGTTTTGAAAATATGGCTGATTAAAGTAGTCGCATTGAGATGTGCGGACAGAGATTTGTCGAAGTTTGACACGAAATATAAAAAAATACGGAGGTGTGCCAACATGACGTACACATAGGATGATAGAATAGGTCCATAACTTTAGTACTATACCACCCAAGTTACCTTAAAAACTTAGGTTTTGGAAATACGGGTGATTAAAATAGTCGCTTTGGATGTGTGGACAGCGATCCACCTAAGTTTGACATAAAATATAAAATAAATACGGCAGTGTGTCAGCATGACGTACACGTACGATGAAAGAATAGGACCAGAACTTTAGTACTATACCACCCAAGTTACCTTAAAAACTTTGTTTTGGAAATATGGATGATTAAATTAGTCGCTATGCGATGTGCGGACAACGATTTGTCTAAGTATGACATGAAATATAATAATAAATACGGAGGTGTGCCAAAATTACGTACACGTAGGGTGATAGAATAGGACCAGAACTTCTGTATTATACCACCCAAGTTACCGTAAAAATTGGATATATGGGTGATTAAATTAGTCGCTATGCGATGTGCGGACAACGATTTGTCTAAGTTTGACATGAAATATAAAAATAAATACGGAATTTTGGATACATGACGTACACATTGGGTGATAGAATAGGACCAGAACTATAGTATTATACCACTCAGGTTATCGTCAAAACTTAGGTTTTGGAAATACGGGTGATTAAAATAGTCGCTTTGGATGTGTGGACAGCGATCCGCCTAAGTTTGACATGAAATATAAAATAAATACGGAAATGTGCCAACATGACGTACACATAGGATGATAGAATAGGTGCTGAACTTTAGTACTGTACCACCCAAGTTACCTTAAAACTTAGGTCTTGGAAATATGGAAGATTAAATTAGTCGCTATGCGATGTGCGGACAACGATTTGTCTAAGTATGACATGAAATATAATAATAAATACGGAGGTGTGTCAACATTACGTACACGTAGGGTGATAGAATAGGACCAGAACTTCTGTATTATACCACCCAAGTTACCGTAAAAATTGGATATATGGGTGATTAAATTAGTCGCTATGCGATGTGCGGACAACGATTTGTCTAAGTTTGACATGAAATATAAAAATAAATACGGAATTTTGGATACATGACGTACACATTGGGTGATAGAATAGGACCAGAACTATAGTATTATACCACTCTGGTTATCGTCAAAACTTAGGTTTTGGAAATACGGGTGATTAAAATAGTCGCTTTGGATGTGTGGACAGCGATCCGCCTAAGTTTGACATGAAATATAAAATAAATACGGAAGTGTGCCAACATGACGTACACATAGGATGATAGAATAGGTGCAGAACTTTAGTACTGTACCACCCAAGTTACCTTAAAAACTTAGGTTTTGGAAATATGGGTGATTAAATTAGTCGCTATGCGATGTGCGGACAGCGATTCGTCAAAGTTTGACATGAAATATAAAAATAAATACGGAATTGTGGATACATGACGTACACATAGGGTGATAGAATAGGACCAGAACTTCTGTATTATACCACCCAAGGTACCGTAAAAACTTAGGTTTTGGAAACATGGCTGATTAAAGTAGTCGCATTGAGATGTGCGGACAGCGATTTGTCAAAGTATGACATGAAAAATAAAATAAATACGGAAGTGTGCCAACATGACGTACACATAGGATGATAGAATAGGTCCTGAAATTTAGTATTATACCACCCAAGTTACCTTAAAATCTTAGGTTTTGGAAATATGGCTGATTAAAGTAGTCGCATTGAGATGTGCGGACAGCGATTTGTCAAAGTATGACATGAAAAATAAAATAAATACGGAAGTGTGCCAACATGACGTACACATAGGATGATAGAATAGGTCCAGAACTTTAGTACTATACCACCCAAGTTACCGTAAAAACTTAGGTTTTGGAAATATGGCTGATTAAAGTAGTCGCATTGAGATGTGCGGACAGCGATTTGTCTAAGTTTGACATGAAATATAAAAATAAATACGGAATTGTGTATACATGACGTACACATAGGGTGATAGAATAGGACCAGAACTTCTGTATTATACCACCCAAGTTACCGTAAAAACTTAGGTTTTGGAAATATGGGTGATTAAATTAGTCGCTATGCGATGTGCGGACAACGATTTGTCGAAGTTTGACACGAAATATAAAAAAATACGGAGGTGTGCCAACATGACGTACACATAGGATGATAGAATAGGTCCAGAACTTTAGTACTATACCACCCAAGTTACCGTAAAAACTTAGGTTTTGGAAATATGGGTGATTAAATTAGTCGCTATGCGATGTGCGGACAACGATTTGTCTAAGTTTGACATGAAATATAAAAATAAATACGGAGGTGTGCCAACATTACGTACACGTAGGGTGATAGAATAGGACCAGAACTTCTGTATTATACCACCCAAGTTACCGTAAAAACTTAGGTTTTGGAAATATGGGTGATTAAATTAGTCGCTATGCGATGTGCGGACAACGATTTGTCTAAATATGACATGAAATATAATAATAAATACGGAGGTGTGCCAACATTACGTACACGTAGGGTGATAGAAAAGGACCAGAACTTCTGTATTATACCACCCAAGTTACCGTAAAAACTTAGGTTTAGGAAATATGGCTGATTAAAGTAGTCGCATTGAGATGTGCGGACAGAGATTTGTCGAAGTTTGACACGAAATATAAAAAAAAATACGGAGGTGTGCCAACATGACGTACACATAGGATGATAGAATAGGTCCAGAACTTTAGTACTATACCACCCAAGTTACCTTAAAAACTTAGGTTTTGGAAATACGGGTGATTAAAATAGTCGCTTTGGATGTGTGGACAGCGATCCACCTAAGTTTGACATAAAATATAAAATAAATACGGCAGTGTGTCAGCATGACGTACACGTAGGATGAAAGAATAGGACCAGAACTTTAGTACTATACCACCCAAGTTACCGTAAAAACTTAGGTTTTCGAAATATGGCTGATTAAAGTAGTCGCATTGAGATGTGCGGACAGCGATTTGTCTAAGTTTGACATGAAATATAAAAATAAATACGGAATTGTGGATACATGACGTACACATAGGGTGATAGAATAGGACCAGAACTTCTGTATTATACCACCCAAGATACCGTAAAAACTTAGGTTTTGGAAATATGGGTGATTAAATTAGTCGCTATGCGATGTGCGGACAACGATTTGTCTAAGATTGACATGAAATATAAAAATAAATACGGAATTTTGGATACATGACGTACACATTGGGTGATAGAATAGGATTAGAACTATATTATTATACCACTCAGGTTACCGTAAAAAATTAGGTTTTGGAAATACGGGTGATTAAAATAGTCGCTTTGGATGTGTGGACAGCGATCCACCTAAGTTTGACATAAAATATAAAATAAATACGGAAGTGTGTCAGCATGACGTACACGTAGGATGAAAGAATAGGACCAGAACTTTAGTACTATACCACCCAAGTTACCTGAAAAACTTAGGTTTTGGAAATATGGGTGATTAAATTAGTCGCTATGCGATGTGCGGACAACGATTTGTCTAAATATGACATGAAATATAATAATAAATACGGAGGTGTGCCAACATTACGTACACGTAGGGTGATAGAATAGGACCAGAACTTCTGTATTATACCACCCAAGTTACCGTAAAAACTTAGGTTTTGGAAATATGGCTGATTAAAGTAGTCGCATTGAGATGTGCAGACAGAGATTTGTCGAAGTTTGACACGAAATATAAAAAAAATACGGAGGTGTGCCATCATGACGTACACATAGGATGAAAGAATAGGACCAGAACTTTAGTACTATACCACACAAGTTACCTTAAAAACTTAGGTTTTGGATATATGGGTGATTAAATTAGTCGCTATGCGATGTGCGGACAACGATTTGTCTAAGTTTGACATGAAATATAAAAATAAATACGGAATTGTGGATACATGACGCACACATAGGGTGATAGAATAGGACCAGAACTTCTGTATTATACCACCCAAGTTACCGTAAAAACTTAGGTTTTGGAAATATGGCTGATTAAAGTAGTCGCATTGAGATATGCGGACAGCGATTTGTCAAAGTATGACATGAAAAATAAAATAAATACGGAAGTGTGCCAACATGACGTACACATAGGATGATAGAATAGGTCCTGAAATTTAGTATTATACCACCCAAGTTACCTTAAAAACTTAGGTTTTGGAAATATGGGTGATTAAATTAGTCGCTATGCGATGTGCGGACAACGATTTGTCTAAGTTTGACATGAAATATAAAAATAAATACGGAATTGTGGATACATGACGTACACATAGGGTGATAGAATAGGACCAGAACTTCTGTATTATACCACCCAAGTTACCGTAAAAACTTAGGTTTTGGAAATATGGGTGATTAAATTAGTCGCTATGCGATGTGCGGACAACGATTTGTCTAAGTTTGACATGAAATATAAAAATAAATACGGAATTGTGGATACATGACGTACACATAGGGTGATAGAATAGGACCAGAACTTCTGTACTATACCACCCAAGTTACCTTAAAATCTTAGGTTTTGGATATATGGGTGATTAAATTAGTCGCTATGCGATGTGCGGACAACGATTTGTCTAAGTATGACATGAAATATAATAATAAATACGGAGGTGTGCCAACATTACGTACATATTGGGTGATAGAATAGGACCAGAACTTCTGTATTATACCACCCAAGTTACCGTAAAAACTTAGGTTTTGGAAATATGGCTGATTAAAGTAGTCGCACTGAGATGTGCGGACAGAGATTTGTCGAAGTTTGACACGAAATATAAAAAAATACGGAGGTGTGCCAACATGACGTACACATAGGATGATAGAATAGGTCCATAACTTTAGTACTATACCACCCAAGTTACCTTAAAAACTTAGGTTTTGGAAATACGGGTGATTAAAATAGTCGCTTTGGATGTGTGGACAGCGATCCACCTAAGTTTGACATAAAATATAAAATAAATACGGCAGTGTGTCAGCATGACGTACACGTACGATGAAAGAATAGGACCAGAACTTTAGTACTATACCACCCAAGTTACCTTAAAAACTTAGGTTTTGGAAATATGGATGATTAAATTAGTCGCTATGCGATGTGCGGACAACGATTTGTCTAAGTATGACATGAAATATAATAATAAATACGGAGGTGTGCCAAAATTACGTACACGTAGGGTGATAGAATAGGACCAGAACTTCTGTATTATACCACCCAAGTTACCGTAAAAATTGGATATATGGGTGATTAAATTAGTCGCTATGCGATGTGCGGACAACGATTTGTCTAAGTTTGACATGAAATATAAAAATAAATACGGAATTTTGGATACATGACGTACACATTGGGTGATAGAATAGGACCAGAACTATAGTATTATACCACTCAGGTTATCGTCAAAACTTAGGTTTTGGAAATACGGGTGATTAAAATAGTCGCTTTGGATGTGTGGACAGCGATCCGCCTAAGTTTGACATGAAATATAAAATAAATACGGAAATGTGCCAACATGACGTACACATAGGATGATAGAATAGGTGCTGAACTTTAGTACTGTACCACCCAAGTTACCTTAAAACTTAGGTCTTGGAAATATGGAAGATTAAATTAGTCGCTATGCGATGTGCGGACAACGATTTGTCTAAGTATGACATGAAATATAATAATAAATACGGAGGTGTGTCAACATTACGTACACGTAGGGTGATAGAATAGGACCAGAACTTCTGTATTATACCACCCAAGTTACCGTAAAAATTGGATATATGGGTGATTAAATTAGTCGCTATGCGATGTGCGGACAACGATTTGTCTAAGTTTGACATGAAATATAAAAATAAATACGGAATTTTGGATACATGACGTACACATTGGGTGATAGAATAGGACCAGAACTATAGTATTATACCACTCTGGTTATCGTCAAAACTTAGGTTTTGGAAATACGGGTGATTAAAATAGTCGCTTTGGATGTGTGGACAGCGATCCGCCTAAGTTTGACATGAAATATAAAATAAATACGGAAGTGTGCCAACATGACGTACACATAGGATGATAGAATAGGTGCAGAACTTTAGTACTGTACCACCCAAGTTACCTTAAAAACTTAGGTTTTGGAAATATGGGTGATTAAATTAGTCGCTATGCGATGTGCGGACAGCGATTCGTCAAAGTTTGACATGAAATATAAAAATAAATACGGAATTGTGGATACATGACGTACACATAGGGTGATAGAATAGGACCAGAACTTCTGTATTATACCACCCAAGGTACCGTAAAAACTTAGGTTTTGGAAACATGGCTGATTAAAGTAGTCGCATTGAGATGTGCGGACAGCGATTTGTCAAAGTATGACATGAAAAATAAAATAAATACGGAAGTGTGCCAACATGACGTACACATAGGATGATAGAATAGGTCCTGAAATTTAGTATTATACCACCCAAGTTACCTTAAAATCTTAGGTTTTGGAAATATGGCTGATTAAAGTAGTCGCATTGAGATGTGCGGACAGCGATTTGTCAAAGTATGACATGAAAAATAAAATAAATACGGAAGTGTGCCAACATGACGTACACATAGGATGATAGAATAGGTCCTGAAATTTAGTATTATACCACCCAAGTTACCTTAAAAACTTACGTTTTGGAAATATGGGTGATTAAATTACTCGCTATGCGATGTGCGGACAACGATTTGTCTAAGTTTGACATGAAATATAAAAATATATACGGAATTGTGGATACATGACGTACACATAGGGTGATAGAATAGGACCAGAACTTCTGTATTATACCACCCAAGTTACCGTAAAAACTTAGGTTTTGGAAACATGGCTGATTAAAGTAGTCGCATTGAGATGTGCGGACAGCGATTTGTCAAAGAATGACATGAAAAATAAAATAAATACGGAAGTGTGCCAACATGACGTACACATAGGATGATAGAATAGGTCCTGAAATTTAGTATTATACCACCCAAGTTACCTTAAAAACTTAGGTTTTGGAAATATGGGTGATTAAATTAGTCGCTATGCGATGTGCGGACAACGATTTGTCTAAGTTTGACATGAAATATAAAAATAAATACGGAATTGTGGATACATGACGTACACATAGGGTGATAGAACAGGACCAGAACTTCTGTATTATACCACCCAAGTTACCGTAAAGACTTAGGTTTTGGAAATATGGGTGATTAAATTAGTCGCTATGCGATGTGCGGACAACGATTTGTCTAAGTTTGACATGAAATATAAAAATAAATACGGAATTTTGGATACATGACGTACACATTGGGTGATAGAATAGGATTAGAACTATATTATTATACCACAGCGATCCACCTAAGTTTGACATAAAATATAAAAAAATACGGAAGTGTGTCAGCATGACGTACACGTAGGATGAAAGAATAGGACCAGAACTTTAGTACTATACCACCCAAGTTACCTTAAAAACTTAGGTTTTGGAAATATGGGTGATTAAATTAGTCGCTATGCGATGTGCGGACAACGATTTGTCTAAATATGACATGAAATATAATAATAAATACGGAGGTGTGCCAACATTACGTACACGTAGGTCGATAGAATAGGACCAGAACTTCTGTATTATACCACCCAAGTTACCGTAAAAACTTAGGTTTTGGAAATATGGCTGATTAAAGTAGTCGCATTGAGATGTGCGGACAGAGATTTGTCGAAGTTTGACACGAAATATAAAAAAAATACGGAGGTGTGCCATCATGACGTACACATAGGATGAAAGGATAGGACCAGAACTTTAGTACTATACCACACAAGTTACCTTAAAAACTTAGGTTTGGAAATATGGGTGATTAAATTAGTCGCTATGCGATGTGCGGACAACGATTTGTCTAAGTTTGACATGAAATATAAAAATAAATACGGAATTGTGGATACATGACGCACACATAGGGTGATAGAATAGGACCAGAACTTCTGTATTATACCACCCAAGTTACCGTAAAAACATAGGTTTTGGAAATATGGCTGATTAAAGTAGTCGCATTGAGATGTGCGGACAGCGATTTGTCAAAGTATGACATGAAAAATAAAATAAATACGGCAGTGTGTCAGCATGACGTACACGTAGGATGAAAGAATAGGACTAGAACTTTAGTACTATACCACCCAAGTTACCTTAAAAACTTAGGTTTTGGAAATATGGGTGATTAAATTAGTCGCTATGCGATGTGCGGACAACGATTTGTCTAAGTATGACATGAAATATAATAATAAATACGGAGGTGTGCCAACATTACGTACACGTAGGGTGATAGAATAGGACCAGAACTTCTGTATTATACCACCCAAGTTACCGTAAAAACTTAGGTTTTGGAAATATGGCTGATTAAAGTTGTCGCATTGAGATGTGCGGACAGAGATTTGTCGAAGTTTGACACGAAATATAAAAAAAAATACGGAGGTGTGCCAACATGACGTACACATAGGATGATAAAATAGGACCAGAACTTCTGTATTATACCACCCAAGTTACCGTAAAAACTTAGGTTTTGGAAATATGGGTGATTAAATTAGTCGCTATGCGATGTGCGGACAACGATTTGTCTAAGTTTGACATGAAATATAAAAATAAATACGGAATTGTGGATACATGACGTACACATAGGGTGATAGAATAGGACTAGAACTTCTGTACTATACCACCCAAGTGACCTTAAAAACTTAGGTTTTGGAAATATGGCTGATTAAAGTAGTCGCATTGAGATGTGCGGACAGAGATTTGTCGAAGTTTGACACGAAATAAAAAAAAATACGGAGGTGTGCCAACATGACGTACACATAGGATGATAGAATAGGTCCAGAACTTTAGTACTATACCACCCAAGTTACCTTAAAAACTTAGGTTTTGGAAATACGGGTGATTAAAATAGTCGCTTTGGATGTGTGGACAGCGATCCACCTAAGTTTGACATAAAATATAAAATAAATACGGCAGTGTGTCAGCATGACGTACACGTACGATGAAAGAATAGGACCAGAACTTTAGTACTATACCACCCAAGTTACCTTAAAAACTTAGGTTTTGGAAATATGGGTGATTAAATTAGTCGCTATGCGATGTGCGGACAACGATTTGTCTAAGTATGACATGAAATATAATAATAAATACGGAGGTGTGCCAAAATTACGTAGACGTAGGGTGATAGAATAGGACCAGAACTTCTGTATTATACCACCCAAGTTACCGTAAAAATTAGATATATGGGTGATTAAATTAGTCGCTATGCGATGTGCGGACAACGATTTGTCTAAGTTTGACATGAAATATAAAAATAAATACGGAATTTTGGATACATGACGTACACATTGGGTGATAGAATAGGACCAGAACTATAGTATTATACCACTCAGGTTATCGTCAAAACTTAGGTTTTGGAAATACGGGTGATTAAAATAGTCGCTATGCGATGTGCGGACAACGATTTGTCGAAGTTTGCCACGAAATATAAAAAAAATACGGAGGTGTGCCAACATGACGTACACATAGGATGATAGAATAGGTCCAGAACTTTAGTACTATACCACCCAAGTTACCGTAAAAACTTAGGTTTTGGAAATATGGGTGATTAAATTAGTCGCTATGCGATGTGCGGACAACGATTTGTCTAAGTATGACATGAAATATAATAATAAATACGGAGGTGTGCCAACATTACGTACACGTAGGGTGATAGAATAGGACCAGAACTTCTGTATTATACCACCCAAGTTACCGTAAAAACTTAGGTTTTGGAAATATGGCTGATTAAAGTAGTCGCATTGAGATGTGCGGACAGAGATTTGTCGAAATTTGACACGAAATATAAAAAAATACGGAGGTGTGCCAACATGACGTACACATAGGATGATAGAATAGGTCCAGAACTTTAGTACTATACCACCCAAGTTACCGTAAAAACTTAGGTTTTGGAAATATGGCTGATTAAAGTAGTCGCATTGAGATGTGCGGACAGCGATTTGTCTAAGTTTGACATGAAATATAAAAATAAATACGGAATTGTGTATACATGACGTACACATAGGGTGATAGAATAGGACCAGAACTTCTGTATTATACCACCCAAGTTACCGTAAAAACTTAGGTTTTGGAAATATGGGTGATTAAATTAGTCGCTATGCGATGTGCGGACAACGATTTGTCGAAGTTTGACACGAAATATAAAAAAATACGGAGGTGTGCCAACATGACGTACACATAGGATGATAGAATAGGTCCAGAACTTTAGTACTATACCACCCAAGTTACCGTAAAAACTTAGGTTTTGGAAATATGGGTGATTAAATTAGTCGCTATGCGATGTGCGGACAACGATTTGTCTAAGTTTGACATGAAATATAAAAATAAATACGGAGGTGTGCCAACATTACGTACACGTAGGGTGATAGAATAGGACCAGAACTTCTGTATTATACCACCCAAGTTACCGTAAAAACTTAGGTTTTGGAAATATGGGTGATTAAATTAGTCGCTATGCGATGTGCGGACAACGATTTGTCTAAGTATGACATGAAATATAATAATAAATACGGAGGTGTGCCAACAATACGTACACGTAGGGTGATAGAAAAGGACCAGAACTTCTGTATTATACCACCCAAGTTACCGTAAAAACTTAGGTTTAGGAAATATGGCTGATTAAAGTAGTCGCATTGAGATGTGCGGACAGAGATTTGTCGAAGTTTGACACGAAATATAAAAAAAAATACGGAGGTGTGCCAACATGACGTACACATAGGATGATAGAATAGGTCCAGAACTTTAGTACTATACCACCCAAGTTACCTTAAAAACTTAGGTTTTGGAAATACGGGTGATTAAAATAGTCGCTTTGGATGTGTGGACAGCGATCCACCTAAGTTTGACATAAAATATAAAATAAATACGGCAGTTTGTCAGCATGACGTACACGTAGGATGAAAGAATAGGACCAGAACTTTAGTACTATACCACCCAAGTTACCGTAAAAACTTAGGTTTTCGAAATATGGCTGATTAAAGTAGTCGCATTGAGATGTGCGGACAGCGATTTGTCTAAGTTTGACATGAAATATAAAAATAAATACGGAATTGTGGATACATGACTTACACATAGGGTGATAGAATAGGACCAGAACTTCTGTATTATACCACCCAAGATACCGTAAAAACTTAGGTTTTGGAAATATGGGTGATTAAATTAGTCGCTATGCGATGTGCGGACAACGATTTGTCTAAGTTTGACATGAAATATAAAAATAAATACGGAATTTTGGATACATGACGTACACATTGGGTGATAGAATAGGATTAGAACTATATTATTATACCACTCAGGTTACCGTAAAAAATTAGGTTTTGGAAATACGGGTGATTAAAATAGTCGCTTTGGATGTGTGGACAGCGATCCACCTAAGTTTAACATAAAATATAAAATAAATACGGAAGTGTGTCAGCATGACGTACACGTAGGATGAAAGAATAGGACCAGAACTTTAGTACTATACCACCCAAGTTACCTTAAAAACTTAGGTTTTGGAAATATGGGTGATTAAATTAGTCGCTATGCGATGTGCGGACAACGATTTGTCTAAATATGACATGAAATATAATAATAAATACGGAGGTGTGCCAACATTACGTACACGTAGGGTGATAGAATAGGACCAGAACTTCTGTATTATACCACCCAAGTTACCGTAAAAACTTAGGTTTTGGAAATATGGCTGATTAAAGTAGTCGCATTGAGATGTGCGGACAGAGATTTGTCGAAGTTTGACACGAAATATAAAAAAAATACGGAGGTGTGCCATCATGACGTACACATAGGATGAAAGAATAGGACCAGAACTTTAGTACTATACCACACAAGTTACCTTAAAAACTTAGGTTTTGGAAATATGGGTGATTAAATTAGTCGCTATGCGATGTGCGGACAACGATTTGTCTAAGTTTGACATGAAATATAAAAATAAATACGGAATTGTGGATACATGACGTACACATAGGGTGATAGAATAGGACCAGAACTTCTGTATTATACCACCCAAGTTACCGTAAAAACTTAGGTTTTGGAAATATGGGTGATTAAATTAGTCGCTATGCGATGTGCGGACAACGATTTGTCTAAGTTTGACATGAAATATAAAAATAAATACGGAATTGTGGATACATGACGTACACATAGGGTGATAGAATAGGACCAGAACTTCTGTACTATACCACCCAAGTTACCTTAAAATCTTAGGTTTTGGATATATGGGTGATTAAATTAGTCGCTATGCGATGTGCGGACAACGATTTGTCTAAGTATGACATGAAATATAATAATAAATACGGAGGTGTGCCAACATTACGTACATATAGGGTGATAGAATAGGACCAGAACTTCTGTATTATACCACCCAAGTTACCGTAAAAACTTAGGTTTTGGAAATATGGCTGATTAAAGTAGTCGCATTGAGATGTGCGGACAGAGATTTGTCGAAGTTTGACACGAAATATAAAAAAATACGGAGGTGTGCCAACATGACGTACACATAGGATGATAGAATAGGTCCATAACTTTAGTACTATACCACCCAAGTTACCTTAAAAACTTAGGTTTTGGAAATACGGGTGATTAAAATAGTCGCTTTGGATGTGTGGACAGCGATCCACCTAAGTTTGACATAAAATATAAAATAAATACGGCAGTGTGTCAGCATGACGTACACGTACGATGAAAGAATAGGACCAGAACTTTAGTACTATACCACCCAAGTTACCTAAAAAACTTAGGTTTTGGAAATATGGATGATTAAATTAGTCGCTATGCGATGTGCGGACAACGATTTGTCTAAGTATGACATGAAATATAATAATAAATACGGAGGTGTGCCAAAATTACGTACACGTAGGGTGATAGAATAGGACCAGAACTTCTGTATTATACCACCCAAGTTACCGTAAAAATTGGATATATGGGTGATTAAATTAGTCGCTATGCGATGTGCGGACAACGATTTGTCTAAGTTTGACATAAAATATAAAAATAAATACGGAATTTTGGATACATGACGTACACATTGGGTGATAGAATAGGACCAGAACTATAGTATTATACCACTCAGGTTATCGTCAAAACTTAGGTTTTGGAAATACGGGTGATTAAAATAGTCGCTTTGGATGTGTGGACAGCGATCCGCCTAAGTTTGACATGAAATATAAAATAAATACGGAAATGTGCCAACATGACG
This sequence comes from Flexamia atlantica, assembly GCA_035578135.1. Lineage (NCBI taxonomy): Eukaryota > Metazoa > Arthropoda > Insecta > Hemiptera > Cicadellidae > Flexamia > Flexamia atlantica. The sequence continues at coordinate 392,689 of JAQJVK010000128.1, read as the reverse complement.
TACACATAGGATGATAGAATAGGTGCTGAACTTTAGTACTGTACCACCCAAGTTACCTTAAAACTTAGGTCTTGGAAATATGGAAGATTAAATTAGTCGCTATGCGATGTGCGGACAACAATTTGTCTAAGTATGACATGAAATATAATAATAAATACGGAGGTGTGTCAACATTACGTACACGTAGGGTGATAGAATAGGACCAGAACTTCTGTATTATACCACCCAAGTTACCGTAAAAATTGGATATATGGGTGATTAAATTAGTCGCTATGCGATGTGCGGACAACGATTTGTCTAAGTTTGACATGAAATATAAAAATAAATACGGAATTTTGGATACATGACGTACACATTGGGTGATAGAATAGGACCAGAACTATAGTATTATACCACTCTGGTTATCGTCAAAACTTAGGTTTTGGAAATACGGGTGATTAAAATAGTCGCTTTGGATGTGTGGACAGCGATCCGCCTAAGTTTGACATGAAATATAAAATAAATACGGAAGTGTGCCAACATGACGTACACATAGGATGATAGAATAGGTGCAGAACTTTAGTACTGTACCACCCAAGTTACCTTAAAAACTTAGGTTTTGGAAATATGGGTGATTAAATTAGTCGCTATTCGATGTGCGGACAGCGATTCGTCAAAGTTTGACATGAAATATAAAAATAAATACGGAATTGTGGATACATGACGTACACATAGGGTGATAGAATAGGACCAGAACTTCTGTATTATACCACCCAAGGTACCGTAAAAACTTAGGTTTTTGAAATATGGCTGATTAAAGTAGTCGCTATGCGATGTGCGGACAACGATTTGTCTAAGTTTGACATGAAATATAAAAATAAATACGGAATTTTGGATACATGACGTACACATTGGGTGATAGAATAGGACCAGAACTATAGTATTATACCACTCTGGTTATCGTCAAAACTTAGGTTTTGGAAATACGGGTGATTAAAATAGTCGCTTTGGATGTGTGGACAGCGATCCGCCTAAGTTTGACATGAAATATAAAATAAATACGGAAGTGTGCCAACATGACGTACACATAGGATGATAGAATAGGTGCAGAACTTTAGTACTGTACCACCCAAGTTACCTTAAAAACTTAGGTTTTGGAAATATGGGTGATTAAATTAGTCGCTATGCGATGTGCGGAGAGCGATTCGTCAAAGTTTGACATGAAATATAAAAATAAATACGGAATTGTGGATACATTACGTACACATAGGGTGATAGAATAGGACCAGAACTTCTGTATTATACCACCCAAGGTACCGTAAAAACTTAGGTTTTGGAAACATGGCTGATTAAAGTAGTCGCATTGAGATGTGCGGACAGCGATTTGTCAAAGTATGACATGAAAAATAAAATAAATACGGAAGTGTGCCAACATGACGTACACATAGGATGATAGAATAGGTCCTGAAATTTAGTATTATACCACCCAAGTTACCTTAAAATCTTAGGTTTTGGAAATATGGCTGATTAAAGTAGTCGCATTGAGATGTGCGGACAGCGATTTGTCAAAGTATGACATGAAAAATAAAATAAATACGGAAGTGTGCCAACATGACGTACACATAGGATGATAGAATAGGTCCTGAAATTTAGTATTATACCACCCAAGTTACCTTAAAAACTTAGGTTTTGGAAATATGGGTGATTAAATTACTCGCTATGCGATGTGCGGACAACGATTTGTCTAAGTTTGACATGAAATATAAAAATATATACGGAATTGTGGATACATGACGTACACATAGGGTGATAGAATAGGACCAGAACTTCTGTATTATACCACCCAAGTTACCGTAAAAACTTAGGTTTTGGAAACATGGCTGATTAAAGTAGTCGCATTGAGATGTGCGGACAGCGATTTGTCAAAGTATGACATGAAAAATAAAATAAATACGGAAGTGTGCCAACATGACGTACACATAGGATGATAGAATAGGTCCTGAAATTTAGTATTATACCACCCAAGTTACCTTAAAAACTTAGGTTTTGGAAATATGGGTGATTAAATTAGTCGCTATGCGATGTGCGGACAACGATTTGTCTAAGTTTGACATGAAATATAAAAATAAATACGGAATTGTGGATACATGACGTACACATAGGGTGATAAAACAGGACCAGAACTTCTGTATTATACCACCCAAGTTACCGTAAAGACTTAGGTTTTGGAAATATGGGTGATTAAATTAGTCGCTATGCGATGTGCGGACAACGATTTGTCTAAGTTTGACATGAAATATAAAAATAAATACGGAATTTTGGATACATGACGTACACATTGGGTGATAGAATAGGATTAGAACTATATTATTATACCACAGCGATCCACCTAAGTTTGACATAAAATATAAAATAAATACGGAAGTGTGTCAGCATGACGTACACGTAGGATGAAAGAATAGGACCAGAACTTTAGTACTATACCACCCAAGTTACCTTAAAATCTTAGGTTTTGGAAATATGGGTGATTAAATTAGTCGCTATGCGATGTGCGGACAACGATTTGTCTAAATATGACATGAAATATAATAATAAATACGGAGGTGTGCCAACATTACGTACACGTAGGTCGATAGAATAGGACCAGAACTTCTGTATTATACCACCCAAGTTACCGTAAAAACTTATGTTTTGGAAATATGGCTGATTAAAGTAGTCGCATTGAGATGTGCGGACAGAGATTTGTCGAAGTTTGACACGAAATATAAAAAAAATACGGAGGTGTGCCATCATGACGTACACATAGGATGAAAGGATAGGACCAGAACTTTAGTACTATACCACACAAGTTACCTTAAAAACTTAGGTTTTGGATATATGGGTGATTAAATTAGTCGCTATGCGATGTGCGGACAACGATTTGTCTAAGTATGACATGAAATATAATAATAAATACGGAGGTGTGCCAACATGACGTACACATAGGATGATAGAATAGGTCCAGAACCTTAGTACTATACCACCCAAGTTACCGTAAAAACTTAGGTTTTGGAAACATGGCTGATTAAAGTAGTCGCATTGAGATGTGCGGACAGCGATTTGTCTAAGTTTGACATGAAATATAAAAATAAATACGGAAGTGTGCCAACATGACGTACACATAGGATGATAGAATAGGTCCTGAAATTTAGTATTATACCACCCAAGTTACCTTAAAAACTTAGGTTTTGGAAATATGGGTGATTAAATTAGTCGCTATGCGATGTGCGGACAACGATTTGTCTAAGTTTGACATGAAATATAAAAATAAATACGGAATTTTGGATACATGACGTACACATAGGGTGATAGAATAGGACCAGAACTTCTGTATTATACCACCAAAGTTACCGTAAAAACTTAGGTTTTGGAAATATGGGTGATTAAATTAGTCGCTATGCGATGTGCGGACAACGATTTGTCTAAGTTTGACATGAAATATAATAATAAATACGGAGGTGTGCCAACATTACGTACACGTAGGGTGATAGAATAGGACCACAACTTCTGTATTATACCACCCAAGTTACCGTAAAAACTTAGGTTTTGAAAATATGGCTGATTAAAGTAGTCGCATTGAGATGTGCGGACAGAGATTTGTCGAAGTTTGACACGAAATATAAAAAAGATACGGAGGTGTGCCAACATGACGTACAAATAGGATGATAGAATAGGTCCAGAACTTTAGTACTATACCACCCAAGTTACCTTAAAAACTTAGGTTTTGGAAATACCGGTGATTAAATTAGTCGCTATGCGATGTGCGGACAACGATTTGTCTAAGTTTGACATGAAATATAAAAATAAATACGGAATTGTGGATACATGACGTACACATAGGGTGATAGAATAGGACCAGAACTTCTGTATTATACCACCCAAGTTACGGTAAAAACTTAGGTTTTGGAAATATGGGTGATTAAATTAGTCGCTATGCGATGTGCGGACAACGATTTGTCTAAGTTTGACATGAAATATAAAAATAAATACGGAATTGTGGATACATGACGTACACATAGGGTGATAGAATAGGACCAGAACTTCTGTACTTTACCACCCAAGTTACCTTAAAATCTTAGGTTTTGGATATATGGGTGATTAAATTAGTCGCTATGCGATGTGCGGACAACGATTTGTCTAAGTATGACATGAAATATAATAATAAATACGGAGGTGTGCCAACATTACGTATATATAGGGTGATAGAATAGGACCAGAACTTCTGTATTATACCACCCAAGTTACCGTAAAAACTTAGGTTTTGGAAATATGGCTGATTAAAGTAGTCGCATTGAGATGTGCGGAAACAGATTTGTCGAAGTTTGACACGAAATATAAAAAAATACGGAGGTGTGCCAACATGACGTACACATAGGATAATAGAATAGGTCCAGAACTTTAGTACTATACCACTCTGGTTATCGTCAAAATACGGGTGATTAAAATAGTCGCTTTGGATGTGTGGACAGCGATCCACCTAAGTTTGACATAAAATATAAAATAAATACGGCAGTGTGTCAGCATGACGTACACGTACGATGAAAGAATAGGACCAGAACTTTAGTACTATACCACCCAAGTTACCTTAAAAACTTAGGTTTTGGAAATATGGATGATTAAATTAGTCGCTATGCGATGTGCGGACAACGATTTGTCTAAGTATGACATGAAATATAATAATAAATACGGAGGTGTGCCAAAATTACGTACACGTAGGGTGATAGAATAGGACCAGAACTTCTGTATTATACCACCCAAGTTACCGTAAAAATTGGATATATGGGTGATTAAATTAGTCGCTATGCGATGTGCGGACAACGATTTGTCTAAGTTTGACATGAAATATAAAAATAAATACGGAATTTTGGATACATGACGTACACATTGGGTGATAGAATAGGACCAGAACTATAGTATTATACCACTCAGGTTATCGTCAAAACTTAGGTTTTGGGAATACGAGTGATTAAAATAGTCGCTTTGGATGTGTGGACAGCGATCCGCCTAAGTTTGACATGAAATATAAAATAAATACGGAAATGTGCCAACATGACGTACACATAGGATGATAGAATAGGTGCAGAACTTTAGTACTGTACCACCCAAGTTACCTTAAAACTTAGGTCTTGGAAATATGGAAGATTAAATTAGTCGCTATGCGATGTGCGGACAACGATTTGTCTATGTATGACATGAAATATAATAATAAATACGGAGGTGTGCCAACATTACGTACACGTAGGGTGATAGAATAGGACCAGAACTTCTGTATTATACCACCCAAGTTACCGTAAAAATTGGATATATGGGTGATTAAATTAGTCGCTATGCGATGTGCGGACAACGATTTGTCTAAGTTTGACATGAAATATAAAAATAAATACGGAATTTTGGATACATGACGTACACATTGGGTGATAGAATAGGACCAGAACTATAGTATTATACCTCTCTGGTTATCGTCAAAACTTAGGTTTTGGAAATACGGGTGATTAAAATAGTCGCTTTGGATGTGTGGAGAGCGATCCGCCTAAGTTTGACATGAAATATAAAATAAATACGGAAGTGTGCCAACATGACGTACACATAGGATGATAGAATAGGTGCAGAACTTTAGTACTGTACCACCCAAGTTACCTTAAAAACTTAGGTTTTGGAAATATGGGTGATTAAATTAGTCGCTATGCGATGTGCGGACAGCGATTCGTCAAAGTTTGACATGAAATATAAAAATAAATACGGAATTGTGGATACATGACGTACACATAGGGTGATAGAATAGGACCAGAACTTCTGTATTATACCACCCAAGTTACCGTAAAAACTTAGGTTTTGGAAATATGGCTGATTAAAGTAGTCGCATTGAGATGTGCGGACAGCGATTTGTCAAAGTATGACATGAAAAATAAAATAAATACGGAAGTGTGCCAACATGACGTACACATAGGATGATAGAATAGGTCCTGAAATTTAGTATTATACCACCCAAGTTACCTTAAAATCTTAGGTTTTGGAAATATGGCTGATTAAAGTAGTCGCATTGAGATGTGCGGACAGCGATTTGTCAAAGTATGATATGAAAAATAAAATAAATACGGAAGTGTGCCAACATGACGTACACATAGGATGATAGAATAGGTCCTGAAATTTAGTATTATACCACCCAAGTTACCTTAAAAACTTAGGTTTCGAAATATGGGTGATTAAATTAGTCGCTATGCGATGTGCGGACAACGATTTGTCTAAGTTTGACATGAAATATAAAAATAAATACGGAATTGTGGATACATGACGCACACATAGGGTGATAGAATAGGACCAGAACTTCTGTATTATACCACCCAAGTTACCGTAAAAACTTAGGTTTTGGAAATATGGCTGATTAAAGTAGTCGCATTGAGATGTGCGGACAGCGATTTGTCAAAGTATGACATGAAAAATAAAATAAATACGGAAGTGTGCCAACATGACGTACACATAGGATGATAGAATAGGTCCTGAAATTTAGTATTATACCACCCAAGTTACCTTAAAAACTTAGGTTTTGGAAATATGGGTGATTAAATTAGTCGCTATGCGATGTGCGGACAACGATTTGTCTAAGTTTGACATGAAATATAAAAATAAATACGGAATTGTGGATACATGACGTACACATAGGGTGATAGAATAGGACCAGAACTTCTGTATTATACCACCCAAGTTACCGTAAAAACTTAGGTTTTGGAAATATGGGTGATTAAATTAGTCGCTATGCGATGTGCGGACAACGATTTGTCTAAGTTTGACATGAAATATAATAATAAATACGGAGGTGTGCCAACATTACGTACACGTAGGGTGATAGAATAGGACCAGAACTTCTGTATTATACCACCCAAGTTACCGTAAAAACTTAGGTTTATGAAATATGGCTGATTAAAGTAGTCGCATTGAGATGTGCGGACAGAGATTTGTCGAAGTTTGACACGAAATATAAAAAAGATACGGAGGTGTGCCAACATGACGTACAAATAGGATGATAGAATAGGTCCAGAACTTTAGTACTATACCACCCAAGTTACCTTAAAAACTTAGGTTTTGGAAATACGGGTGATTAAATTAGTCGCTATGCGATGTGCGGACAACGATTTGTCTAAGTTTGACATGAAATATAAAAATAAATACGGAATTGTGGATACATGACGTACACATAGGGTGATAGAATAGGACCAGAACTTCTGTATTATACCACCCAAGTTACGGTAAAAACTTAGGTTTTGGAAATATGGGTGATTAAATTAGTCGCTATGCGATGTGCGGACAACGATTTGTCTAAGTTTGACATGAAATATAAAAATAAATACGGAATTGTGGATACATGACGTACACATAGGGTGATAGAATAGGACCAGAACTTCTGTACTATACCACCCAAGTTACCTTAAAATCTTAGGTTTTGGATATATGGGTGATTAAATTAGTCGCTATGCGATGTGCGGACAACGATTTGTCTAAGTATGACATGAAATATAATAATAAATACGGAGGTGTGCCAACATTACGTACATATAGGGTGATAGAATAGGACCAGAACTTCTGTATTATACCACCCAAGTTACCGTAAAAACTTAGGTTTTGGAATTATGGCTGATTAAAGTAGTCGCATTGAGATGTGCGGACAGTGATTTGTCGAAGTTTGACACGAAATATAAAAAAATACGGAGGTGTGCCAACATGACGTACACATAGGATGATAGAATAGGTCCAGAACTTTAGTACTATACCACTCTGGTTATCGTCAAAACTTAGGTTTTGGAAATACGGGTGATTAAAATAGTCGCTTTGGATGTGTGGACAGCGATCCACCTAAGTTTGACATAAAATATAAAATAAATACGGCAGTGTGTCAGCATGACGTACACGTACGATGAAAGAATAGGACCAGAACTTTAGTACTATACCACCCAAGTTACCTTAAAAACTTAGGTTTTGGAAATATGGATGATTAAATTAGTCGCTATGCGATGTGCGGACAACGATTTGTCTAAGTATGACATGAAATATAATAATAAATACGGAGGTTTGCCAAAATTACGTACACGTAGGGTGATAGAATAGGACCAGAACTTCTGTATTATACCACCCAAGTTACCGTAAAAATTGGATATATGGGTGATTAAATTAGTCGCTATGCGATGTGCGGACAACGATTTGTCTAAGTTTGACATGAAATATAAAAATAAATACGGAATTTTGGATACATGACGTACACATTGGTTGATAGAATAGGACCAGAACTATAAGTATTATACCACTCAGGTTATCGTCAAAACTTAGGTTTTGGAAATACGGGTGATTAAAATAGTCGCTTTGGATGTGTGGACAGCGATCCGCCTAAGTTTGACATGAAATATAAAATAAATACGGAAGTGTGCCAACATGACGTACACATAGGATGATAGAATAGGTGCAGAACTTTAGTACTGTACCACCCAAGTTACCTTAAAAACTTAGGTTTTGGAAATATGGGTGATTAAATTAGTCGCTATGCGATGTGCGGACAGCGATTCGTCAAAGTTTGACATGAAATATAAAAATAAATACGGAATTGTGGATACATGACGTACACATAGGGTGATAGAATAGGACCAGAACTTCTGTATTATACCACCCAAGTTACCGTAAAAACTTAGGTTTTGGAAATATGGCTGATTAAAGTAGTCGCATTGAGATGTGCGGACAGCGATTTGTCAAAGTATGACATGAAAAATAAAATAAATACGGAAGTGTGCCAACATGACGTACACATAGGATGATAGAATAGGTCCTGAAATTTAGTATTATACCACCCAAGTTACCTTAAAATCTTAGGTTTTGGAAATATGGCTGATTAAAGTAGTCGCATTGAGATGTGCGGACAGCGATTTGTCAAAGTATGATATGAAAAATAAAATAAATACGGAAGTGTGCCAACATGACGTACACATAGGATGATAGAATAGGTCCTGAAATTTAGTATTATACCACCCAAGTTACCTTAAAAACTTAGGTTTCGAAATATGGGTGATTAAATTAGTCGCTATGCGATGTGCGGACAACGATTTGTCTAAGTTTGACATGAAATATAAAAATAAATACGGAATTGTGGATACATGACGCACACATAGGGTGATAGAATAGGACCAGAACTTCTGTATTATACCACCCAAGTTACCGTAAAAACTTAGGTTTTGGAAATATGGCTGATTAAAGTAGTCGCATTGAGATGTGCGGACAGCGATTTGTCAAAGTATGACATGAAAAATAAAATAAATACGGAAGTGTGCCAACATGACGTACACATAGGATGATAGAATAGGTCCTGAAATTTAGTATTATACCACCCAATTAACCTTAAAAACTTAGGTTTTGGAAATATGGGTGATTAAATTAGTCGCTATGCGATGTGCGGACAACGATTTGTCTAAGTTTGACATGAAATATAAAAATAAATACGGAATTGTGGATACATGACGTACACATAGGGTGATAGAATAGGACCAGAACTTCTGTATTATACCACCCAAGTTACCGTAAAAACTTAGGTTTTGGAAATATGGGTGATTAAATTAGTCGCTATGCGATGTGCGGACAACGATTTGTCTAAGTTTGACATGAAATATAATAATAAATACGGAGGTGTGCCAACATTACGTACACGTAGGGTGATAGAATAGGACCAGAACTTCTGTATTATACCACCCAAGTTACCGTAAAAACTTAGGTTTTGGAAATATGGCTGATTAAAGTAGTCGCATTGAGATGTGCGGACAGAAATTTGTCGAAGTTTGACACGAAATATAAAAAAGATACGGAGGTGTGCCAAAATGACGTACAAATAGGATGATAGAATAGGTCCAGAACTTTAGTACTATACCACCCAAGTTACCTTAAAAACTTAGGTTTTGGAAATACGGGTGATTAAATTAGTCGCTATGCGATGTGCGGACAACGATTTGTCTAAGTTTGACATGAAATATAAAAATAAATACGGAATTGTGGATACATGACGTACACATAGGGTGATAGAATAGGACCAGAACTTCTGTATTATACCACCCAAGTTACGGTAAAAACTTAGGTTTTGGAAATATGGGTGATTAAATTAGTCGCTATGCGATGTGCGGACAACGATTTGTCTAAGTTTGACATGAAATATAAAAATAAATACGGAATTGTGGATACATGACGTACACATAGGGTGATAGAATAGGACCAGAACTTCTGTACTATACCACCCAAGTTACCTTAAAATCTTAGGTTTTGGATATATGGGTGATTAAATTAGTCGCTATGCGATGTGCGGACAACGATTTGTCTAAGTATGACATGAAATATAATAATAAATACGGAGGTGTGCCAACATTACGTACATATAGGGTGATAGAATAGGACCAGAACTTCTGTATTATACCACCCAAGTTACCGTAAAAACTTAGGTTTTGGAAATATGGCTGATTAAAGTAGTCGCATTGAGATGTGCGGACAGAGATTTGTCGAGGTTTGACACGAAATATAAAAAAATACGGAGGTGTGCCAACATGACGTACACATAGGATGATAGAATAGGTCCAGAACTTTAGTACTATACCACTCTGGTTATCGTCAAAACTTAGGTTTTGGAAATACGGGTGATTAAAATAGTCGCTTTGGATGTGTGGACAGCGATCCACCTAAGTTTGACATAAAATATAAAATAAATACGGCAGTGTGTCAGCATGACGTACACGTACGATGAAAGAATAGGACCAGAACTTTAGTACTATACCACCCAAGTTACCTTAAAAACTTAGGTTTTGGAAATATGGATGATTAAATTAGTCGCTATGCGATGTGCGGACAACGATTTGTCTAAGTATGACATGAAATATAATAATAAATACGGAGGTGTGCCAAAATTACGTACACGTAGGGTGATAGAATAGGACCAGAACTTTTGTATTATACCACCCAAGTTACCGTAAAAATTGGATATATGGGTGATTAAATTAGTCCCTATGCGATGTGCGGACAACGATTTGTCTAAGTTTGACATGAAATATAAAAATAAATACGGAATTTTGGATACATGACGTACACATTGGGTGATAGAATAGGACCAGAACTATAGTATTATACCACTCAGGTTATCGTCAAAACTTAGGTTTTGGAAATACGAGTGATTAAAATAGTCGCTTTGGATGTGTGGACAGCGATCCGCCTAAGTTTGACATGAAATATAAAATAAATACGGAAATGTGCCAACATGACGTACACATAGGATGATAGAATAGGTGCAGAACTTTAGTACTGTACCACCCAAGTTACCTTAAAACTTAGGTCTTGGAAATATGGAAGATTAAATTAGTCGCTATGCGATGTGCGGACAACGATTTGTCTAAGTATGACATGAAATATAATAATAAATACGGAGGTGTGCCAACATTACGTACACGTAGGGTGATAGAATAGGACCAGAACTTCTGTATTATACCACCCAAGTTACCGTAAAAATTGGATATATGGGTGATTAAATTAGTCGCTATGCGATGTGCGGACAACGATTTGTCTAAGTTTGACATGAAATATAAAAATAAATACGGAATTTTGGATACATGACGTACACATTGGGTGATAGAATAGGACCAGAACTATAGTATTATACCACTCTGGTTATCGTCAAAACTTAGGTTTTGGAAATACGGGTGATTAAAATAGTCGCTTTGGATGTGTGGACAGCGATCCGCCTAAGTTTGACATGAATTATAAAATAAATACGGAAGTGTGCCAACATGACGTACACATAGGATGATATAATAGGTGCAGAACTTTAGTACTGTACCACCCAAGTTACCTTAAAAACTTAGGTTTTGGAAATATGGGTGATTAAATTAGTCGCTATGCGATGTGCGGACAGCGATTCGTCAAAGTTTGACATGAAATATAAAAATAAATACGGAATTGTGGATACATGACGTACACAGAGGGTGATAGAATAGGACCAGAACTTCTGTATTATACCACCCAAGTTACCGTAAAAACTTAGGTTTTGGAAATATGGCTGATTAAAGTAGTCGCATTGAGATGTGCGGACAGCGATTTGTCAAAGTATGACATGAAAAATAAAATAAATACGGAAGTGTGCCAACATGACGTACACATAGGATGATAGAATAGGTCCTGAAATTTAGTATTATACCACCCAAGTTACCTTAAAATCTTAGGTTTTGGAAATATGGCTGATTAAAGTAGTCGCATTGAGATGTGCGGACAGCGATTTGTCAAAGTATGATATGAAAAATAAAATAAATACGGAAGTGTGCCAACATGACGTACACATAGGATGATAGAATAGGTCCTGAAATTTAGTATTATACCACCCAAGTTACCTTAAAAACTTAGGTTTCGAAATATGGGTGATTAAATTAGTCGCTATGCGATGTGCGGACAACGATTTGTCTAAGTTTGACATGAAATATAAAAATAAATACGGAATTGTGGATACATGACGTACACATAGGGTGATAGAATAGGACCAGAACTTCTGTATTATACCACCCAAGTTACCGTAAAAACTTAGGTTTTGGAAATATGGCTGTTTAAAGTAGTCGCATTGAGATGTGCGGACAGCGATTTGTCAAAGTATGACATGAAAAATAAAATAAATACGGAGGTGTGCCATTATGACGTACACATAGGATGATAGAATAGGTCCTGAAATTTAGTATTATACCACCCAAGTTACCTTAAAAACTTAGGTTTTGGAAATATGGGTGATTAAATTAGTCGCTATGCGATGTGCGGACAACGATTTGTCTAAGTTTGACATGAAATATAAAAATAAATACGGAATTGTGGATACATGACGTACACATAGGGTGATAGAATAGGACCAGAACTTCTGTATTATACCACCCAAGTTACCGTAAAAACTTAGGTTTTGGAAATATGGGTGATTAAATTAGTCGCTATGCGATGTGCGGACAACGATTTGTCTAAGTTTGACATGAAATATAATAATAAATACGGAGGTGTGCCAACATTACGTACACGTAGGGTGATAGAATAGGACCAGAACTTCTGTATTATACCACCCAAGTTACCGTAAAAACTTAGGTTTTGGAAATATGGCTGATTAAAGTAGTCGCATTGAGATGTGCGGACAGAGATTTGTCGAAGTTTGACACGAAATATAGAAAAGATACGGAGGTGTGCCAACATGACGTACAAATAGGATGATAGAATAGGTCCAGAACTTTAGTACTATACCACCCAAGTTACCTTAAAAACTTAGGTTTTGGAAATACGGGTGATTAAATTAGTCGCTATGCGATGTGCGGACAACGATTTGTCTAAGTTTGACATGAAATATAAAAATAAATACGGAATTGTGGATACATGACGTACACATAGGGTGATAGAATAGGACCAGAACTTCTGTATTATACCACCCAAGTTACGGTAAAAACTTAGGTTTTGGAAATATGGGTGATTAAATTAGTCGCTATGCGATGTGCGGACAACGATTTGTCTAAGTTTGACATGAAATATAAAAATAAATACGGAATTGTGGATACATGACGTACACATAGGGTGATAGAATAGGACCAGAACTTCTGTACTATACCACCCAAGTTACCTTAAAATCTTAGGTTTTGGATATATGGGTGATTAAATTAGTCGCTATGCGATGTGCGGACAACGATTTGTCTAAGTATGACATGAAATATAATAATAAATACGGAGGTGTGCCAACATTACGTACATATAGGGTGATAGAATAGGACCAGAACTTCTGTATTATACCACCCAAGTTACCGTAAAAACTTAGGTTTTGGAAATATGGCTGATTAAAGTAGTCGCATTGAGATGTGCGGACAGAGATTTGTCGAAGTTTGACACGATATATAAAAAAATACGGAGGTGTGCCAACATGACGTACACATAGGATGATAGAATAGGTCCAGAACTTTAGTACTATACCACTCTGGTTATCGTCAAAACTTAGGTTTTGGAAATACGGGTGATTAAAATAGTCGCTTTGGATGTGTGGACAGCGATCCACCTAAGTTTGACATAAAATATAAAATAAATACGGCAGTGTGTCAGCATGACGTACACGTACGATGAAAGAATAGGACCAGAACTTTAGTACTATACCACCCAAGTTACCTTAAAAACTTAGGTTTTGGAAATATGGATGATTAAATTAGTCGCTATGCGATGTGCGGACAACGATTTGTCTAAGTATGACATGAAATATAATAATAAATACGGAGGTGTGCCAAAATTACGTACACGTAGGGTGATAGAATAACACCAGAACTTCTGTATTATACCACCCAAGTTACCGTAAAAATTGGATATATGGGTGATTAAATTAGTCGCTATGCGATGTGCGGACAACGATTTGTCTAAGTTTGACATGAAATATAAAAATAAATACGGAATTTTGGATACATGACGTACACATTGGGTGATAGAATAGGACCAGAACTATAGTATTATACCACTCAGGTTATCGTCAAAACTTAGGTTTTGGAAATACGGGTGATTAAAATAGTCGCTTTGGATGTGTGGACAGCGATCCGCCTAAGTTTGACATGAAATATAAAAATAAATACGGAAATGTGCCAACATGACGTACACATAGGATGATAGAATAGGTGCAGAACTTTAGTACTGTACCACCCAAGTTACCTTAAAACTTAGGTCTTGGAAATATGGAAGATTAAATTAGTCGCTATGCGATGTGCGGACAACGATTTGTCTAAGTATGACATGAAATATAATAATAAATACGGAGGTGTGCCAACATTACGTACACGTAGGGTGATAGAATAGGACCAGAACTTCTGTATTATACCACCCAAGTTACCGTAAAAATTGGATATATGGGTGATTAAATTAGTCGCTATGCGATGTGCGGACAACGATTTGTCTAAGTTTGACATGAAATATAAAAATAAATACGGATTTTTGGATACATGACGTACACATTGGGTGATAGAATAGGACCAGAACTATAGTATTATACCACTCTGGTTATCGTCAAAACTTAGGTTTTGGAAATACGGGTGATTAAAATAGTCGCTTTGGATGTGTGGACAGCGATCCGCCTAAGTTTGACATGAAATATAAAATAAATACGGAAGTGTGCCAACATGACGTACACATAGGATGATAGAATAGGTGCAGAACTTTAGTACTGTACCACCCAAGTTACCTTAAAAACTTAGGTTTTGGAAATATGGGTGATTAAATTAGTCGCTATGCGATGTGCGGACAGCGATTCGTCAAAGTTTGACATGAAATATAAAAATAAATACGGAATTGTGGATACATGACGTACACATAGGGTGATAGAATAGGACCAGAACTTCTGTATTATACCACCCAAGTTACCGTAAAAACTTAGGTTTTGGAAATATGGCTGATTAAAGTAGTCGCATTGAGATGTGCGGACAGCGATTTGTCAAAGTATGACATGAAAAATAAAATAAATACGGAAGTGTGCCAACATGACGTACACATAGGATGATAGAATAGGTCCTGAAATTTAGTATTATACCACCCAAGTTACCTTAAAATCTTAGGTTTTGGAAATATGGCTGATTAAAGTAGTCGCATTGAGATGTGCGGACAGCGATTTGTCAAAGTATGATATGAAAAATAAAATAAATACGGAAGTGTGCCAACATGACGTACACATAGGATGATAGAATAGGTCCTGAAATTTAGTATTATACCACCCAAGTTACCTTAAAAACTTAGGTTTTGGAAATATGGGTGATTAAATTACTCGCTATGCGATGTACGGACAACGATTTGTCTAAGTTTGACATGAAATATAAAAATATATACGGAATTGTGGATACATGACGTACACATAGGGTGATAGAATAGGACCAGAACTTCTGTATTATACCACCCAAGTTACCGTAAAAACTTAGGTTTTGGAAACATGGCTGATTAAAGTCGTCGCATTGAGATGTGCGGACAACGATTTGTCTAAGTTTGACATGAAATATAATAATAAATACGGAGGTGTGCCAACATTACGTACACGTAGGGTGATAGAATAGGACCAGAACTTTGGTACTATACCACCCAAGTTACCGTAAAAACTTAGGTTTTGGAAATATGGCTGATTAAATTAGTCGCATTGAGATGTGCGGACAGCGATTTGTCTAAGTTTGACATGAAATATAAAAATAAATACGGAATTGTGGATACATGACGTACACATAGGGTGATAGAATAGGACCAGAACTTCTGTATATACCACCCAAGTTACCGTAAAAACTTAGGTTTTGGAAATATGGGTGATTAAATTAGTCGCTATGCAATGTGCGGAAAACGATTTGTCGAAGTTTGACACGAAATATAAAAAAATACGGAGGTGTGCCAACATGACGTACACATAGGATGATAGAATAGGTCCAGAACTTTAGTACTATACCACCCAAGTTACCGTAAAAACTTAGGTTTTGGAAATATGGGTGATTAAATTAGTCGCTATGCGATGTGCGGACAACGATTTGTCTAAGTTTGACATGAAATATAAAAATAAATACGGAATTGTGGATACATGACATACACATAGGGTGATAGAATAGGACCAGAACTTCTGTACTATACCACCCAAGTTACCTTAAAATCTTAGGTTTTGGATATATGGGTGATTAAATTGGTCGCTATGCGATGTGCGGACAACGATTTGTCTAAGTATGACATGAAATATAATAATAAATACGGAGGTGTGCCAACGTTGCGTACATATAGGGTGATGGAATAGGACCAGAACTTCTGTATTATACCACCCAAGTTACCGTAAAAACTTAGGTTTTGGAAATATGGCTGATTAAAGTAGTCGCATTGAGATGTGCGGACAGAGATTTGTCGAAGTTTGACACGAAATATAAAAAAAAATACGGAGGTGTGCCAACATGACGTACACATAGGATGATAGAATAGGTCCAGAACTTTAGTACTATACCACCCAAGTTACCTTAAAAACTTAGGTTTTGGAAATACGGGTGATTAAAATAGTCGCTTTGGATGTGTGGACAGTGATCCACCTAAGTTTGACATAAAATATAAAATAAATACGGCAGTGTGTCAGCATGACGTACACGTAGGGTGATGAAATAGGACCAGAACTTCTGTATTATACCACCCAAGTTACCGTAAAAACTTAGGTTTTGGAAATATGGCTGATTAAAGTAGTCGCATTGAGATGTGCGGACAGCGATTTGTCAAAATATGACATGAAAAATAAAATAAATACGGAAGTGTGCCAACATGACGTACACATAGGATGATAGAATAGGTCCTGTAATTTAGTATTATACCACCCAAGTTACCTTAAAAACTTAGGTTTTGGAAATATGGGTGATTAAATTAGTCGCTATGCGATGTGCAGACAACGATTTGTCTAAGTTTGACATGAAATATAAAAATAAATACGGAATTGTGGATACATGACGTACACATAGGGTGATAGACTAGGACCAGAACTTCTGTATTATACCACCCAAGTTACCGTAAAAACTTAGGTTTTGGAAATATGGGTGATTAATTTAGTCGCTATGCGATGTGCGGACAACGATTTGTCTAAGTATGACATGAAATATAATAATAAATACGGAGGTGTGCCAACATTACGTACACGTAGGGTGATAGAATAGGACCAGAACTTCTGTATTATACCACCCAAGTTACCGTAAAAACTTAGGTTTTGGAAATATGGCTGATTAAAGTAGTCGCATTGAGATGTGCGGACAGAGATTTGTCGAAGTTTGACACGAAATATAAAAAAAATACGGAGGTGTGCCAACATGACGTACACATAGGATGATAGAATAGGTCCAGAACTTTAGTACTATACCACCCAAGTTACTTTAAAAACCTAGGTTTTGGAAATACGGGTGATTAAAATAGTCGCTTTGGATGTGTGGACAGTGATCCACCTAAGTTTGACATAAAATATAAAATAAATACGGCAGTGTGTCAGCATGACGTACACGTAGGGTGATGAAATAGGACCAGAACTTCTGTATTATACCACCCAAGTTACCGTAAAAACTTAGGTTTTGGAAATATGGCTGATTAAAGTAGTCGCTATACGATGTGCGGACAACGATTTGTCTAAGTTTGACATGAAATATAATAATAAATACGGAGGTTTGCCAAAATTACGTACACGTAGGGTGATAGAATAGGACCAGAACTTTAGTACTATACCACCCAAGTTACCTTAAAAACTTAGGTTTTGGAAATATGGGTGATTAAATTAGTCGCTATGCGATGTGCGGACAACGATTTGTCTAAGTTTGACATGAAATATAAAAATAAATACGGAATTGTGGATACATGACGTACACATAGGGTGATAGAATAGGACAAGATCTTCTGTATTATACCACCCAAGTTACCGTAAAAACTTAGGTTTTGGAAATATGGCTGATTAAAGTAGTCGCATTGAGATGTGCGGACAGCGATTTGTCAAAGTATGACATGAAAAATATAATAAATACGGAAGTGTGCCAACATGACGTACACATAGGATGATAGAATAGGTCCTGAAATTTAGTATTATACCACTCAAGTTACCTTAAAAACTTAGGTTTTGGAAATATGGGTGATTAAATTAGTCGCTATGCGATGTGCGGACAACGATTTGTCTAAGTTTGACATGAAATATAAAAATAAATACGGAAATGTGCCAACATGACGTACACATAGGATGATAGAATAGGTGCAGAACTTTAGTACTGTACCACCCAAGTTACCTTAAAACTTAGGTCTTGGAAATATGGAAGATTAAATTAGTCGCTATGCGATGTGCGGACAACGATTTGTCTAAGTATGACATGAAATATAATAATAAATACGGAGGTGTGCCAACATTACGTACACGTAGGGTGATAGTATAGGACCAGAACTTCTGTATTATACCACCCAAGTTACCGTAAAAATTGGATATATGGGTGATTAAATTAGTCGCTATGCGATGTGCGGACAACGATTTGTCTAAGTTTGACATGAAATATAAAAATAAATACGGATTTTTGGATACATGACGTACACATTGGGTGATAGAATAGGACCAGAACTATAGTATTATACCACTCTGGTTATCGTCAAAACTTAGGTTTTGGAAATACGGGTGATTAAAATAGTCGCTTTGGATGTGTGGACAGCGATCCGCCTAAGTTTGACATGAAATATAAAATAAATACGGAAGTGTGCCAACATGACGTACACATAGGATGATAGAATAGGTGCAGAACTTTAGTACTGTACCACCCAAGTTACCTTAAAAACTTAGGTTTTGGAAATATGGGTGATTAAATTAGTCGCTATGCGATGTGCGGACAGCGATTCGTCAAAGTTTGACATGAAATATAAAAATAAATACGGAATTGTGGATACATGACGTACACATAGGGTGATAGAATAGGACCAGAACTTCTGTATTATACCACCCAAGTTACCGTAAAAACTTAGGTTTTGGAAATATGGCTGATTAAAGTAGTCGCATTGAGATGTGCGGACAGCGATTTGTCAAAGTATGACATGAAAAATAAAATAAATACGGAAGTGTGCCAACATGACGTACACATAGGATGATAGAATAGGTCCTGAAATTTAGTATTATACCACCCAAGTTACCTTAAAATCTTAGGTTTTGGAAATATGGCTGATTAAAGTAGTCGCATTGAGATGTGCGGACAGCGATTTGTCAAAGTATGATATGAAAAATAAAATAAATACGGAAGTGTGCCAACATGACGTACACATAGGATGATAGAATAGGTCCTGAAATTTAGTATTATACCACCCAAGTTACCTTAAAAACTTAGGTTTTGGAAATATGGGTGATTAAATTACTCGCTATGCGATGTACGGACAACGATTTGTCTAAGTTTGACATGAAATATAAAAATATATACGGAATTGTGGATACATGACGTACACATAGGGTGATAGAATAGGACCAGAACTTCTGTATTATACCACCCAAGTTACCGTAAAAACTTAGGTTTTGGAAACATGGCTGATTAAAGTCGTCGCATTGAGATGTGCGGACAACGATTTGTCTAAGTTTGACATGAAATATAATAATAAATACGGAGGTGTGCCAACATTACGTACACGTAGGGTGATAGAATAGGACCAGAACTTTGGTACTATACCACCCAAGTTACCGTAAAAACTTAGGTTTTGGAAATATGGCTGATTAAATTAGTCGCATTGAGATGTGCGGACAGCGATTTGTCTAAGTTTGACATGAAATATAAAAATAAATACGGAATTGTGGATACATGACGTACACATAGGGTGATAGAATAGGACCAGAACTTCTGTATATACCACCCAAGTTACCGTAAAAACTTAGGTTTTGGAAATATGGGTGATTAAATTAGTCGCTATGCAATGTGCGGAAAACGATTTGTCGAAGTTTGACACGAAATATAAAAAAATACGGAGGTGTGCCAACATGACGTACACATAGGATGATAGAATAGGTCCAGAACTTTAGTACTATACCACCCAAGTTACCGTAAAAACTTAGGTTTTGGAAATATGGGTGATTAAATTAGTCGCTATGCGATGTGCGGACAACGATTTGTCTAAGTTTGACATGAAATATAAAAATAAATACGGAATTGTGGATACATGACATACACATAGGGTGATAGAATAGGACCAGAACTTCTGTACTATACCACCCAAGTTACCTTAAAATCTTAGGTTTTGGATATATGGGTGATTAAATTGGTCGCTATGCGATGTGCGGACAACGATTTGTCTAAGTATGACATGAAATATAATAATAAATACGGAGGTGTGCCAACGTTGCGTACATATAGGGTGATGGAATAGGACCAGAACTTCTGTATTATACCACCCAAGTTACCGTAAAAACTTAGGTTTTGGAAATATGGCTGATTAAAGTAGTCGCATTGAGATGTGCGGACAGAGATTTGTCGAAGTTTGACACGAAATATAAAAAAAAATACGGAGGTGTGCCAACATGACGTACACATAGGATGATAGAATAGGTCCAGAACTTTAGTACTATACCACCCAAGTTACCTTAAAAACTTAGGTTTTGGAAATACGGGTGATTAAAATAGTCGCTTTGGATGTGTGGACAGTGATCCACCTAAGTTTGACATAAAATATAAAATAAATACGGCAGTGTGTCAGCATGACGTACACGTAGGGTGATGAAATAGGACCAGAACTTCTGTATTATACCACCCAAGTTACCGTAAAAACTTAGGTTTTGGAAATATGGCTGATTAAAGTAGTCGCATTGAGATGTGCGGACAGCGATTTGTCAAAATATGACATGAAAAATAAAATAAATACGGAAGTGTGCCAACATGACGTACACATAGGATGATAGAATAGGTCCTGTAATTTAGTATTATACCACCCAAGTTACCTTAAAAACTTAGGTTTTGGAAATATGGGTGATTAAATTAGTCGCTATGCGATGTACAGACAACGATTTGTCTAAGTTTGACATGAAATATAAAAATAAATACGGAATTGTGGATACATGACGTACACATAGGGTGATAGACTAGGACCAGAACTTCTGTATTATACCACCCAAGTTACCGTAAAAACTTAGGTTTTGGAAATATGGGTGATTAATTTAGTCGCTATGCGATGTGCGGACAACGATTTGTCTAAGTATGACATGAAATATAATAATAAATACGGAGGTGTGCCAACATTACGTACACGTAGGGTGATAGAATAGGACCAGAACTTCTGTATTATACCACCCAAGTTACCGTAAAAACTTAGGTTTTGGAAATATGGCTGATTAAAGTAGTCGCATTGAGATGTGCGGACAGAGATTTGTCGAAGTTTGACACGAAATATAAAAAAAATACGGAGGTGTGCCAACATGACGTACACATAGGATGATAGAATAGGTCCAGAACTTTAGTACTATACCACCCAAGTTACTTTAAAAACCTAGGTTTTGGAAATACGGGTGATTAAAATAGTCGCTTTGGATGTGTGGACAGTGATCCACCTAAGTTTGACATAAAATATAAAATAAATACGGCAGTGTGTCAGCATGACGTACACGTAGGGTGATGAAATAGGACCAGAACTTCTGTATTATACCACCCAAGTTACCGTAAAAACTTAGGTTTTGGAAATATGGCTGATTAAAGTAGTCGCTATACGATGTGCGGACAACGATTTGTCTAAGTTTGACATGAAATATAATAATAAATACGGAGGTTTGCCAAAATTACGTACACGTAGGGTGATAGAATAGGACCAGAACTTTAGTACTATACCACCCAAGTTACCTTAAAAACTTAGGTTTTGGAAATATGGGTGATTAAATTAGTCGCTATGCGATGTGCGGACAACGATTTGTCTAAGTTTGACATGAAATATAAAAATAAATACGGAATTGTGGATACATGACGTACACATAGGGTGATAGAATAGGACAAGATCTTCTGTATTATACCACCCAAGTTACCGTAAAAACTTAGGTTTTGGAAATATGGCTGATTAAAGTAGTCGCATTGAGATGTGCGGACAGCGATTTGTCAAAGTATGACATGAAAAATATAATAAATACGGAAGTGTGCCAACATGACGTACACATAGGATGATAGAATAGGTCCTGAAATTTAGTATTATACCACTCAAGTTACCTTAAAAACTTAGGTTTTGGAAATATGGGTGATTAAATTAGTCGCTATGCGATGTGCGGACAACGATTTGTCTAAGTTTGACATGAAATATAAAAATAAATACGGAATTGTGGATACATGACGTACACATAGGGTGATAGAATAGGACCAGAACTTCTGTATTATACCACCCAAGTTACCGTAAAAACTTAGGTTTTGGAAATATGGGTGATTAAATAAGTCGCTATGCGATGTGCGGACAAGATTTGTCGAAGTTTGACACGAAATATAAAAAAATACGGAGGTGTGCCAACATGACGTACACATAGGATGATAGAATAGGTCCAGAACTTTAGTACTATACCACCCAAGTTACCGTAAAAACTTAGGTTTTGGAAATATGGGTGATTAAATTAGTCGCTATGCGATGTGCGGACAACGATTTGTCTAGGTTTGACATGAAATATAAAAATAAATACGGAGGTGTGCCAACATTACGTACACGTAGGATGAAAGAATAGGACCAGAACTTTAGTACTATACCACCCAAGTTACCTTAAAAACTTAGGTATTGGAAATATGGGTGAATAAATTAGTCGCTATGCGATGTGCGGACAACGATATGTCGAAGTTTGACACGAAATATAAAAAAAATACGGAGGTGTGCCAACATGACGTACACATAGGATGATAGAATAGGTCCAGAACTTTAGTACTATACCACCCAAGTTACCGTAAAAACTTAGGTTTTGGAAACATGGCTGATTAAAGTAGTCGCATTGAGATGTGCGGACAGCGATTTGTCTAAGTTTGACATGAAATATAAAAATAAATACGGAATTGTGGATACATGACGTACACATAGGGTGATAGAATAGGACCAGAACCTCTGTATTATACCACCCAAGTTACCGTAAAAACTTAGGTTTTGGAAATATGGGTGATTAAATTAGTCGCTATGCGATGTGCGGACAACGATTTGTCGAAGTTTGACACGAAATATAAAAAAAAGGAGGTGTGCCAACATAACGTACACATAGGATGATAGAATAGGTCCAGAACTTTAGTACTATACCACCCAAGTTACCGTAAAAACTTAGGATTTGGAAATATGGGTGATTAAATTAGTCGCTATGCGATGTGCGGACAACGATTTGTCTAAGTTTGACATGAAATATAAAAATAAATACGGAATTGTGGATACATGACGTACACATGGGGTGATAGAATAGGACCAGAACTTCTGTACTATACCACCCAAGTTATCTTAAAATCGTAGGTTTTGGATATATGGGTGATTAAATTAGTCGCTATGCGATGTGCGGACAACGATTTGTCTAAGTATGACATGAAATATAATAATAAATACGGAGGTGTGCCAACATTACGTACATATAGGGTGATAGAATAGGACCAGAACTTCTGTATTATACCACCCAAGTTACCGTAAAAACTTAGGTTTTGGAAATATGGCTGATTAAAGTAGTCGCATTGAGATGTGCGGACAGAGATTTGTCGAAGTTTGACACGAAATATAAAAAAAATACGGAGGTGTGCCAACATGACGTACACATAGGATGATAGAATAGGTCCAGAACCTTAGTACTATACCACCCAAGTTACCTTAAAAACCTAGGTTTTGGAAATACGGGTGATTAAAATAGTCGCTTTGGATGTGTGGACAGTGATCCACCTAAGTTTGACATAAAATATAAAATAAATACGGCAGTGTGTCAGCATGACGTACACGTAGGGTGATGAAATAGGACCAGAACTTCTGTATTATACCACCCAAGTTACCGTAAAAACTTAGGTTTTGGAAATATGGCTGATTAAAGTAGTCGCATTGAGATGTGCGGACAGCGATTTGTCAAAGTATGACATGAAAAATAAAATAAATACGGAAGTGTGCCAACATGACGTACACATAGGATGATAGAATAGGTCCTGAAATTTAGTATTATACCACCCAAGTTACCTTAAAAACTTAGGTTTTGGAAATATGGGTGATTAAATTAGTCGCTATGCGATGTGCGGACAACGATTTGTCTAAGTTTGACATGAAATATAAAAATAAATACGGAATTGTGGATACATGACGTACACATAGGGTGATAGAATAGGACCAGAACTTCTGTATTATACCACCCAAGTTACCGTAAAAACTTAGGTTTTGGAAATATGGCTGATTAAAGTAGTCGCATTGAGATGTGCGGACAGCGATTTGTCAAAGTATGACATGAAAAATAAAATAAATACGGAAGTGTGCCAACATGACGTACACATAGGATGATAGCATAGGTACTGAAATTTAGTATTATACCACCCAGGTTACCTTAAAAACTTAGGTTTTGGAAATATGGGTGATTAAATTAGTCGCTATGCGATGTGCGGACAACGATTTGTCTAAGTTTGACATGAAATATAAAAATAAATACGGAATTGTGGATACATGACGTACACATAGGGTGATAGAATAGGACCAGAACTTCTGTATTATACCACCCAAGTTACCGTAAAAACTTAGGTTTTGGAAATATGGGTGATTAAATTAGTCGCTATGCGATGTGCGGACAACGATTTGTCTAAGTATGACATGAAATATAATAATAAATACGAAATTGTGCCAACATTACGTACACGTAGGGTGATAGAATAGGACCAGAACTTCTGTATTATACCACCCAAATTACCGTAAAAACTTAGGTTTTGGAAATATGGCTGATTAAAGTAGTCGCATTGAGATGTGCGGACAGAGATTTGTCGAAGTTTGACACGAAATATAAAAAAAAGGAGGTGTGCCAACATAACGTACACATAGGATGATAGAATAGGTCCAGAACTTTAGTACTATACCACCCAAGTTACCGTAAAAACTTAGGATTTGGAAATATGGGTGATTAAATTAGTCGCTATGCGATGTGCGGACAACGATTTGTCTAAGTTTGACATGAAATATAAAAATAAATACGGAATTGTGGATACATGACGTACACATAGGGTGATAGAATAGGACCAGAACTTCTGTACTATACCACCCAAGTTATCTTAAAATCGTAGGTTTTGGATATATGGGTGATTAAATTAGTCGCTATGCGATGTGCGGACAACGATTTGTCTAAGTATGACATGAAATATAATAATAAATACGGAGGTGTGCCAACATTACGTACATATAGGGTGATAGAATAGGACCAGAACTTCTGTATTATACCACCCAAGTTACCGTAAAAACTTAGGTTTTGGAAATATGGCTGATTAAAGTAGTCGCATTGAGATGTGCGGACAGAGATTTGTCGAAGTTTGACACGAAATATAAAAAAAATACGGAGGTGTGCCAACATGACGTACACATAGGATGATAGAATAGGTCCAGAACTTTAGTACTATACCACCCAAGTTACCTTAAAAACCTAGGTTTTGGAAATACGGGTGATTAAAATAGTCGCTTTGGATGTGTGGACAGTGATCCACCTAAGTTTGACATAAAATATAAAATAAATACGGCAGTGTGTCAGCATGACGTACACGTAGGGTGATGAAATAGGACCAGAACTTCTGTATTATACCACCCAAGTTACCGTAAAAACTTAGGTTTTGGAAATATGGCTGATTAAAGTAGTCGCATTGAGATGTGCGGACAGCGATTTGTCAAAGTATGACATGAAAAATAAAATAAATACGGAAGTGTGCCAACATGACGTACACATAGGATGATAGAATAGGTCCTGAAATTTAGTATTATACCACCCAAGTTACCTTAAAAACTTAGGTTTTGGAAATATGGGTGATTAAATTAGTCGCTATGCGATGTGCGGACAACGATTTGTCTAAGTTTGACATAAAATATAAAAATAAATACGGAATTGTGGATACATGACGTACACATAGGGTGATAGAATAGGACCAGAACTTCTGTATTATACCACCCAAGTTACCGTAAAAACTTAGGTTTTGGAAATATGGGTGATTAAATTAGTCGCTATGCGATGTGCGGACAACGATTTGTCTAAGTATGACATGAAATATAATAATAAATACGGAGGTGTGCCAACATTACGTACACGTAGGGTGATAGAATAGGACCAGAACTTCTGTATTATACCACCCAAGTTACCGTAAAAACTTAGGTTTTGGAAATATGGCTGATTAAAGTAGTCGCATTGAGATGTGCGGACAGAGATTTGTCGAAGTTTGACACGAAATATAAAAAAAGGAGGTGTGCCAACATAACGTACACATAGGATGATAGAATAGGTCCAGAACTTTAGAACTATACCACCCAAGTTACCGTAAAAACTTAGGATTTGGAAATATGGGTGATTAAATTAGTCGCTATGCGATGTGCGGACAACGATTTGTCTAAGTTTGACATGAAATATAAAAATAAATACGGAATTGTGGATACATGACGTACACATGGGGTGATAGAATAGGACCAGAACTTCTGTACTATACCACCCAAGTTATCTTAAAATCGTAGGTTTTGGATATATGGGTGATTAAATTAGTCGCTATGCGATGTGCGGACAACGATTTGTCTAAGTATGACATGAAATATAATAATAAATACGGAGGTGTGCCAACATTACGTACATATAGGGTGATAGAATAGGACCAGAACTTCTGTATTATACCACCCAAGTTACCGTAAAAACTTAGGTTTTGGAAATATGGCTGATTAAAGTAGTCGCATTGAGATGTGCGGACAGAGATTTGTCGAAGTTTGACACGAAATATAAAAAAAATACGGAGGTGTGCCAACATGACGTACACATAGGATGATAGAATAGGTCCAGAACTTTAGTACTATACCACCCAAGTTACCTTAAAAACCTAGGTTTTGGAAATACGGGTGATTAAAATAGTCGCTTTGGATGTGTGGACAGTGATCCACCTAAGTTTGACATAAAATATAAAATAAATACGGCATTGTGTCAGCATGACGTACACGTAGGGTGATGAAATAGGACCAGAACTTCTGTATTATACCACCCAAGTTACCGTAAAAACTTAGGTTTTGGAAATATGGCTGATTAAAGTAGTCGCATTGAGATGTGCGGACAGCGATTTGTCAAAGTATGACATGAAAAATAAAATAAATACGGAAGTGTGCCAACATGACGTACACATAGGATGATAGAATAGGTCCTGAAATTTAGTATTATACCACCCAAGTTACCTTAAAAACTTAGGTTTTGGAAATATGGGTGATTAAATTAGTCGCTATGCGATGTGCGGACAACGATTTGTCTAAGTTTGACATGAAATATAAAAATAAATACGGAATTGTGGATACATGACGTACACATAGGGTGATAGAATAGGACCAGAACTTCTGTATTATACCACCCAAGTTACCGTAAAAACTTAGGTTTTGGAAATATGGGTGATTAAATAAGTCGCATTGAGATGTGCGGACAGCGATTTGTCAAAGTATGACATGAAAAATAAAATAAATACGGAAGTGTGCCAACATGACGTACACATAGGATGATAGCATAGGTCCTGAAATTTAGTATTATACCACCCAAGTTACCTTAAAAACTTACGTTTTGGAAATATGGGTGATTAAATTAGTCGCTATGCGATGTGCGGACAACGATTTGTCTAAGTATGACATGAAATATAATAATAAATACGGAGTTGTGCCAACATTACGTACACGTAGGGTGATAGAATAGGACCAGAACTTCTGTATTATACCACCCAAGTTACCGTAAAAACTTAGGTTTTGGAAATATGGCTGATTAAAGTAGTCGCATTGAGATGTCCGGACAGAGATTTGTCGAAGTTTGACACGAAATATAACAAAAATACGGAGGTGTGCCAACATGACGTACACATAGGATGATAGAATAGGTCCAGAACTTTAGTACTATACCACCCAAGTTACCTTAAAAACTTAGGTTTTGGAAATACGTGTAATTAAAATAGTCGCTTTGGATGTGTGGACAGTGATCCACCTAAGTTTGACATAAAATATAAAATAAATACGGCAGTGTGTCAGCATGACGTACACGTAGGGTGATGAAATAGGACCAGAACTTCTGTATTATACCACCCAAGTTACCGTAAAAACTTAGGTTTTGGAAATATGGCTGATTAAAGTAGTCGCATTGAGATGTGCGGACAGCGATTTGTCAAAGTATGACATGAAAAATAAAATAAATACGGAAGTGTGCCAACATGACGTACACATAGGATGATAGAATAGGTCCTGAAATTTAGTATTATACCACCCAAGTTACCTTAAAAACTTAGGTTTTGGAAATATGGGTGATTAAATTAGTCGCTATGCGATGTGCGGACAACGATTTGTCTAAGTTTAACATGAAATATAAAAATAAATACGGAATTGTGGATACATGACGTACACATAGGGTGATAGAATAGGACCAGAACCTCTGTATTATACCACCCAAGTTACCGTAAAAACTTAGGTTTTGGAAATATGGGTGAATAAATAAGTCGCTATGCGATGTGCGGACAAGATTTGTCGAAGTTTGACACGAAATATAAAAATAAATACGGAATTGTGGATACATGACGTACACATAGGGTGATAGAATAGGACCAGAACTTCTGTATTATACCACCCAAGTTACCGTAAAAACTTAGGTTTTGGAAATATGGGTGATTAAATTAGTCGCTATGCGATGTGCGGACAACGATTTGTCGAGGTTTGACACGAAATATAAAAAAAGGAGGTGTGCCAACATAACGTACACATAGGATGATAGAATAGGTCCAGAACTTTAGTACTATACCACCCAAGTTACCGTAAAAACTTAGGATTTGGAAATATGGGTGATTAAATTAGTCGCTATGCGATGTGCGGACAACGATTTGTCTAAGTTTGACATGAAATATAAAAATAAATACGGAATTGTGGATACATGACGTACACATAGAGTGATAGAATAGGACCAGAACTTCTGTACTATACCACCCAAGTTATCTTAAAATCGTAGGTTTTGGATATATGGGTGATTAAATTAGTCGCTATGCGATGTGCGGACAACGATTTGTCTAAGTATGACATGAAATATAATAATAAATACGGAGGTGTGCCAACATTACGTACATATAGGGTGATAGAATAGGACCAGAACTTCTGTATTATACCACCCAAGTTACCGTAAAAACTTAGGTTTTGGAAATATGGCTGATTAAAGTAGTCGCATTGAGATGTGCGGACAGAGATTTGTCGAAGTTTGACACGAAATATAAAAAAAATACGGAGGTGTGCCAACATGACGTACACATAGGATGATAGAATAGGTCCAGAACTTTAGTACTATACCACCCAAGTTACCTTAAAAACCTAGGTTTTGGAAATACGGGTGATTAAAATAGTCGCTTTGGATGTGTGGACAGTGATCCACCTAAGTTTGACATAAAATATAAAATAAATACGGCAGTGTGTCAGCATGACGTACACGTAGGGTGATGAAATAGGACCAGAACTTCTGTATTATACCACCCAAGTTACCGTAAAAACTTAGGTTTTGGAAATATGGCTGATTAAAGTAGTCGCATTGAGATGTGCGGACAGCGATTTGTCAAAGTATGACATGAAAAATAAAATAAATACGGAAGTGTGCCAACATGACGTACACATAGGATGATAGAATAGGTCCTGAAATTTAGTATTATACCACCCAAGTTACCTTAAAAACTTAGGTTTTGGAAATATGGGTGATTAAATTAGTCGCTATGCGATGTGCGGACAACGATTTGTCTAAGTTTGACATGAAATATAAAAATAAATACGGAATTGTGGATACATGACGTACACATAGGGTGAAAGAATAGGACCAGAACTTCTGTATTATACCACCCAAATTACCGTAAAAACTTAGGTTTTGGAAATATGACTGATTAAAGTAGTCGCATTGAGATGTGCGGACAGCGATTTGTCAAAGTATGACATGAAAAATAAAATAAATACGGAAGTGTGCCAACATTACGTACACGTAGGGTGATAGAATAGGACCAGAACTTCTGTATTATACCACCCAAGTTACCGTAAAAACTTAGGTTTTGGAAATATGGCTGATTAAAGTAGTCGCATTGAGATGTCCGGACAGAGATTTGTCGAAGTTTGACACGAAATATAAAAAAAATACGGAGGTGTGCCAACATGACGTACACATAGGATGATAGAATAGGTCCAAAACTTTAGTACTATACCACCCAAGTTACCTTAAAAACTTAGGTTTTGGAAATACGTGTGATTAAAATAGTCGCTTTGGATGTGTGGACAGTGATCCACCTAAGTTTGACATAAAATATAAAATAAAAACGGCAGTGTGTCAGCATGACGTACACGTAGGGTGATGAAATAGGACCAGAACTTCTGTATTATACCACCCAAGTTACCGTAAAAACTTAGGTTTTGGAAATATGGCTGATTAAAGTAGTCGCATTGAGATGTGCGGACAGCGATTTGTCTAAGTTTGACATGAAATATAAAAATAAATACGGAATTGTGCCAACATGACGTACACATAGGATGATAGAATAGGTCCTGAAATTTAGTATTATACCACCCAAGTTACCTTAAAAACTTAGGTTTTGGAAATATGGGTGATTAAATTAGTCGCTATGCGATGTGCGGACAACGATTTGTCTAAGTTTGACATGAAATATAAAAATAAATACGGAATTGTGGATACATGACGTACACATAGGGTGATAGAATAGGACCAGAACTTCTGTATTATACCACCCAAGTTACCGTAAAAACTTAGGTTTTGGAAATATGGGTGATTAAAACAGTCGCTATGCGATGTGAGGACAACGATTTGTCTAAGTTTGACATGAAATATAATAATAAATACGGAGGTGTGCCAAAATTACGTACACGTAGGGTGATAGAATAGGACCAGAACTTTAGTACTATACCACCCAAGTTACCGTAAAAACTTAGGTTTTGGAAATATGGGTGATTAAATTAGTCGCTATGCGATGTGCGGACAACGATTTGTCTAGGTTTGACATGAAATATAAAAATAAATACGGAGGTGTGCCAACATTACGTACACGTAGGATGAAAGAATAGGACCAGAACTTTATTACTATACCACTCAAGTTACCTTAAAAACTTAGGTTTTGGAAATATGGGTGATTAAATTAGTCGCTATGCGATGTGCGGACAACGATTTGTCGAATTTTGACACGAAATATAAAAAAATACGGAGGTGTGCCAACATGACGTACACATAGGATGATAGAATAGGTCCAGAACTTTAGTACTATACCACCCAAGTTACCGTAAAAACTTAGGTTTTGGAAACATGGCTGATTAAAGTAGTCGCATTGAGATGTGCGGACAGCGATTTGTCTAAGTTTGACATGAAATATAAAAATAAATACGGAATTGTGGATACATGACGTACACATAGCGTGATAGAATAGGACCAGAACTTCTGTATTATACCACCCAAGTTACCGTAAAAACTTAGGTTTTGGAAATATGGGTGATTAAATTAGTCGCTATGCGATGTGCGGACAACGATTTGTCGAAGTTTGACACGAAATATAAAAAAAAGGAGGTGTGCCAACATGACGTACACATAGGATGATAGAATAGGTCCAGAACTTTAGTACTATACCACCCAAGTTACCGTAAAAACTTAGGATTTGGAAATATGGGTGATTAAATTAGTCGCTATGCGATGTGCGGACAACGATTTGTCTAAGTTTGACATGAAATATAAAAATAAATACGGAATTGTGGATACATGACGTACACATAGGGTGATAGAATAGGACCAGAACTTCTGTATTATACCACCCAAGTTACCGTAAAAACTTAGGTTTTGGAAATATGGCTGATTAAAGTAGTCGCATTGAGATGTCCGGACAGAGATTTGTCGAAGTTTGACACGAAATATAAAAAAAATACGGAGGTGTGCCAACATGACGTACACATAGGATGATAGAATAGGTCCAGAACTTTAGTACTATACCACCCAAGTTACCTTAAAAACTTAGGTTTTGGAAATACGTGTAATTAAAATAGTCGCTTTGGATGTGTGGACAGTGATCCACCTAAGTTTGACATAAAATATAAAATAAATACGGCAGTGTGTCAGCATGACGTACACGTAGGGTGATGAAATAGGACCAGAACTTCTGTATTATACCACCCAAGTTACCGTAAAAACTTAGGTTTTGGAAATATGGCTGATTAAAGTAGTCGCATTGAGATGTGCGGACAGCGATTTGTCAAAGTATGACATGAAAAATAAAATAAATACGGAAGTGTGCCAACATGACGTACACATAGGATGATAGAATAGGTCCTGAAATTTAGTATTATACCACCCAAGTTACCTTAAAAACTTAGGTTTTGGAAATATGGGTGATTAAATTAGTCGCTATGCGATGTGCGGACAACGATTTGTCTAAGTTTGACATGAAATATAAAAATAAATACGGAATTGTGGATACATGACGTACACATAGGGTGATAGAATAGGACCAGAACCTCTGTATTATACCACCCAAGTTACCGTAAAAACTTAGGTTTTGGAAATATGGGTGATTAAATAAGTCGCTATGCGATGTGCGGACAAGATTTGTCGAAGTTTGACACGAAATATAAAAAAAATACGGAGGTGTGCCAACATGACGTACACATAGGATGATAGAATAGGTCCAGAACTTTAGTACTATACCACCCAAGTTACCGTAAAAACTTAGGTTTTGGAAATATGGGTGATTAAATTAGTCGCTATGCGATGTGCGGACAACGATTTGTCTAGGTTTGACATGAATTATAAAAATAAATACGGAGGTGTGCCAACATTACGTACACGTAGGATGAAAGAATAGGACCAGAACTTTAGTACTATACCACCCAAGTTACCTTAAAAACTTAGGTTTTGGAAATATGGGTGATTAAATTAGTTGCTATGCGATGTGCGGACAACGATATGTCGAAGTTTGACACGAAATATAAAAAAAATACGGAGGTGTGCCAACATGACGTACACATAGGATGATAGAATAGGTCCAGAACTTTAGTACTATACCACCCAAGTTACCGTAAAAACTTAGGTTTTGGAAACATGGCTGATTAAAGTAGTCGCATTGAGATGTGCGGACAGCGATTTGTCTAAGTTTGACATGAAAATTAAAAATAAATACGGAATTGTGGATACATGACGTACACATAGGGTGATAGAATAGGACCAGAACTTCTGTATTATACCACCCAAGTTACCGTAAAACTTAGGTTTTGGAAATATGGGTGATTAAATTAGTCGCTATGCGATGTGCGGACAACGATTTGTCGAGGTTTGACACGAAATATAAAAAAAGGAGGTGTGCCAACATAACGTACACATAGGATGATAGAATAGGTCCAGAACTTTAGTACTATACCACCCAAGTTACCGTAAAAACTTAGGATTTGGAAATATGGGTGATTAAATTAGTCGCTATGCGATGTGCGGACAACGATTTGTGTAAGTTTGACATGAAATATAAAAATAAATACGGAATTGTGGATACATGACGTACACATAGAGTGATAGAATAGGACCAGAACTTCTGTACTATACCACCCAAGTTATCTTAAAATCGTAGGTTTTGGATATATGGGTGATTAAATTAGTCGCTATGCGATGTGCGGACAACGATTTGTCTAAGTATGACATGAAATATAATAATAAATACGGAGGTGTGCCAACATTACGTACATATAGGGTGATAGAATAGGACCAGAACTTCTGTATTATACCACCCAAGTTACCGTAAAAACTTAGGTTTTGGAAATATGGCTGATTAAAGTAGTCGCATTGAGATGTGCGGACAGAGATTTGTCGAAGTTTGACACGAAATATAAAAAAAATACGGAGGTGTGCCAACATGACGTACACATAGGATGATAGAATAGGTCCAGAACTTTAGTACTATACCACCCAAGTTACCTTAAAAACCTAGGTTTTGGAAATACGGGTGATTAAAATAGTCGCTTTGGATGTGTGGACAGTGATCCACCTAAGTTTGACATAAAATATAAAATAAAAACGGCAGTGTGTCAGCATGACGTACACGTAGGGTGATGAAATAGGACCAGAACTTCTGTATTATACCACCCAAGTTACCGTAAAAACTTAGGTTTTGGAAATATGGCTGATTAAAGTAGTCGCATTGAGATGTGCGGACAGCGATTTGTCAAAGTATGACATGAAAAATAAAATAAATACGGAAGTGTGCCAACATGACGTACACATAGGATGATAGAATAGGTCCTGAAATTTAGTATTATACCACCCAAGTTACCTTAAAAACTTAGGTTTTGGAAATATGGGTGATTAAATTAGTCGCTATGCGATGTGCGGACAACGATTTGTCGAAGTTTGACACGAAATAAAAAAAAAGGAGGTGTGCCAGCATGACGTACACATAGGATGATAGAATAGGTCCAGAACTTTAGTACTATACCACCCAAGTTACCGTAAAAACTTAGGATTTGGAAATATGGGTGATTAAATTAGTCGCTATGCGATGTGCGGACAACGATTTGTCTAAGTTTGACATGAAATATAAAAATAAATACGGAATTGTGGATACATGACGTACACATAGGGTGATAGAATAGGACCAGAACTTCTGTATTATACCACCCAAGTTACCGTAAAAACTTAGGTTTTGGAAATATGGCTGATTAAAGTAGTCGCATTGAGATGTCCGGACAGAGATTTGTCGAAGTTTGACACGAAATATAAAAAAAATACGGAGGTGTGCCAACATGACGTACACATAGGATGATAGAATAGGTCCAGAACTTTAGTACTATACCACCCAAGTTACCTTAAAAACTTAGGTTTTGGAAATACGTGTAATTAAAATAGTCGCTTTGGATGTGTGGACAGTGATCCACCTAAGTTTGACATAAAATATAAAATAAATACGGCAGTGTGTCAGCATGACGTACACGTAGGGTGATGAAATAGGACCAGAACTTCTGTATTATACCACCCAAGTTACCGTAAAAACTTAGGTTTTGGAAATATGGCTGATTAAAGTAGTCGCATTGAGATGTGCGGACAGCGATTTGTCAAAGTATGACATGAAAAATAAAATAAATACGGAAGTGTGCCAACATGACGTACACATAGGATGATAGAATAGGTCCTGAAATTTAGTATTATACCACCCAAGTTACCTTAAAAACTTAGGTTTTGGAAATATGGGTGATTAAATTAGTCGCTATGCGATGTGCGGACAACGATTTGTCTAAGTTTGACATGAAATATAAAAATAAATACGGAATTGTGGATACATGACGTACACATAGGGTGATAGAATAGGACCAGAACCTCTGTATTATACCACCCAAGTTACCGTAAAAACTTAGGTTTTGGAAATATGGGTGATTAAATAAGTCGCTATGCGATGTGCGGACAAGATTTGTCGAAGTTTGACACGAAATATAAAAAAATACGGAGGTGTGCCAACATGACGTACACATAGGATGATAGAATAGGTCCAGAACTTTAGTACTATACCACCCAAGTTACCGTAAAAACTTAGGTTTTGGAAATATGGGTGATTAAATTAGTCGCTATGCGATGTGCGGACAACGATTTGTCTAGGTTTGACATGAATTATAAAAATAAATACGGAGGTGTGCCAACATTACGTACAAGTAGGATGAAAGAATAGGACCAGAACTTTAGTACTATACCACCCAAGTTACCTTAAAAACTTAGGTTTTGGAAATATGGGTGATTAAATTAGTTGCTATGCGATGTGCGGACAACGATATGTCGAAGATTGACACGAAATATAAAAAAAATACGGAGGTGTGCCAACATGACGTACACATAGGATGATAGAATAGGTCCAGAACTTTAGTACTATACCACCCAAGTTACCGTAAAAACTTAGGTTTTGGAAACATGGCTGATTAAAGTAGTCGCATTGAGATGTGCGGACAGCGATTTGTCTAAGTTTGACATGAAATATAAAAATAAATACGGAATTGTGGATACATGACGTACACATAGGGTGATAGAATAGGACCAGAACTTCTGTATTATACCACCCAAGTTACCGTAAAAACTTAGGTTTTGGAAATATGGGTGATTAAATTAGTCGCTATGCGATGTGCGGACAACGATTTGTCGAGGTTTGACACGAAATATAAAAAAAGGAGGTGTGCCAACATAACGTACACATAGGATGATAGAATAGGTCCAGAACTTTAGTACTATACCACCCAAGTTACCGTAAAAACTTAGGATTTGGAAATATGGGTGATTAAAGTAGTCGCATTGAGATGTGCGGACAGCGATTTGTCAAAGTATGACATGAAAAATAAAATAAATACGGAAGTGTGCCAACATGACGTACACATAGGATGATAGAATAGGTCCTGAAATTTAGTATTATACCACCCAAGTTACCTTAAAAACTTAGGTTTTGGAAATATGGGTGATTAAATTAGTCGCTATGCGATGTGCGGACAACGATTTGTCTAAGTTTGACATGAAATATAAAAATAAATACGGAATTGTGGATACATGACGTACACATAGGGTGATAGAATAGGACCAGAACTTCTGTATTATACCACCCAAGTTACCGTAAAAACTTAGGTTTTGGAAATATGGGTGATTAAATCAGTCGCTATGCGATGTGAGGACAACGATTTGTCTAAGTTTGACATGAAATATAATAATAAATACGGAGGTGTGCCAAAATTACGTACACGTAGGGTGATAGAATAGGACCAGAACTTTAGTACTATACCACCCAAGTTACCGTAAAAACTTAGGTTTTGGAAATATGGCTGATTAAAGTAGTCGCATTGAGATGTGCGGACAGCGATTTGTCTAAGTTTGACATGAAATATAAAAATAAATACGGAATTGTGGATACATGACGTACACATAGGGTGATAGAATAGGACCAGAACTTCTGTATTATACCACCCAAGTTACCGTAAAAACTTAGGTTTTGGAAATATGGGTGATTAAATTAGTCGCTATGCGATGTGCGGACAACGATTTGTCTAGGTTTGACATGAAATATAAAAATAAATACGGAGGTGTGCCAACATTACGTACACGTAGGATGAAAGAATAGGACCAGAACTTTATTACTATACCACTCAAGTTACCTTAAAAACTTAGGTTTTGGAAATATGGGTGATTAAATTAGTCGCTATGCGATGTGCGGACAACGATTTGTCGAAGTTTGACACGAAATATAAAAAAATACGGAGGTGTGCCAACATGACGTACACATAGGATGATAGAATAGGTCCAGAACTTTAGTACTATACCACCCAAGTTACCGTAAAAACTTAGGTTTTGGAAACATGGCTGATTAAAGTAGTCGCATTGAGATGTGCGGACAGCGATTTGTCTAAGTTTGACATGAAATATAAAAATAAATACGGAATTGTGAATACATGACGTACACATAGCGTGATAGAATAGGACCAGAACTTCTGTATTATACCACCCAAGTTACCGTAAAAACTTAGGTTTTGGAAATATGGGTGATTAAATTAGTCGCTATGCGATGTGCGGACAACGATTTGTCGAAGTTTGACACGAAATATAAAAAAAAGGAGGTGTGCCAGTATGACGTACACATAGGATGATAGAATAGGTCCAGAACTTTAGTACTATACCACCCAAGTTACCGTAAAAACTTAGGATTTGGAAATATGGGTGATTAAATTAGTCGCTATGCGATGTGCGGACAACGATTTGTCTAAGTTTGACATGAAATATAAAAATAAATACGGAATTGTGGATACATGACGTACACATAGGGTGATAGAATAGGACCAGAACTTCTGTACTATACCACCCAAGTTATCTTAAAATCTTAGGTTTTGGATATATGGGTGATTAAATTAGTCGCTATGCGATGTGCGGACAACGATTTGTCTAAGTATGACATGAAATATAATAATAAATACGGACGTGTGCCAACATTACGTACATATAGGGTGATAGAATAGGACCAGAACTTCTGTATTATACCACCCAAGTTACCGTAAAAACTTAGGTTTTGGAAATATGGCTGATTAAAGTAGTCGCATTGAGATGTGCGGACAGAGATATGTCGAAGTTTGACACGAAATATAAAAAAAATACGGAGGTGTGCCAACATGACGTACACATAGGATGATAGAATAGGTCCAGAACTTTAGTACTATACCACCCAAGTTACCTTAAAAACCTAGGTTTTGGAAATACGGGTGATTAAAATAGTCGCTTTGGATGTGTGGACAGTGATCCACCTAAGTTTGACATAAAATATAAAATAAATACGGCAGTGTGTCAGCATGACGTACACGTAGGGTGATGAAATAGGACCAGAACTTCTGTATTATACCACCCAAGTTACCGAAAAAACTTAGGTTTTGGAAATATGGGTGATTAAAGTAGTCGCATTGAGATGTGCGGACAGCGATTTGTCAAAGTATGACATGAAAAATAAAATAAATCCGGAAGTGTGCCAACATGACGTACACATAGGATGATAGAATAGGTCCTGAAATTTAGTATTATACCACCCAAGTTACCTTAAAAACTTAGGTTTTGGAAATATGGGTGATTAAATTAGTCGCTATGCGATGTGCGGACAACGATTTGTCTAAGTTTGACATGAAATATAAAAATAAATACGGAATTGTGGATACATGACGTACACATAGGGTGATAGAATAGGACCAGAACTTCTGTATTATACCACCCAAGTTACCGTAAAAACGTAGGTTTTGGAAATATGGCTGATTAAAGTAGTCGCATTGAGATGTGCGGACAGCGATTTGTCATAGTATGACATGAAAAATAAAATAAATACGGAAGTGTGCCAACATGACGTACACATAGGATGATAGAATAGGTCCTGAAATTTAGTATTATACCACCCAAGTTACCGTAAAAACTTAGGTTTTGGAAATATGGGTGATTAAATTAGTCGCTATGCGATATGCGGACAACGATTTGTCTAAGTTTGACATGAAATATAAAAATAAATACGGAATTGTGGATACATGGCGTACACATAGGGTGATAGAATAGGACCAGAACTTCTGTATTATACCACCCAAGTTACCGTAAAAACTTAGGTTTTGGAAATATGGGTGATTAAATAAGTCGCTATGCGATGTGCGGACAAGATTTGTCGAAGTTTGACACGAAATATAAAAAAAATACGGAGGTGTGCCAACATGACGTACACATAGGATGATAGAATAGGTCCAGAACTTTAGTACTATACCACCCAAGTTACCGTAAAAACTTAGGTTTTGGAAATATGGGTGATTAAATTAGTCGCTATGCGATGTGCGGACAACGATTTGTCTAGGTTTGACATGAAATATAAAAATAAATACGGAGGTGTGCCAACATTACGTACACGTAGGATGAAAGAATAGGACCAGAACTTTATTACTATACCACCCAAGTTACCTTAAAAACTTAGGTTTTGGAAATATGGGTGATTAAATTAGTCGCTATGCGATGTGCGGACAACGATTTGTCGAAGTTTGACACGAAATATAAAAAAATACGGAGGTGTGCCAACATGACGTACACATAGGATGATAGAATAGGTCCAGAACTTTAGTACTATACCACCCAAGTTACCGTAAAAACTTAGGTTTTGGAAACATGGCTGATTAAAGTAGTCGCATTGAGATGTGCGGACAGCGATTTGTCTAAGTTTGACATGAAATATAAAAATAAATACGGAATTGTGGATACATGACGTACACATAGCGTGATAGAATAGGACCAGAACTTCTGTATTATACCACCCAAGTTACCGTAAAAACTTAGGTTTTGGAAATATGGGTGATTAAATTAGTCGCTATGCGATGTGCGGACAACGATTTGTCGAAGTTTGACACGAAATATAAAAAAAGGAGGTGTGCCAACATGACGTACACATAGGGTGATAGAATAGGTCCAGAACTTTAGTACTATACCACCCAAGTTACCGTAAAAACTTAGGATTGGGAAATATGGGTGATTAAATTAGTCGCTATGCGATGTGCGGACAACGATTTGTCTAAGTTTGACATGAAATATAAAAATAAATACGGAATTGTGGATACATGACGTACACATAGGGTGATAGAATAGGACCAGAACTTCTGTACTATACCACCCAAGTTATCTTAAAATCTTAGGTTTTGGATATATGGGTGATTAAATTAGTCGCTATGCGATGTGCGGACAACGATTTGTCGAAGTTTGAAACGAAATATAAAAAAGGAGGTGTGCCAACATGACGTACACATAGGGTGATAGAATAGGTCCAGAACTTTAGTACTATACCACCCAAGTTACCGTAAAAACTTAGGATTTGGAAATATGGGTGATTAAATTAGTCGCTATGCGATGTGCGGACAACGATTTGTCTAAGTTTGACATGAAATATAAAAATAAATACGGAATTGTGAATACATGACGTACACATAGCGTGATAGAATAGGACCAGAACTTCTGTATTATACCACCCAAGTTACCGTAAAAACTTAGGTTTTGGAAATATGGGTGATTAAATTAGTCGCTATGCGATGTGCGGACAACGATTTGTCGAAGTTTGACACGAAATATAAAAAAAAGGAGGAGTGCCAGCATGACGTACACATAGGATGATAGAATAGGTCCAGAACTTTAGTACTATACCACCCAAGTTACCGTAAAAACTTAGGATTTGGAAATATGGGTGATTAAATTAGTCGCTATGCGATGTGCGGACAACGATTTGTCTAAGTTTGACATGAAATATAAAAATAAATACGGAATTGTGGATACATGACGTACACATAGGGTGATAGAATAGGACCAGAACTTCTGTACTATACCACCCAAGTTATCTTAAAATCTTAGGTTTTGGATATATGGGTGATTAAATTAGTCGCTATGCGATGTGCGGACAACGATTTGTCTAAGTATGACATGAAATATAATAATAAATACGGAGGTGTGCCAACATTACGTACATATAGGGTGATAGAATAGGACCAGAACTTCTGTATTATACCACCCAAGTTACCGTAAAAACTTAGGTTTTGGAAATATGGCTGATTAAAGTAGTCGCATTGAGATGTGCGGACAGAGATTTGTCGAAGTTTGACACGAAATATAAAAAAAATACGGAGGTGTGCCAACATGACGTACACATAGGATGATAGAATAGGTCCAGAACTTTAGTACTATACCACCCAAGTTACCTTAAAAACCTAGGTTTTGGAAATACGGGTGATTAAAATAGTCGCTTTGGATGTGTGGACAGTGATCCACCTAAGTTTGACATAAAATATAAAATAAATACGGCAGTGTGTCAGCATGACGTACACGTAGGGTGATGAAATAGGACCAGAACTTCTGTATTATACCACCCAAGTTACCGAAAAAACTTAGGTTTTGGAAATATGGGTGATTAAAGTAGTCGCATTGAGATGTGCGGACAGCGATTTGTCAAAGTATGACATGAAAAATAAAATAAATCCGGAAGTGTGCCAACATGACGTACACATAGGATGATAGAATAGGTCCTGAAATTTAGTATTATACCACCCAAGTTACCTTAAAAACTTAGGTTTTGGAAATATGGGTGATTAAATTAGTCGCTATGCGATGTGCGGACAACGATTTGTCTAAGTTTGACATGAAATATAAAAATAAATACGGAATTGTGGATACATGACGTACACATAGGGTGATAGAATAGGACCAGAACTTCTGTATTATACCACCCAAGTTACCGTAAAAACTTAGGTTTTGGAAATATGGCTGATTAAAGTAGTCGCATTGAGATGTGCGGACAGCGATTTGTCAAAGTATGACATGAAAAATAAAATAAATCCGGAAGTGTGCCAACATGACGTACACATAGGATGATAGAATAGGTCCTGAAATTTAGTATTATACCACCCAAGTTACCTTAAAAACTTAGGTTTTGGAAATATGGGTGATTAAATTAGTCGCTATGCGATGTGCGGACAACGATTTGTCTAAGTTTGACATGAAAAATAAAATAAATACGGAAGTGTGCCAACATGACGTACACATAGGATGATAGAATAGGTCCAGAACTTTAGTACTATACCACCCAAGTTACCGTAAAAACTTAGGTTTTGGAAATATGGGTGATTAAATCAGTCGCTATGCGATGTGCGGACAACGATTTGTCTAAGTATGACATGAAATATAATAATAAATACGGAGGTGTGCCAACATTACGTACATATAGGGTGATAGAATAGGACCAGAACTTCTGTATTATACCACCCAAGTTACCGTAAAAACTTAGGTTTTGGAAATATGGCTGATTAAAATAGTCGCATTGAGATGTGCGGACAGCGATTTGTCAAAGTTTGACATGAAATATAAAAATAAATACGGAATTGTGGATACATGACGTACACATAGGGTGATAGAATAGGACCAGAACTTCTGTATTATACCACCCAAGTTACCGTAAAAACTTAGGTTTTGGAAATATGGGTGATTAAATAAGTCGCTATGCGATGTGCGGACAAGATTTGTCGAAGTTTGACACGAAATATAAAAAAAATACGGAGGTGTGCCAACATGACGTACACATAGGATGATAGAATAGGTCCAGAACTTTAGTACTATACCACCCAAGTTACCTTAAAAACCTAGGTTTTGGAAATACGGGTGATTAAAATAGTCGCTTTGGATGTGTGGACAGTGATCCACCTAAGTTTGACATAAAATATA
Source organism: Flexamia atlantica (assembly GCA_035578135.1). Lineage (NCBI taxonomy): Eukaryota > Metazoa > Arthropoda > Insecta > Hemiptera > Cicadellidae > Flexamia > Flexamia atlantica. Next base: position 349,236 of record JAQJVK010000128.1, on the reverse strand, counting down.
AAATAAATACGGCAGTGTGTCAGCATGACGTACACGTAGGGTGATGAAATAGGACCAGAACTTCTGTATTATACCACCCAAGTTACCGTAAAAACTTAGGTTTTGGAAATATGGCTGATTAAAGTAGTCGCATTGAGATGTGCGGACAGCGATTTGTCAAAGTATGACATGAAAAATAAAATAAATACGGAAGTGTGCCAACATGACGTACACATAGGATGATAGAATAGGTCCTGAAATTTAGTATTATACCACCCAAGTTACCTTAAAAACTTAGGTTTTGGAAATATGGGTGATTAAATTAGTCGCTATGCGATGTGCGGACAACGATTTGTCTAAGTTTGACATGAAATATAAAAATAAATACGGAATTGTGGATACATGACGTACACATAGGGTGATAGAATAGGACCAGAACTTCTGTATTATACCACCCAAGTTACCGTAAAAACTTAGGTTTTGGAAATATGGCTGATTAAATTAGTCGCTATGCGATGTGCGGACAACGATTTGTCTAAGTTTGACACGAAATATAAAAAAATACGGAGGTGTGCCAACATGACGTACACATAGGATGATAGAATAGGTCCAGAACTTTAGTACTATACCACCCAAGTTACCGTAAAAACTTAGGTTTTGGAAATATGGGTGATTAAATTAGTCGCTATGCGATGTGCGGACAACGATTTGTCTAAGTTTGACATGAAATATAAAAATAAATACGGAATTGTGGATACATGACGTACACATAGGGTGATAGAATAGGACCAGAACTTCTGTACTATACCACCCAAGTTATCTTAAAATCTTAGGTTTTGGATATATGGGTGATTAAATTAGTCGCTATGCGATGTGCGGACAACGATTTGTCTAAGTATGACATGAAATATAATAATAAATACGGAGGTGTGCCAACATTACGTACATATAGGGTGATAGAATAGGACCAGAACTTCTGTATTATACCACCCAAGTTACCGTAAAAACTTAGGTTTTGGAAATATGGCTGATTAAAGTAGTCGCATTGAGATGTGCGGACAGAGATTTGTCGAAGTTTGACACGAAATATAAAAAAAATACGGAGGTGTGCCAACATGACGTACACATAGGATGATAGAATAGGTCCAGAACTTTAGTACTATACCACCCAAGTTACCTTAAAAACCTAGGTTTTGGAAATACGGGTGATTAAAATAGTCGCTTTGGATGTGTGGACAGTGATCCACCTAAGTTTGACATAAAATATAAAATAAATACGGCAGTGTGTCAGCATGACGTACACGTAGGGTGATGAAATAGGACCAGAACTTCTGTATTATACCACCCAAGTTACCGTAAAAACTTAGGTTTTGGAAATATGGCTGATTAAAGTAGTCGCATTGAGATGTGCGGACAGCGATTTGTCAAAGTATGACATGAAAAATAAAATAAATACGGAAGTGTGCCAACATGACGTACACATAGGATGATAGAATAGGTCCTGAAATTTAGTATTATACCACCCAAGTTACCTTAAAAACTTAGGTTTTGGAAATATGGGTGATTAAATTAGTCGCTATGCGATGTGCGGACAACGATTTGTCTAAGTTTGACATGAAATATAAAAATAAATACGGAATTGTGGATACATGACGTACACATAGGGTGATAGAATAGGACCAGAACTTCTGTATTATACCACCCAAGTTACCGTAAAAACTTAGGTTTTGGAAATATGGCTGATTAAAGTAGTCGCATTGAGATGTGCGGACAGCGATTTGTCAAAGTATGACATGAAAAATAAAATAAATACGGAAGTGTGCCAACATGACGTACACATAGGATGATGGAATAGGTCCTGAAATTTAGTATTATACCACCCAAGTTACCTTAAAAACTTAGGTTTTGGAAATATGGGTGATTAAATTAGTCGCTATGCGATGTGCGGACAACGATTTGTCTAAGTTTGACATGAAATATAAAAATAAATACGGAATTGTGGATACATGACGTACACATAGGGTGATAGAATAGGACCAGAACTTCTGTATTATACCACCCAAGTTACCGTAAAAACTTAGGTTTTGGAAATATGGGTGATTAAATCAGTCGCTATGCGATGTGCGGACAACGACTTGTCTAAGTATGACATGAAATATAATAATAAATACGGAGGTGTGCCAACATTACGTACATATAGGGTGATAGAATAGGACCAGAACTTCTGTATTATACCACCCAAGTTACCGTAATAACTTAGGTTTTGGAAATATGGCTGATTAAAATAGTCGCATTGAGATGTGCGGACAGCGATTTGTCAAAGTTTGACATGAAATATAAAAATAAATACGGAATTGTGGATACATGACGTACACATAGGGTGATAGAATAGGACCAGAACTTCTGTATTATACCACCCAAGTTACCGTAAAAACTTAGGTTTTGGAAATATGGGTGATTAAATAAGTCGCTATGCGATGTGCGGACAAGATTTGTCGAAGTTTGACACGAAATATAAAATAAATACGGAGGTGTGCCAACATGACGTACACATAGGATGATAGAATAGGTCCAAAACTTTAGTACTATACCACCCAAGTTACCGTAAAAACTTAGGTTTTGGAAATATGGGTGATTAAATTAGTCGCTATGCGATGTGCGGACAACGATTTATCTAGGTTTGACATGAAATATAAAAATAAATACGGAGGTGTGCCAACATTACGTACACGTAGGATGAAAGAATAGGACCAGAACTTTATTACTATACCACCCAAGTTACCTTAAAAACTTAGATTTTGGAAATATGGGTGATTAAATCAGTCGCTATGCGATGTGCGGACAACGATTTGTCGAAGTTTGACACGAAATATAAAAAAATACGGAGGTGTGCCAACATGACGTACACATAGGATGATAGAATAGGTCCAGAACCTTAGTACTATACCACCCAAGTTACCGTAAAAACTTAGGTTTTGGAAACATGGCTGATTAAAGTAGTCGCATTGAGATGTGCGGACAGCGATTTGTCTAAGTTTGACATGAAATATAAAAATAAATACGGAATTGTGGATACATGACGTACACATAGCGTGATAGAATAGGACCAGAACTTCTGTATTATACCACCCAAGTTACCGTAAAAACTTAGGTTTTGGAAATATGGGTGATTAAATTAGTCGCTATGCGATGTGCGGACAACGATTTGTCGAAGTTTGACACGAAATATAAAAAAAAGGAGGTGTGCCAACATGACGTACACATAGGGTGATAGAATAGGTCCAGAACTTTAGTACTATACCACCCAAGTTACCGTAAAAACTTAGGATTTGGAAATATGGGTGATTAAATTAGTCGCTATGCGATGTGCGCACAACGATTTGTCTAAGTTTGACATGAAATATAAAAATAAATACGGAATTGTGGATACATGACGTACACATAGGGTGATAGAATAGGACCAGAACTTCTGTACTATACCACCCAAGTTATCTTAAAATCTTAGGTTTTGGATATATGGGTGATTAAATTAGTCGCTATGCGATGTGCGGACAACGATTTGTCTAAGTATGACATGAAATATAATAATAAATACGGAGGTGTGCCAACATTACGTACATATAGGGTGATAGAATAGGACCAGAACTTCTGTATTATACCACCCAAGTTACCGTAAAAACTTAGGTTTTGGAAATATGGCTGATTAAAGTAGTCGCATTGAGATGTGCGGACAGAGATTTGTCGAAGTTTGACACGAAATATAAAAAAAATACGGAGGTGTGCCAACATGACGTACACATAGGATGATAGAATAGGTCCAGAACTTTAGTACTATACCACCCAAGTTACCTTAAAAACCTAGGTTTTGGAAATACGGGTGATTAAAATAGTCGCTTTGGATGTGTGGACAGTGATCCACCTAAGTTTGACATAAAATATAAAATAAATACGGCAGTGTGTCAGCATGACGTACACGTAGGGTGATGAAATAGGACCAGAACTTCTGTATTATACCACCCAAGTTACCGTAAAAACTTAGGTTTTGGAAATATGGCTGATTAAAGTAGTCGCATTGAGATGTGCGGACAGCGATTTGTCAAAGTATGACATGAAAAATAAAATAAATACGGAAGTGTGCCAACATGACGTACACATAGGATGATAGAATAGGTCCTGAAATTTAGTATTATACCACCCAAGTTACCTTAAAAACTTAGGTTTTGGAAATATGGGTGATTAAATTAGTCGCTATGCGATGTGCGGACAACGATTTGTCTAAGTTTGACATGAAATATAAAAATAAATACGGAATTGTGGATACATGACGTACACATAGGGTGATAGAATAGGACCAGAACTTCTGTATTATACCACCCAAGTTACCGTAAAAACTTAGGTTTTGGAAATATGGCTGATTAAAGTAGTCGCATTGAGATGTGCGGACAGCGATTTGTCAAAGTATGACATGAAAAATAAAATAAATACGGAAGTGTGCCAACATGACGTACACATAGGATGATAGAATAGGTCCTGAAATTTAGTATTATACCACCCAAGTTACCTTAAAAACTTAGGTTTTGGAAATATGGGTGATTAAATTAGTCGCTATGCGATGTGCGGACAACGATTTGTCTAAGTTTGACATGAAATATAAAAATAAATACGGAATTGTGGATACATGACGTACACATAGGGTGATAGAATAGGACCAGAACTTCTGTATTATACCACCCAAGTTACCGTAAAAACTTAGGTTTTGGAAATATGGGTGATTAAATTAGTCGCTATGCGATGTGCGGACAACGATTTGTCTAAGTATGACATGAAATATAATAATAAATACGGAGGTGTGCCAACATTACGTACATATAGGGTGATAGAATAGGACCAGAACTTCTGTATTATACCACCCAAGTTACCGTAAAAACTTAGGTTTTGGAAATATGGCTGATTAAAATAGTCGCATTGAGATGTGCGGACAGCGATTTGTCAAAGTATGACATGAAAAATAAAATAAATACGGAAGTGTGCCAACATGACGTACACATAGGATGATAGAATAGGTCCTGAAATTTAGTATTATACCACCCAAGTTACCTTAAAAACTTAGGTTTTGGAAATATGGGTGATTAAATTAGTCGCTATGCGATGTGCGGACAACGATTTGTCTAAGTTTGACATGAAATATAAAAATAAATACGGAATTGTGGATACATGACGTACACATAGGGTGATAGAATAGGACCAGAACTTCTGTATTTTACCACCCAAGTTACCGTAAAAACTTAGGTTTTGGAAATATGGGTGATTAAATCAGTCGCTATGCGATGTGCGGACAACGATTTGTCTAAGTATGACATGAAATATAATAATAAATACGGAGGTGTGCCAACATTACGTACATATAGGGTGATAGAATAGGACCAGAACTTCTGTATTATACCACCCAAGTTACCGTAAAAACTTAGGTTTTGGAAATATGGCTGATTAAAATAGTCGCATTGAGATGTGCGGACAGCGATTTGTCAAAGTTTGACATGAAATATAAAAATAAATACGGAATTGTGGATACATGACGTACACATAGGGTGATAGAATCGGACCAGAACTTCTGTATTATACCACCCAAGTTACCGTAAAAACTTAGGTTTTGGAAATATGGGTGATTAAATAAGTCGCTATGCGATGAGCGGACAAGATTTGTCGAAGTTTGACACGAAATATAAAAAAAATACGGAGGTGTGCCAACATGACGTACACATAGGATGATAGAATAGGTCCAGAACTTTAGTACTATACCACCCAAGTTACCGTAAAAACTTAGGTTTTGGAAATATGGGTGATTAAATTAGTCGCTATGCGATGTGCGGACAACGATTTATCTAGGTTTGACATGAAATATAAAAATAAATACGGAGGTGTGCCAACATTACGTACACGTAGGATGAAAGAATAGGACCAGAACTTTATTACTATACCACCCAAGTTACCTTAAAAACTTAGATTTTGGAAATATGGGTGATTAAATCAGTCGCTATGCGATGTGCGGACAACGATTTGTCGAAGTTTGACACGAAATATAAAAAAATACGGAGGTGTGCCAACATGACGTACACATAGGATGATAGAATAGGTCCAGAACTTTAGTACTATACCACCCAAGTTACCGTAAAAACTTAGGTTTTGGAAACATGGCTGATTAAAGTAGTCGCATTGAGATGTGCGGACAGCGATTTGTCTAAGTTTGACATGAAATATAAAAATAAATACGGAATTGTGGATACATGACGTACACATAGCGTGATAGAATAGGACCAGAACTTCTGTATTATACCACCCAAGTTACCGTAAAAACTTAGGTTTTGGAAATATGGGTGATTAAATTAGTCGCTATGCGATGTGCGGACAACGATTTGTCGAAGTTTGACACGAAATATAAAAAAAAGGAGGTGTGCCAACATGACGTACACATAGGGTGATAGAATAGGTCCAGAACTTTAGTACTATACCACCCAAGTTACCGTAAAAACTTAGGATTTGGAAATATGGGTGATTAAATTAGTCGCTATGCGATGTGCGGACAACGATTTGTCTAAGTTTGACATGAAATATAAAAATAAATACGGAATTGTGGATACATGACGTACACATAGGGCGATAGAATAGGACCAGAACTTCTGTACTATACCACCCAAGTTATCTTAAAATCTTAGGTTTTGGATATATGGGTGATTAAATTAGTCGCTATGCGATGTGCGGACAACGATTTGTCTAAGTATGACATGAAATATAATAATAAATACGGAGGTGTGCCAACATTACGTACATATAGGGTGATAGAATAGGACCAGAACTTCTGTATTATACCACCCAAGTTACCGTAAAAACTTAGGTTTTGGAAATATGGCTGATTAAAGTAGTCGCATTGAGATGTGCGGACAGAGATTTGTCGAAGTTTGACACGAAATATAAAAAAAATACGGAGGTGTGCCAACATGACGTACACATAGGATGATAGAATAGGTCCAGAACTTTAGTACTATACCACCCAAGTTACCTTAAAAACCTAGGTTTTGGAAATACGGGTGATTAAAATAGTCGCTTTGGATGTGTGGACAGTGATCCACCTAAGTTTGACATAAAATATAAAATAAATACGGCAGTGTGTCAGCATGACGTACACGTAGGGTGATGAAATAGGACCAGAACTTCTGTATTATACCACCCAAGTTACCGTAAAAACTTAGGTTTTGGAAATATGGCTGATTAAAGTAGTCGCATTGAGATGTGCGGACAGCGATTTGTCAAAGTATGACATGAAAAATAAAATAAATACGGAAGTGTGCCAACATGACGTACACATAGGATGATAGAATAGGTCCTGAAATTTAGTATTATACCACCCAAGTTACCTTAAAAACTTAGGTTTTGGAAATATGGGTGATTAAATTAGTCGCTATGCGATGTGCGGACAACGATTTGTCTAAGTTTGACATGAAATATAAAAATAAATACGGAATTGTGGATACATGACGTACACATAGGGTGATAGAATAGGACCAGAACTTCTGTATTATACCACCCAAGTTACCGTAAAAACTTAGGTTTTGGAAATATGGCTGATTAAAGTAGTCGCATTGAGATGTGCGGACAGCGATTTGTCAAAGTATGACATGAAAAATAAAATAAATACGGAAGTGTGCCAACATGACGTACACATAGGATGATAGAATAGGTCCTGAAATTTAGTATTATACCACCCAAGTTACCTTAAAAACTTAGGTTTTGGAAATATGGGTGATTAAATTAGTCGCTATGCGATGTGCGGACAACGATTTGTCTAAGTTTGACATGAAATATAAAAATAAATACGGAATTGTGGATACATGACGTACACATAGGGTGATAGAATAGGACCAGAACTTCTGTATTATACCACCCAAGTTACCGTAAAAACTTAGGTTTTGGAAATATGGGTGATTAAATTAGTCGCTATGCGATGTGCGGACAACGATTTGTCTAAGTATGACATGAAATATAATAATAAATACGGAGGTGTGCCAACATTACGTACATATAGGGTGATAGAATAGGACCAGAACTTCTGTATTATACCACCCAAGTTACCGTAAAAACTTAGGTTTTGGAAATATGGCTGATTAAAATAGTCGCATTGAGATGTGCGGACAGCGATTTGTCAAAGTATGACATGAAAAATAAAATAAATACGGAAGTGTGCCAACATGACGTACACATAGGATGATAGAATAGGTCCTGAAATTTAGTATTATACCACCCAAGTTACCTTAAAAACTTAGGTTTTGGAAATATGGGTGATTAAATTAGTCGCTATGCGATGTGCGGACAACGATTTGTCTAAGTTTGACATGAAATATAAAAATAAATACGGAATTGTGGATACATGACGTACACATAGGGTGATAGAATAGGACCAGAACTTCTGTATTATACCACCCAAGTTACCGTAAAAACTTAGGTTTTGAAAATATGGGTGATTAAATTAGTCGCTATGCGATGTGCGGACAACGATTTGTCTAAGTATGACATGAAATATAATAATAAATACGGAGGTGTGCCAACATTACGTACATATAGGGTGATAGAATAGGACCAGAACTTCTGTATTATACCACCCAAGTTACCGTAAAAACTTAGGTTTTGGAAATATGGCTGATTAAAGTAGTCGCATTGAGATGTGCGGACAGAGATTTGTCGAAGTTTGACACGAAATATAAAAAAATACGGAGGTGTGCCAACATGACGTACACATAGGATGATAGAATAGGTCCAGAAATTTAGTACTATACCACCCAAGTTACCTTAAAAACTTAGGTTTTGGAAATACGGGTGATTAAAATAGTCGCTTTGGATGTGTGGACAGTGATCCACCTAAGTTTGACATAAAATATAAAATAAATACGGCAGTTTGTCAGCATGACGTACACGTAGGGTGATGAAATAGGACCAGAACTTCTGTATTATACCACCCAAGTTACCGTAAAAACTTAGGTTTTGGAAATATGGGTGATTAAATTAGTCGCTATGCGATGTGCGGACAACGATTTGTCTAAGTTTGACATGAAATATAAAAATAAATACGGAATTGTGGATACATGACGTACACATAGGGTGATAGAATAGGACCAGAACTTCTGTATTATACCACCAAAGTTACCGTAAAAACTTAGGTTTTGGAAATATGGGTGATTAAATTAGTCGCTATGCGATGTGCGGACAACGATTTGTCTAAGTATGACATGAAATATAATAATAAATACGGAGGTGTGCCAACATTACGTACACGTAGGGTGATAGAATAGGATTAGAACTGCTGTATTATACCACCCAAGTTACCGTAAAAACTTAGGTTTTGGAAATATGGCTGATTAAAGTAGTCGCATTGAGATGTGCGGACAGAGATTTGTCGAAGTTTGACACGAAATATAAAAAAAATACGGAGGTGTGCCAACATGACGTACACATAGGATGATAGAATAGGTCCAGAACTTTAGTACTATACCATCCAAGTTACCTTAAAAACTTAGGTTTTGGAAATACGTGTGATTAAAATAGTCGCTATGCGATGTGCGGACAACGATTTGTCTAAGTATGACATGAAATATAATAATAAATACGGAGGTGTGCCAACATTACGTACACGTAGGGTGATAGAATAGGATTAGAACTGCTGTATTATACCACCCAAGTTACCGTAAAAACTTAGGTTTTGGAAATATGGCTGATTAAAGTAGTCGCATTGAGATGTGCGGACAGAGATTTGTCGAAGTTTGACACGAAATATAAAAAAAATACGGAGGTGTGCCAATATGACGTACACATAGGATGATAGAATAGGTCCAGAACTTTAGTACTATACCACCCAAGTTACCTTAAAAACTTAGGTTTTGGAAATACGTGTGATTAAAATAGTCGCTTTGGATGTGTGGACAGTGATCCACCTAAGTTTGACATAAAATATAAAATAAATACGGCAGTGTGTCAGCATGACGTACACGTAGGGTGATAAAATAGGACCAGAACTTCTGTATTATACCACCCAAGTTACCGTAAAAACTTAGGTTTTGGAAATATGGCTGATTAAAGTAGTCGCATTGAGATGTGCGGACAGCGATTTGTCAAAGTATGACATGAAAAATAAAATAAATACGGAAGTGTGCCAACATGACGTACACATAGGATGATAGAATAGGTTCTGAAATTTAGTATTATACCACCCAAGTTACCTTAAAAACTTAGGTTTTGGAAATATGGGTGATTAAATTAGTCGCTATGCGATGTGCGGACAACGATTTGTCTAAGTTTGACATGAAATATAAAAATAAATACGGAATTGTGGATACATGACGTACACATAGGGTGATAGAATAGGACCAGAACTTCTGTATTATACCACACAAGTTACCGTAAAAACTTAGGTTTTGGAAATATGGGTGATTAAATTAGTCGCTATGCGATGTGCGGACAACGATTTGTCTAAGTTTGACATGAAATATAATAATAAATACGGAGGTGTGCCAACATTACGTACACGTAGGGTGATAGAATAGGACCAGAACTTTAGTACTATACCACCCAAGTTACCGTAAAAACTTAGGTTTTAGAAATATGGCTGATTAAAGTAGTCGCATTGAGATGTGCGGACAGCGATTTGTCTAAGTTTGACATGAAATATAAAAATAAATACGGAATTGTGGATACATGACGTACACATAGGGTGATAGAATAGGACCAAAACTTCTGTATTATACCACCCAAGTTACCGTAAAAATTTAGGTTTTGGAAATATGGGTGATTAAATTAGTCGCTATGCGATGTGCGGACAACGATTTGTCGAAGTTTGACACGAAATATAAAAAAAATACGGAGGTGTGCTAACATGACGTACACATAGGATGATAGAATAGGTCCAGAACTTTAGTACTATACCACCCAAGTTACCGTAAAAACTTAGGTTTTGGAAATATGGGTGATTAAATTAGTCGCTATGCGATGTGCGGACAACGATTTGTCTAAGTTTGACACGAAATATAAAAATAAATACGGAGGTGTGCCAACATTACGTACACGTAGGATGAAAGAATAGGACCAGAACTTTAGTACTATACCACCCAAGTTACCTTAAAAACTTAGGTTTTGGAAATATGGGTGATTAAATTAGTCGCTATGCGATGTGCGGACAACGATTTGTCTAAGTTTGACATGAAATATAAAAATAAATACGGAATTGTGGATACATGACGTACACATAGGGTGATAGAATAGGACCAGAACTTCTGTATTATACCACCCAAGTTACCGTAAAAACTTAGGTTTTGGAAATATGGCTGATTAAAGTAGTCGCATTGAGATGTGCGGACAGCGATTTGTCAAAGTATGACATGAAAAATAAAATAAATACGGAAGTGTGCTAACATGACGTACACATAGGATGATAGAATAGGTCCTGAAATTTAGTATTATACCACCCAAGTTACCTTAAAAACTTAGGTTTTGGAAATATGGGTGATTAAATTAGTCGCTATGCGATGTGCGGACAACGATTTGTCTAAGTTTGACATGAAATATAAAAATAAATACGGAATTGTGGATACATGACGTACACATAGGGGTACACGTAGGGTGATAGAATAGGACCAGAACTTACCGTAAAAACTTAGGTTTTGGAAATATGGCTGATTAAAGTAGTCGCATTGAGATGTGCGGACAGCGATTTGTCAAAGTATGACATGAAAAATAAAATAAATACGGAAGTGTGCCAACATGACGTACACATAGGATGAAAGAATAGGACCAGAACATTAGTACAATACCACCCAAGTTACCTTAAAAACTTAGGTTTTGGAAATATGGGTGATTAAATTAGTCGCTATGCGATGTGCGGACAACGATTTGTCTAAGTATGACATGAAATATAATAATAAATACGGAGGTGTGCCAACATTACGTACATATAGGGTGATAGAATAGGACCAGAACTTCTGTATTATACCACCCAAGTTACCGTAAAAACTTAGGTTTTGGAAATATGGCTGATTAAAGTAGTCGCATTGAGATGTGCGGACAGCGATTTGTCTAAGTTTGACATGAAATATAAAAATAAATACGGAATTGTGGATACATGACGTACACATAGGGTGATAGAATAGGACCAGAACTTCTGTACTATACCACCCAAGTTACCTTAAAATCTTAGGTTTTGGATATATGGGTGATTAAATTAGTCGCTATGCGATGTGCGGACAACGATTTGTCTAAGTATGACATGAAATATAATAATAAATACGGAGGTGTGCCAACATTACGTACATATAGGGTGATAGAATAGGACCAGAACTTCTGTATTATACCACCCAAGTTACCGTAAAAACTTAGGTTTTGGAAATATGGCTGATTAAAGTAGTCGCATTGAGATGTGCGGACAGAGATTTGTCGAAGTTTGACACGAAATATAAAAAAATACGGAGGTTTGCCAACATGACGTACACATAGGATGATAGAATAGGTCCAGAACTTTAGTACTATACCACCCAAGTTACCTTAAAAACTTAGGTTTTGGAAATACGGGTGATTAAAATAGTCGCTTAGGATGTGTGGACAGTGATCCACCTAAGTTTGACATAAAATATAAAATAAATACGGCAGTTTGTCAGCATGACGTACACGTAGGGTGATAAAATAGGACCAGAACTTCTGTATTATACCACCCAAGTTACCGTAAAAACTTAGGTTTTGGAAATATGGGTGATTAAATTAGTCGCTATGCGATGTGCGGACAACGATTTGTCTAAGTTTGACATGAAATATAAAAATAAATACGGAATTGTGGATACATGACGTACACATAGGGTGATAGAATAGGACCAGAACTTCTGTATTATACCACCCAAGTTACCGTAAAAACTTAGGTTTTGGAAATATGGGTGATTAAATTAGTCGCTATGCGATGTGCGGACAACGATTTGTCTAAGTATGACATGAAATATAATAATAAATACGGAGGTGTGCCAACATTACGTACACGTAGGGTGATAGAATAGGATTAGAACTGCTGTATTATACCACCCAAGTTACCGTAAAAACTTAGGTTTTGGAAATATGGCTGATTAAAGTAGTCGCATTGAGATTTGCGGACAGAGATTTGTCGAAGTTTGACACGAAATATAAAAAAAATACGGAGGTGTGCCAACATGACGTACACATAGGATGATAGAATAGGTCCAGAACTTTAGTACTATACCACCCAAGTTACCTTAAAAACTTAGGTTTTGGAAAAACGTGTGATTAAAATAGTCGCTTTGGATGTGTGGACAGTGATCCACCTAAGTTTGACATAAAATATAAAATAAATACGGCAGTGTGTCAGCATGACGTACACGTAGGGTGATGAAATAGGACCAGAACTTCTGTATTATACCACCCAAGTTACCGTAAAAACTTAGGTTTTGGAAATATGGCTGATTAAAGTAGTCGCATTGAGATGTGCGGACAGCGATTTGTCAAAGTATGACATGAAAAATAAAATTAATACGGAAGTGTGCCAACATGACGTACACATAGGATGATAGAATAGGTTCTGAAATTTAGTATTATACCACCAAGTTACCTTAAAAACTTAGGTTTTGGAAATATGGGTGATTAAATTAGTCGCTATGCGATGTGCGGACAACGATTTGTCTAAGTTTGACATGAAATATAAAAATAAATACGGAATTGTGGATACATGACGTACACATAGGGTGATAGAATAGGACCAGAACTTCTGTATTATACCACCCAAGTTACCGTAAAAACTTAGGTTTTGGAAATATGGGTGATTAAATTAGTCGCTATGCGATGTGCGGACAACGATTTGTCTAAGTTTGACATGAAATATAATAATAAATACGGAGGTGTGCCAACATTACGTACACGTAGGGTGATAGAATAGGACCAGAACTTTAGTACTATACCACCCAAGTTACCTTAAAAACTTAGGTTTTGGAAATATGGGTGATTAAATTAGTCGCTATGCGATGTGCGGACAACGATTTGTCTAAGTTTGACATGAAATATAAAAATAAATACGGAATTGTGGATACATGACGTACAAATAGGGTGATAGAATAGGACCAGAACTTCTGTATTATACCACCCAAGTTACCGTAAAAATTTAGGTTTTGGAAATATGGGTGATTAAATTAGTCGCTATGCGATGTGCGGACAACGATTTGTCGAAGTTTGACACGAAATATAAAAAAGTACAGAGGTGTGCCAACATGACGTACACATAGGATGATAGAATAGGTCCAGAACTTTAGTACTATACCACCCAAGTTACCGTAAAAACTTAGGTTTTGGAAATATGGGTGATTAAATTAGTCGCTATGCGATGTGCGGACAACGATTTGTCTAAGTTTGACACGAAATATAAAAATAAATACGGAGGTGTGCCAACATTACGTACACGTAGGATGAAAGAATAGGACCAGAACTTTAGTACTATACCACCCAAGTTACCTTATAAACTTAGGTTTTGGAAATATGGGTGATTAAATTAGTCGCTATGCGATGTGCGGACAACGATTTGTCTAGGTATGACATGAAATATAATAATAACTACGGAGGTGTGCCAACATTACGTACACATAGGATGATAGAATAGGTCCAGAACTTTAGTACTATACCACCCAAGTTACCGTAAAAACTTAGGTTTTGGAAATATGGCTGATTAAAGTAGTCGAATTGAGATGTGCGGACAGCGATTTGTCTAAGTTTGACATGAAATATAAAAATAAATACGGAATTGTGGATACATGACGTACACATAGGGTGATAGAATAGGACCAGAACTTCTGTATTATACCACCCAAGTTACCGTAAAAACTTAGGTTTTGGAAATATGGGTGATTAAATTAGTCGCTATGCGATGTGCGGACAACGATTTGTCGAAGTTTGACACGAAATATAAAAAAAATCCGGAGGTGTGCCAACATGACGTACACATGGGATGATAGAATAGGTCCAGAACTTTAGTACTATACCACCCAAGTTACCGTAAAAACTTAGGATTTGGAAATATGGGTGATTAAATTAGTCGCTATGCGATGTGCGGACAACGATTTGTCTAAGTTTGACATGAAGTATAAAAATAAATACGGAATTGTGGATACATGACGTACACATAGGGTGATAGAATAGGACCAGAACTTCTGTATTATACCAACCAAGTTACCGTAAAAACTTAGGTTTTGGATATATGGGTGATTAAATTAGTCGCTATGCGATGTGCGGACAACGATTTGTCTAAGTATGACATGAAATATAATAATAAATACGGAGGTGTGCCAACATTACGTACATATAGGGTGATAGAATAGGACCAGAACTTCTGTATTATACCACCCAAGTTACCGTAAAAACTTAGGTTTTGGAAATACGGGTGATTAAAATAGTCGCTTTGGATATGTGGACAGTGATCCACCTAAGTTTGACATAAAATATAAAATAAATACGGCAGTGTGTCAGCATGACGTACACGTAGGTTGATGAAATAGGACCAGAACTTCTGTATTATTCCACCCAAGTTACCGTAAAAACTTAGGTTTTGGAAATATGGCTGATTAAAGTAGTCGCATTGAGATGTGCGGACAGCGATTTGTCAAAGTATGACATGAAAAATAAAATAAATACGGAAGTGTGCCAACATGACGTACACATAGGATGATAGAATAGGTCCTGAAATTTAGTATTATACCACCCAGGTTACCTTAAAAACTTAGGTTTTGGAAATATGGGTGATTGAATTAGTCGCTATGCGATGTGCGGACAACGATTTGTCTAAGTTTGACATCAAATATAAAAATAAATACGGAATTGTGGATACATGACGTACACATAGGGTGATAGAATAGGACCAAAACTTCTGTATTATACCACCCAAGTTACCGTAAAAACCTAGGTTTTGGAAATATGGCTGATTAAAGTAGTCGCATTGAGATGTGCGGACAGCGATTTGTCAAAGTATGACATGAAAAATAAAATAAATACGGAAGTGTGCCAACATGACGTACACATAGGATGATAGAATAGGTCCTGAAATTTAGTATTATACCACCCAAGTTACCTTAAAAACTTAGGTTTTGGAAATATGGGTGATTAAATTAGTCGCTATGCGATGTGCGGACAACGATTTGTCTAAGTTTGACATGAAATATAAAAATAAATACGGAATTGTGGATACATGACGTACACGTAGGGTGATAGAATAGGACCAGAACTTCTGTATTATACCACCCAAGTTACCGTAAAAACTTAGGTTTTGGAAATATGGCTGATTAAAATAGTCGCATTGAGATGTGCGGACAGCGATTTGTCAAAGTATGACATGAAAAATAAAATAAATACGGAAGTGTGCCAACATGACGTACACATAGGATGATAGAATAGGTCCTGAAATTTAGTATTATACCACCCAAGTTACCTTAAAAACTTAGGTTTTGGAAATATGGGTGATTAAATTAGTCGCTATGCGATGTGCGGACAACGATTTGTCTAAGTTTGACATGAAATATAAAAATAAATACGGAATTGTGGATACATGACGTACACATAGGGTGATAGAATAGGACCAGAACTTCTGTATTATACCACCCAAGTTACCGTAAAAACTTAGGTTTTGGAAATATGGGTGATTAAATTAGTCGCTATGCGATGTGCGGACAACGATTTGTCTAAGTTTGACATGAAATATAAAAATAAATACGGAATTGTGGATACATGACGTACACATAGGGTGATAGAATAGGACCAGAACTTCTGTATTATACCACCCAAGTTACCGTAAAAACTTAGGTTTTGGAAATATGGGTGATTAAATTAGTCGCTATGCGATGTGCGGACAACGATTTGTCTAAGTATGACATGAAATATAATAATAATACGGAGGTGTGCCAACATTACGTACACGTAGGGTGATAGAATAGGACCAGAACTTCTGTATTATACCACCCAAGTTACCGTAAAAACTTAGGTTTTGGAAATATGGCTGATTAAAGTAGTCGCATTGAGATGTGCGGACAGAGATTTGTCGAAGTTTGACACGAAATATAAAAAAATACGGAGGTGTGCCAACATGACGTACACATAGGATGATAGAATAGGTCCAGAA
Source organism: Flexamia atlantica (assembly GCA_035578135.1). Taxonomy (NCBI): domain Eukaryota; kingdom Metazoa; phylum Arthropoda; class Insecta; order Hemiptera; family Cicadellidae; genus Flexamia; species Flexamia atlantica. The sequence goes on along the minus strand of JAQJVK010000128.1, from coordinate 332,069 downwards.
CTTTAGTACTATACCACCCAAGTTACCTTAAAAACTTAGGTTTTGGAAATACGGGTGATTAAATTAGTCGCTTTGGATGTGTGGACAGTGATCCACCTAAGTTTGACATAAAATATAAAATAAATACGGCAGTGTGTCAGCATGACGTACACGTAGGGTGATGAAATAGGACCAGAACTTCTGTATTATACCACCCAAGTTACCGTAAAAACTTAGGTTTTGGAAATATGGCTGATTAAAGTAGTCGCATTGAGATGTGCGGACAGCGATTTGTCAAAGTATGACATGAAAAATAAAATAAATACGGAAGTGTGCCAACATGACGTACACATAGGATGATAGAATAGGTCCTGAAATTTAGTATTATACCACCCAAGTTACCTTAAAAACTTAGGTTTTGGAAATATGGGTGATTAAATTAGTCGCTATGCGATGTGCGGACAACGATTTGTCTAAGTTTGACATGAAATATAAAAATAAATACGGAATTGTGGATACATGACGTACACATAGGGTGATAGAATAGGACCAGAACTTCTGTATTATACCACCCAAGTTACCGTAAAAACTTAGGTTTTGGAAATATGGGTGATTAAATTAGTCGCTATGCGATGTGCGGACAACGATTTGTCTAAGTTTGACATGAAATATAATAATAAATACGGAGGTGTGCCAACATTACGTACACGTAGGGTGATAGAATATGACCAGAACTTTAGTACTATACCACCCAAGTTACCGTAAAACTTAGGTTTTGGAAATATGGCTGATTAAAGTAGTCGCATTGAGATGTGCGGACAGCGATTTGTCTAAGTTTGACATGAAATATATAAATAAATACGGAATTGTGGATACATGACGTACACATAGGGTGATAGAATAGGACCAGAACTTCTGTATTATACCACCCAAGTTATCGTAAAAACTTAGGTTTTGGAAATATGGGTGATTAAATTAGTCGCTATGCGATGTGCGGACAACGATTTGTCGAAGTTTGACACGAAATATAAAAAAAAATACGGAGGTGTGCCAACATGACGTACACATAGGATGATAGAATAGGTCCAGAACTTTAGTACTATACCACCCAAGTTACCGTAAAAACTTAGGTTTTGGAAATATGGCCGATTATATTAGTCGCTATGCGATGTGCGGACAACGATTTGTCTAAGTTTGACACGAAATATAAAAATAAATACGGAGGTGTGCCAACATTACGTACACGTAGGATGAAAGAATAGGACCAGAACTTTAGTACTATACCACCCAAGTTACCTTAAAAACTTAGGTTTTGGAAATATGGGTGATTAAATTAGTCGCTATGCGATGTGCGGACAACGATTTGTCTAAGTATGACATGAAATATAATAATAAATACGGAGGTGTGCCAACATTACGTACACATAGGATGATAGAATAGGTCCAGAACTTTAGTACTATACCACCCAAGTTACCGTAAAAACTTAGGTTTTGGAAATATGGCTGATTAAAGTAGTCGCATTGAGATGTGCGGACAGCGATTTGTCTAAGTTTGACATGAAATATAAAAATAAATACGGAATTGTGGATACATGACGTACACATAGGGTGATAGAATAGGACCAGAACTTCTGTATTATACCACCCAAGTTACCTTAAAAACTTAGGTTTTGGAAATATGGGTGATTAAATTAGTCGCTATGCGATGTGCGGACAACGATTTGTCTAAGTTTGACATGAAATATAAAAATAAATACGGAATTGTGGATACATGACGTACACATAGGGTGATAGAATAGGACCAGAACATCTGTATTATACCACCCAAGTTACCGTAAAAACTAAGTTTTGGAAATATGGCTGATTAAAGTAGTCGCATTGAGATGTGCGGACAACGATTTGTCAAAGTATGACATGAAAAATAAAATAAATACGGAAGTGTGCCAACATGACGTACACATAGGATGATAGAATAGGTCCTGAAATTTAGTATTATACCACCCAAATACGGAATTGTGGATACATGAAGTACACATAGGGTGATAGAATAGGACCAGAACTTCTGTATTATACCACCCAAGTTATCACCCTATGTGTACGTCATGTATCCACAATTCCGTATTTATTTTTATATTTCATGTCAAACTTAGACAAATCGTTGTCCGCACATCGCATAGCGACTAATTTAATCACCCATATTTCCAAAAACCTAAGTTTTTAAGGTGACTTGGGTGGTATAGTACTAAAGTTCTGGTCCTATTCTTTCATCCTACGTGTACGTCATGCTGACACACTGCCGTATTTATTTTATATTTTATGTCAAACTTAGGTGGATCGCTGACCACACATCCAAAGCGACTATTTTAATCACCCATATTTCCAAAACCTAAGTTTTTAAGGTAACTTGGGTGGTATAGTACTTAAGTTCTGGACCTATTCTATCATCCTATGTGTACGTCATGTTGGCACACCTCCGTATTTTTTTATATTTCGTGTCAAACTTCGACAAATCTCTGTCCGCACATCTCAATGCGACTACTTTAATCAGCCATATTTCCAAAACCTAAGTTTTTACGGTAACTTGGGTGGTATAATACAGAAGTTCTGGTCCTACTCTATCACCCTTGGTGTACGTAATGTTGGCACACCTCCGTATTTATTATTATATTTCATGTCATACTTAGACATATCGTTGTCCGCACATCGCATAGCGACTAATTTAATCACCCATATTTCCAAAACCTAAGTTTTTACGGTAACTTGGGTGGTATAATACAGAAGTTCTGGTCCTATTCTATCACCCTACGTGTACGTAATGTTGGCACACCTCCGTATTTATTTTTATATTTCATGTCAAACTTAGACAAATCGTTGTCCGCACATCGCATAGCGACTAATTTAATCACCCATATTTCCAAAACCTAAGTTTTTAAGGTAATTTGGGTGGTATAATACTAAATTTCAGGACCTATTCTATCATCCTATGTGTACGTCATGTTGGCACACTTCCGTATTTATTTTATTTTTCATGTCATACTTTGACAAAACGCTGTCCGCACATCTCAATGCGACTACTTTAATCGGCCATATTTCCAAAACCTAAGTTTTTACGGTAACTTGGGTGGTATAATACAGAGGTTCTGGTCCTATTCTATCACCCTATGTGTACGTCATGTATCCACAATTCCGTATTTATTTTTATATTTCATGTCAAACTTAGACAAATCGTTGTCCGCACATCGCATAGCGACTAATTTAATCACCCATATTTCCAAAACCTAAGTTTTTAAGGTAACTTGGGTGGTATAATACTAAATTTCAGGACCTATTCTATCATCCTATGTGTACGTCATGTTGGCACACTTCCGTATTTATTTTATTTTTCATGTCATACTTTGACAAATCGCTGTCCGCACATCTCAATGCGACTACTTTAATCAGCCATATTTCCAAAACCTAAGTTTTTATGGTAACTTGGGTGGTATAATACAGAAGTTGTGGTCCTATTTCATCACCCTACGTGTACGTCATGCTGACACACTGCCGTATTTATTTTATATTTATGTCAAACTTAGGTGGATCACTGTCCACACATCCAAAGCGACTATTTTAATCACCCGTATTTCCAAAACCTAAGTTTTTAAGGTAACTTGGGTGGTATAGTACTAAAGTTCTGGACCTATTCTATCATCCTATGTGTACGTCATGTTGGCACACCTCCGTATTTTTTTATATTTCGTGTCAAACTTCGACAAATCTCTGTCCGCACATCTCAATGCGACTACTTTAATCAGCCATATTTCCAAAACCTAAGTTTTTACGGTAACTTGGGTGGTATAGTACTAAAGTTCTGGACCTATTCTATCATCCTATGTGTACGTCATGTTGGCACACCTCCGTATTTTTTTTATATTTCGTGTCAAACTTCGACAAATCTCTGTCCGCACATCTCAATGCGACTACTTTAATCAGCCATATTTCCAAAACCTAAGTTTTTACGGTAACTTGGGTGGTATAGTACTAAAGTTCTGGTCCTATTCTTTCATCCTACGTGTACGTCATGTATCCACAATTCAGTATTTATTTTTATATTTCATGTTAAACTTAGACAAATCGTTGTCCGCACATCGCATAGCGACTAATTTAATTACCCATATTTCCAAAACCTAAGTTTTTACGGTAACTTGGGTGGTATTATACAGAAGTTCTGGTCCTATTCTATCACCCTACGTGTATCCTACGTTGGCACACCTCTGTATTTATTATTATATTTCATGTCATACTTTGACAAATCGCTGTCCGCACATCTCAATGCGACTACTTTAATCAGCCATATTTCCAAAACCTAAGTTTTTACGGTAACTTGGGTGGTATAATACAGAAGTTCTGGTCCTATTCTATCACCCTACGTGTAACCTACGTTGGCACACCTCCGTATTTATTATTATATTTCATGTCATACTTAGACAAATCGTTGTCCGCACATCGCATAGCGACTAATTTAATCAGCCATATTTCCAAAACCTAAGTTTTTAAGGTAACTTGGGTGGTATAGTACTAATGTTCTGGTCCTATTCTTTCATCCTATGTGTACGTCATGTTGGCACACTTCCGTATTTATTTTATTTTTCATGTCATACTTTGACAAATCGCTGTCCGCACATCTCAATGCGACTACTTTAATCAGCCATATTTCCAAAACCTAAGTTTTTACGGTAACTTGGGTGGTATAATACAGAAGTTCTGGTCCTATTCTATCACCCTACGTGTACCCCTATGTGTACGTCATGTATCCACAATTCCGTATTTATTTTTATATTTCATGTCAAACTTAGACAAATCGTTGTCCGCACATCGCATAGCGACTAATTTAATCACCCATATTTCCAAAACCTAAGTTTTTAAGGTAACTTGGGTGGTATAATACTAAATTTCAGGACCTATTCTATCATCCTATGTGTACGTCATGTTAGCACACTTCCGTATTTATTTTATTTTTCATGTCATACTTTGACAAATCGCTGTCCGCACATCTCAATGCGACTACTTTAATCAGCCATATTTCCAAAACCTAAGTTTTTACGGTAACTTGGGTGGTATAATACAGAAGTTCTGGTCCTATTCTATCACCCTATGTGTACGTCATGTATCCACAATTCCGTATTTATTTTTATATTTCATGTCAAACTTAGACAAATCGTTGTCCGCACATCGCATAGCGACTAATTTAATCACCCATATTTCCAAAACCTAAGTTTTTAAGGTAACTTGGGTGGTATAATACTAAATTTCAGGACCTATTCTATCATCCTATGTGTACGTCATGTTGGCACACTTCCGTATTTATTTTATTTTTCATGTCATACTTTGACAAATCGCTGTCCGCACATCTCAATGCGACTACTTTAATCAGCCATATTTCCAAAACCTAAGTTTTTACGGTAACTTGGGTGGTATAGTACTAAAGTTCTGGACCAATTCTATCATCCTATGTGTACGTCATGTTGGCACACCTCCGTATTTTTTTTATATTTCGTGTCAAACTTCGACAAATCTCTGTCCGCACATCTCAATGCGACTACTTTAATCAGCCATATTTCCAAAACCTAAGTTTTTACGGTAACTTGGGTGGTATAATACAGAAGTTCTGGTCCTATTCTATCACCCTACGTGTACGTAATGTTGGCACACCTCCGTATTTATTATTATATTTCATGTCATACTTAGACAAATCGTTGACGCACATCGCATAGCGACTAATTTAATCACCCATATTTCCAAAACCTAAGTTTTTAAGGTAACTTGGGTGGTATAGTACTTAAGTTCTGGTCCTATTCTTTCATCCTACGTGTACGACATGTATCCACAATTCAGTATTTATTTTTATATTTCATGTTAAACTTAGACAAATCGTTGTCCGCACATCGCATAGCGACTAATTTAATCACCCATATTTCCAAAACCTAAGTTTTTAAGGTAACTTGGGTGGTATAATACTAAATTTCAGGACCTATTCTATCATATTATGTGTACGTCATGTTGGCACACTTCCGTATTTATTATTATATTTCATGTCATACTTTGACAAATCGCTGTCCGCACATCTCAATGCGACTACTTTAATCAGCCATATTTCCAAAACCTAAGTTTTTACGGTAACTTGGGTGGTATAATACTAAATTTCAGGACCTATTCTATCATCCTATGTGTACGTCATGTTGGCACACTTCCGTATTTATTTTATTTTTCATGTCATACTTTGACAAATCGCTGTCCGCACATCTCAATGCGACTACTTTAATCAGCCATATTTCCAAAACCTAAGTTTATAAGGTAACTTGGGTGGTATAATACTAAATTGCAGGACCTATTCTATCATCCTATGTGTACGTCATGTTGGCACACCTCCGTATTTTTTTTATATTTCGTGTCAAACTTCGACAAATCTCTATCCGCCCATCGCAAAGCGACTACTTTAATCAGCCATATTTCCAAAACCCAAGTTTTTACGATAACTTGGGTGGTATAATACAGAAGTTCTGGTCCTATTCTATCACCCTATGTGTACGTCATGTATCCACAATTCCGTATTTATTTTTATATTTCATGTCAAACTTAGACAAATCGTTGTCCGCACATCGCATAGCGACTAATTTAATCACCCATATTTCCAAAACCTAAGTTTTTAAGGTAACTTGGGTGGTATAATACTAAATTTCAGGACCTATTCTATCATCCTATGTGTACGTCATGTTGGCACACTTCCGTATTTATTTTATTTTTCATGTCATACTTTGACAAATCGCTGTCCGCACATCTCAATGCGACTACTTTAATCAGCCATATTTCCAAAACCTAAGTTTTTACGGTAACTTGGGTGGTATAGTACTAAGGTTCTGGACCTATTCTATCATCCTATGTGTACGTCATGTTGGCACACCTCCGTATTTTTTCTATATTTCGTGTCAAACTTCGACAAATCGCTGTCCGCACATCTCAATGCAACAACTTTAATCATCCATATTTCCAAAACCTAAGTTTTTACGGTAACTTGGGTGGTATAATACAGAAGTTTTGTTCCTATTCTATCACCCTATGTGTACGTCATGTATCCACAATTCCGTATTTATTTTTATATTTCATGTCAAACTTAGACAAATCGTTGTCCGCAGAACTATATTATTATACCACTCAGGTTACCGTCAAAACTTAGGTTTTGGAAATACGGGTGATTAAAATAGTCGCTTTGGATGTGTGGACAGCCATCTACCTAAGTTTGACATAAAATATAAAATAAATACGGCAGTGTGTCAGCATGACGTACACGTAGGATGAAAGAATAGGACCAGAACTTTAGTACTATACCACCCAAGTTACCTTAAAAACTTAGGTTTTGGAAATATGGCTGATTAAAGTAGTCGCATTGAGATGTGCGGACAGAGATTTGTCGAAGTTTGACACGAAATATAAAAAAATACGGAGGTGTGCCAACATGACGTACACATAGGATGATAGAATAGGTCCAGAACTTTAGTACTATACCACCCAAGTTACCGTAAAAACTTAGGTTTTGGAAATATGGCTGATTAAAGTAGTCGCATTGAGATGTGCGGACAGCGATTTGTCAAAGTATGACATGAAAAATAAAATAAATACGGAAATGTGCCAACATGACGTACACGTAGGGTGATAGAATAGGACCAGAACTTCTGTATTATACCACCCAAGTTACCTTAAAAACTTAGGTTTTGGAAATATGGGTGATTAAATTAGTCGCTATGCGATGTGCGGACAACGATTTGTCTAAGTTTGACATGAAATATAAAAATAAATACGGAATTGTGGATACATGAAGTACACATAGGGTGATAGAATAGGACCAGAACTTCTGTATTATACCACCCAAGTTACCGTAAAAACTTAGGTTTTGGAAATATGGGTGATTAAATTAGTCGCTATGCGATGTGCGGACAACGATTTGTCTAAGTTTGACATGAAATATAAAAATAAATACGGAATTTTGGATACATGACGTACACATAGGGTGATAGAATAGGATTAGAACTATATTATTATACCACTCAGGTTACCGTCAAAACTTAGGTTTTGGAAATACAAGTGATTAAAATAGTCGCTTTGGATGTGTGGACAGCGATCCACCTAAGTTTGACATAAAATATAAAATAAATACGGCAGTGTGTCAGCATGACGTACACGTAGGATGAAAGAATAGGACCAGAACTTTAGTACTATACCACCCAAGTTACCTTAAAAACTTAGGTTTTGGAAATATGGCTGATTAAAGTAGTCGCATTGAGATGTGCGGACAGAGATTTGTCGAAGTTTGACACGAAATATAAAAAAAATACGGAGGTGTGCCAACATTACGTACACGTAGGGTGATAGAATAGGACCAGAACTTCTGTATTATACCACCCAAGTTACCGTAAAAACTTAGGTTTTGGAAATATGGCTGATTAAAGTAGTCGCATTGAGATGTGCGGACAGCGATTTGTCAAAGTATGACATGAAAAATAAAATAAATACGGAAGTGTGCCAACATGACGTACACATAGGATGATAGAATAGGTCCTGAAATTTAGTATTATACCACCCAAGTTACCTTAAAAACTTAGGTTTTGGAAATATGGGTGATTAAATTAGTCGCTATGCGATGTGCGGACAACGATTTGTCTAAGTTTGACATGAAATATAAAAATAAATACGGAATTGTGGATACATGACGTACACATAGGGTGATAGAATAGGATCAGAACTTCTGTATTATACCACCCAAGTTACCGTAAAAACTTAGGTTTTGGAAATATGGCTGATCAAAGTAGTCGCATTGAGATGTGCGGACAGCGATTTGTCAAAGTATGACATGAAAAATAAAATAAATACGGCAGTGTGTCAGCATGACGTACACGTAGGATGAAAGAATAGGACCAGAACTTTAGTACTATACCACCCAAGTTACCTTAAAAACTTAGGTTTTGGAAATATGGCTGATTAAAGTAGTCGCATTGAGATGTGCGGACAGAGATTTGTCGAAGTTTGACACGAAATATAAAAAAAATACGGAGGTGTGCCAACATTACGTACACGTAGGGTGATAGAATAGGACCAGAACTTCTGTATTATACCACCCAAGTTACCGTAAAAACGTAGGTTTTGGAAATATGGCTGATTAAAGTAGTCGCATTGAGATGTGCGGACAGCGATTTGTCAAAGTATGACATGAAAAATAAAATAAATACGGAAGTGTGCCAACATGACGTACACATAGGATGATAAAATAGGTCCTGAAATTTAGTATTATACCACCCAAGTTACCTTAAAAACTTAGGTTTTGGAAATATGGGTGATTAAATTAGTCGCTATGCGATGTGCGGACAACGATTTGTCTAAGTTTGACATGAAATATAAAAATAAATACGGAATTTTGGATACATGACGTACACATTGGGTGATAGAATAGGATTAGAACTATATTATTATACCACTCAGGTTACCGTCAAAACTTAGGTTTTGGAAATACGGGTGATTAAAATAGTCGCTTTGGATGTGTGGACAGCGATCCACCTAAGTTTGACATAAAATATAAAATAAATACGGCAGTGTGTCAGCATGACGTACACGTAGGATGAAAGAATAGGACCAGAACTTTAGTACTATACCACCCAAGTTACCTTAAAAACTTAGGTTTTGGAAATATGGCTGATTAAAGTAGTCGCATTGAGATGTGCGGACAGAGATTTGTCAAAGTTTGACACGAAATATAAAAGAAATACGGAAGTGTGCCAACATTACGTACACGTAGGGTGATAGAATAGGACCAGAACTTCTGTATTATACCACCCAAGTTACCGTAAAAACTTAGGTTCTGGAAATATGGCTGATTAAAGTAGTCGCATTGAGATGTGCAGACAGCGATTTGTCAAAGTATGACACGAAATATAAAAAAAATACGGAAGTGTGCCAACATGACGTACACATAGGATGATAGAATAGGTCCTGAAATTTAGTATTATACCACCCAAGTTACCGTAAAAACTTAGGTTTTGGAAATATGGCTGATTAAAGTAGTCGCATTGAGATGTGCGGAGAGCGATTTGTCAAAGTATGACATGAAAAATAAAATAAATACGGCAGTGTGTCAGCATGACGTACACGAAGGATGAAAGAATAGGACCAGAACTTTAGTACTATACCACCCAAGTTACCTTAAAAACTTAGGTTCTGGAAATATGGCTGATTAAAGTAGTCGCATTGAGATGTGCGGACAGCGATTTGTCAAAGTATGACACGAAATATAAAAAAAATACGGAAGTGTGCCAACATGACGTACACATAGGATGATAGAATAGGTCCTGAAATTTAGTATTATACCACCCAAGTTACCGTAAAAACTTAGGTTTTGGAAATATGGGTGATTAAATTAGTCGCTATGCGATATGCGGACAACGATTTGTCTAAGTTTGACATGAAATATAAAAATAAATACGGAATTGTGGATACATGGCGTACACATAGGGTGATAGAATAGGACCAGAACTTCTGTATTATACCACCCAAGTTACCGTAAAAACGTAGGTTTTGGAAATATGGCTGATTAAAGTAGTCGCATTGAGATGTGCGGAGAGCGATTTGTCAAAGTATGACATGAAAAATAAAATAAATACGGCAGTGTGTCAGCATGACGTACACGTAGGATGAAAGAATAGGACCAGAACTTTAGTACTATACCACCCAAGTTACCTTAAAAACTTAGGTTCTGGAAATATGGCTGATTAAAGTAGTCGCATTGAGATGTGCGGACAGCGATTTGTCAAAGTATGACACGAAATATAAAAAAAATACGGAAGTGTGCCAACATGACGTACACATAGGATGATAGAATAGGTCCTGAAATTTAGTATTATACCACCCAAGTTACCGTAAAAACTTAGGTTTTGGAAATATGGGTGATTAAATTAGTCGCTATGCGATATGCGGACAACGATTTGTCTAAGTTTGACATGAAATATAAAAATAAATACGGAATTGTGGATACATGGCGTACACATAGGGTGATAGAATAGGACCAGAACTTCTGTATTATACCACCCAAGTTACCGTAAAAACGTAGGTTTTGGAAATATGGCTGATTAAAGTAGTCGCATTGAGATGTGCGGACAGCGATTTGTCATAGTATGACATGAAAAATAAAATAAATACGGAAGTGTGCCAACATGACGTACACATAGGATGATAGAATAGGTCCTGAAATTTAGTATTATACCACCCAAGTTACCGTAAAAACTTAGGTTTTGGAAATATGGGTGATTAAATTAGTCGCTATGCGATATGCGGACAACGATTTGTCTAAGTTTGACATGAAATATAAAAATAAATACGGAATTGTGGATACATGGCGTACACATAGGGTGATAGAATAGGACCAGAACTTCTGTATTATACCACCCAAGTTACCGTAAAAACGTAGGTTTTGGAAATATGGCTGATTAAAGTAGTCGCATTGAGATGTGCGGACAGCGATTTGTCATAGTATGACATGAAAAATAAAATAAATACGGAAGTGTGCCAACATGACGTACACATAGGATGATAGAATAGGTCCTGAAATTTAGTATTATACCACCCAAGTTACCGTAAAAACTTAGGTTTTGGAAATATGGGTGATTAAATTAGTCGCTATGCGATGTGCGGACAACGATTTGTCGAAGTTTGACATGAAATATAAAAAAATACGGAGTTGTGCCGACATTACGTACACGTAGGGTGATAGAATAGGACCAGAACTTCTGTATTATACCACCCAAGTTACCGTAAAAACTTAGGTTTTGGAAATATGGCTGATTAAAGTAGTCGCATTGAGATATGCGGACAGCGATTTGTCAAAGTATGACATGAAAAATAAAATAAATACGGAAGTGTGCCAACATGACGTACACATAGGATGATAGAATTGGTCCTGAAATTTAGTATTATACCACCCAAGTTACCTTAAAAACTTAGGTTTTGGAAATATGGGTGATTAAATTAGTCGCTATGCGATGTGCGGACAACGATTTGTCTAAGTTTGACATGAAATATAAAAATAAATAAGGAATTGTGGATACATGACGTACACATAGGGTGATAGAATAGGACCAGAACTTCTGTATTATACCACCCAAGTTACCGTAAAAACTTAGGTTTTGGAAATATGGCTGATTAAAGTAGTCGCATTGAGATGTGCGGACAGCGATTTGTCTAAGTTTAACATGAAATATAAAAATAAATACGGAATTGTGGATACATGACGTACACGTAGGGTGATAGAATAGGACCAGAACTTCTGTATTATACCACCCAAGTTACCGTAAAAACTTAGGTTTTGGAAATATGGGTGATTAAATTAGTCGCTATGCGATGTGCGGACAACGATTTGTCTAAGTTTGACATGAAATATAAAAATAAATACGGAATTTTGGATACATGACGTACACATAGGGTGATAGAATAGGATTAGAACTATATTATTATACCACTCAGGTTACCGTCAAAACTTAGGTTTTGGAAATACGGGTGATTAAAATAGTCGCTTTGGATGTGTGGACAGCGATCCACCTAAGTTTGACATAAAATATAAAACAAATACGGCAGTGTGTCAGCATGACGTACACGTAGGATGAAAGAATAGGACCAGAACTTTAGTACTATACCACCCAAGTTACCTTAAAAACTTAGGTTTTAAAAATATGGTTGATTAAAGTAGTCGCATTGAGATGTAGGGACAGAGATTTGTCGAAGTTTGACACGAAATATAAAAAAAATACGGAGGTGTGCCAACATTACGTACACGTAGGGTGATAGAATAGGACCAGAACTTCTGTATTATACCACCCAAGTTACCGTGAAAACTTAGGTTTTGGAAATATGGCTGATTAAAGTAGTCGCATTGAGATGTGCGGACAGCGATTTGTCAAAGTATGACATGAAAAATAAAATAAATACGGAAGTGTGCCAACATGACGTACACATAGGATGATAGAATAGGTCCTGAAATTTAGTATTATACCACCCAAGTTACCTTAAAAACTTAGGTTTTGGAAATATGGGTGATTAAATTAGTCGCTATGCGATGTGCGGACAACGATTTTTCTAAGTTTGACATGAAATATAAAAATAAATACGGAATTGTGGATACATGACGTACACATAGGGTGATAGAATAGGATCAGAACTTCTGTATTATACCACCCAAGTTACCGTAAAAACTTAGGTTTTGGAAATATGGCTGATTAAAGTAGTCGCATTGAGATGTGCGGACAGCGATTTGTCAAAGTATGACATGAAAAATAAAATAAATACGGCAGTGTTTCAGCATGACGTACACGTAGGATGAAAGAATAGGACCAGAACTTTAGTACTATACCACCCAAGTTACCTTAAAAACTTAGGTTTTGGAAATATGGCTGATTAAAGTAGTCGCATTGAGATGTGCGGACAGAGATTTGTCGAAGTTTGACACGAAATATAAAAAAAATACGGAGGTGTGCCAACATTACGTACACGTAGGTTGATAGAATAGGACCAGAACTTCTGTATTATACCACCCAAGTTACCGTAAAAACGTAGGTTTTGGAAATATGGCTGATTAAAGTAGTCGCATTGAGATGTGCGGACAGCGATTTGTCAAAGTATGACATGAAAAATAAAATAAATACGGAAGTGTGCCAACATGACGTACACATAGGATGATAGAATAGGTCCTGAAATTTAGTATTATACCACCCAAGTTACCTTAAAAACTTAGGTTTTGGAAATATGGGTGATTAAATTAGTCGCTATGCGATGTGCGGACAACGATTTGTCTAAGTTTGACATGAAATATAAAAATAAATACGGAATTGTGGATACATGACGTACACATAGGGTGATAGAATAGGACCAGAACTTCTGTATTATATTACCCAAGTTACCGTAAAAACTTAGGTTTTGGAAATATGGGTGATTAAATTAGTCGCTATGTGATGTGCGGACAACGATTTGTCTTAGTATGACATGAAATATAATAATAAATACGGAGGTGTGCCAACATTACGTACACGTAGGGTGATAGAATAGGACCAGAACTTCTGTATTATACCACCCAAGTTACCGTAAAAACTTAGGTTTTGGAAATATGGCTGATTAAAGTAGTCGCATTGAGATGTGCGGACAGAGATTTGTCGAAGTTTGACAAGAAATATAAAAAAATTACGGAAGTGTGCCAACATGACGTACACATAGGATGATAGAATAGGTCCTGAAATTTAGTATTATACCACCCAAGTTACCGTAAAAACTTAGGTTTTGGAAATATGGGTGATTAAATTAGTCGCTATGCGATGTGCGGACAACGATTTGTCTAAGTTTGACATGAAATATAAAAATAAATACGGAATTGTGGATACATGACGTACACATAGGGTGATAGAATAGGACCAGAACTTCTGTATTATACCACCCAAGTTACCGTAAAAACTAAGGTTTTGGAAATATGGGTGATTAAATTAGTCGCTATGCGATGTGCGGACAACGATTTGTCTAAGTTTGACATGAAATATAAAAATAAATACGGAATTTTGGATACATGACGTACACATTGGGTGATAGAATAGGATTAGAACTATATTATTATACCACTCAGGTTACCGTCAAAACTTAGGTTTTGGAAATACGGGTGATTAAAATAGTCGCTTTGGATGTGTGGACAGCGATCCACCTAAGTTTGACATAAAATATAAAATAAATACGGCAGTGTGTCAGCATGACGTACACGTAGGATGAAAGAATAGGACCAGAACTTTAGTACTATACAACCCAAGTTACCTTAAAAACTTAGGTTTTGGAAATATGGCTGATTAAAGTAGTCGCATTGAGATATGCGGACAGCGATTTGTCAAAGTATGACATGAAAAATAAAATAAATACGGAAGTGTGCCAACATGACGTACACATAGGATGATAGAATTGGTCCTGAAATTTAGTATTATACCACCCAAGTTACCTTAAAAACTTAGGTTTTGGAAATATGGGTGATTAAATTAGTCGCTATGCGATGTGCGGACAACGATTTGTCTAAGTTTGACATGAAATATAAAAATAAATAAGGAATTGTGGATACATGACGTACACATAGGGTGATAGAATAGGACCAGAACTTCTGTATTATACCACCCAAGTTACCGTAAAAACTTAGGTTTTGGAAATATGGCTGATTAAAGTAGTCGCATTGAGATGTGCGGACAGCGATTTGTCTAAGTTTAACATGAAATATAAAAATAAATACGGAATTGTGGATACATGACGTACACGTAGGGTGATAGAATAGGACCAGAACTTCTGTATTATACCACCCAAGTTACCGTAAAAACTTAGGTTTTGGAAATATGGGTGATTAAATTAGTCGCTATGCGATGTGCGGACAACGATTTGTCTAAGTTTGACATGAAATATAAAAATAAATACGGAATTTTGGATACATGACGTACACATAGGGTGATAGAATAGGATTAGAACTATATTATTATACCACTCAGGTTACCGTCAAAACTTAGGTTTTGGAAATACGGGTGATTAAAATAGTCGCTTTGGATGTGTGGACAGCGATCCACCTAAGTTTGACATAAAATATAAAACAAATACGGCAGTGTGTCAGCATGACGTACACGTAGGATGAAAGAATAGGACCAGAACTTTAGTACTATACCACCCAAGTTACCTTAAAAACTTAGGTTTTAAAAATATGGTTGATTAAAGTAGTCGCATTGAGATGTAGGGACAGAGATTTGTCGAAGTTTGACACGAAATATAAAAAAAATACGGAGGTGTGCCAACATTACGTACACGTAGGGTGATAGAATAGGACCAGAGCTTCTGTATTATACCACCCAAGTTACCGTGAAAACTTAGGTTTTGGAAATATGGCTGATTAAAGTAGTCGCATTGAGATGTGCGGACAGCGATTTGTCAAAGTATGACATGAAAAATAAAAAAAATACGGAAGTGTGCCAACATGACGTACACATAGGATGATAGAATAGGTCCTGAAATTTAGTATTATACCACCCAAGTTACCTTAAAAACTTAGGTTTTGGAAATATGGGTGATTAAATTAGTCGCTATGCGATGTGCGGACAACGATTTTTCTAAGTTTGACATGAAATATAAAAATAAATACGGAATTGTGGATACATGACGTACACATAGGGTGATAGAATAGGATCAGAACTTCTGTATTATACCACCCAAGTTACCGTAAAAACTTAGGTTTTGGAAATATGGCTGATTAAAGTAGTCGCATTGAGATGTGCGGACAGCGATTTGTCAAAGTATGACATGAAAAATAAAATAAATACGGCAGTGTTTCAGCATGACGTACACGTAGGATGAAAGAATAGGACCAGAACTTTAGTACTATACCACCCAAAATACCTTAAAAACTTAGGTTTTGGAAATATGGCTGATTAAAGTAGTCGCATTGAGATGTGCGGACAGAGATTTGTCGAAGTTTGACACGAAATATAAAAAAAATACGGAGGTGTGCCAACATTACGTACACGTAGGTTGATAGAATAGGACCAGAACTTCTGTATTATACCACCCAAGTTACCGTAAAAACGTAGGTTTTGGAAATATGGCTGATTAAAGTAGTCGCATTGAGATGTGCGGACAGCGATTTGTCAAAGTATGACATGAAAAATAAAATAAATACGGAAGTGTGCCAACATGACGTACACATAGGATGATAGAATAGGTCCTGAAATTTAGTATTATACCACCCAAGTTACCTTAAAAACTTAGGTTTTGGAAATATGGGTGATTAAATTAGTCGCTATGCGATGTGCGGACAACGATTTGTCTAAGTTTGACATGAAATATAAAAATAAATACGGAATTGTGGATACATGACGTACACATAGGGTGATAGAATAGGACCAGAACTTCTGTATTATATTACCCAAGTTACCGTAAAAACTTAGGTTTTGGAAATATGGGTGATTAAATTAGTCGCTATGTGATGTGCGGACAACGATTTGTCTTAGTATGACATGAAATATAATAATAAATACGGAGGTGTGCCAACATTACGTACACGTAGGGTGATAGAATAGGACCAGAACTTCTGTATTATACCACCCAAGTTACCGTAAAAACTTAGGTTTTGGAAATATGGCTGATTAAAGTAGTCGCATTGAGATGTGCGGACAGAGATTTGTCGAAGTTTGACAAGAAATATAAAAAAATTACGGAAGTGTGCCAACATGACGTACACATAGGATGATAGAATAGGTCCTGAAATTTAGTATTATACCACCCAAGTTACCGTAAAAACTTAGGTTTTGGAAATATGGGTGATTAAATTAGTCGCTATGCGATGTGCGGACAACGATTTGTCTAAGTTTGACATGAAATATAAAAATAAATACGGAATTGTGGATACATGACGTACACATAGGGTGATAGAATAGGACCAGAACTTCTGTATTATACCACCCAAGTTACCGTAAAAACTAAGGTTTTGGAAATATGGGTGATTAAATTAGTCGCTATGCGATGTGCGGACAACGATTTGTCTAAGTTTGACATGAAATATAAAAATAAATACGGAATTTTGGATACATGACGTACACATTGGGTGATAGAA
This sequence comes from Flexamia atlantica, assembly GCA_035578135.1. Lineage (NCBI taxonomy): Eukaryota > Metazoa > Arthropoda > Insecta > Hemiptera > Cicadellidae > Flexamia > Flexamia atlantica. Next base: position 314,410 of record JAQJVK010000128.1, on the reverse strand, counting down.
TAGGATTAGAACTATATTATTATACCACTCAGGTTACCGTCAAAACTTAGGTTTTGGAAATACGGGTGATTAAAATAGTCGCTTTGGATGTGTGGACAGCGATCCACCTAAGTTTGACATAAAATATAAAATAAATACGGCAGTGTGTCAGCATGACGTACACGTAGGATGAAAGAATAGGACCAGAACTTTAGTACTATACAACCCAAGTTACCTTAAAAACTTAGGTTTTGGAAATATGGCTGATTAAAGTAGTCGCATTGAGATGTGCGGACAGAGATTTGTCGAAGTTTGACACGAAATATAAAAGAAATACGGAAGTGTGCCAACATTACGTACACGTAGGGTGATAGAATAGGACCAGAACTTCTGTATTATACCACCCAAGTTACCGTAAAAACTTAGGTTCTGGAAATATGGCTGATTAAAGTAGTCGCATTGAGATGTGCAGACAGCGATTTGTCAAAGTATGACACGAAATATAAAAAAAATACGGAAGTGTGCCAACATGACGTACACATAGGATGATAGAATAGGTCCTGAAATTTAGTATTATACCACCCAAGTTACCGTAAAAACTTAGGTTTTGGAAATATGGCTGATTAAAGTAGTCGCATTGAGATGTGCGGAGAGCGATTTGTCAAAGTATGACATGAAAAATAAAATAAATACGGCAGTGTGTCAGCATGACGTACACGTAGGATGAAAGAATAGGACCAGAACTTCTGTATTATACCACCCAAGTTACCGTAAAAACTTAGGTTTTGGAAATATGGCTGATTAAATTAGTCGCATTGAGATGTGCGGACAGCGATTTGTCAAAGTATGACATGAAAAATAAAATAAATACGGAAGTGTACCAACATGACGTACACATAGGATGATAGAATTGGTCCTGAAATTTAGTATTATACCACCCAAGTTACCTTAAAAACTTAGGTTTTGGAAATATGGGTGATTAAATTAGTCGCTATGCGATGTGCGGACAACGATTTGTCTAAGTTTGACATGAAATATAAAAATAAATAAGGAATTGTGGATACATGACGTACACATAGGGTGATAGAATAGGACCAGAACTTCTGTATTATACCACCCAAGTTACCGTAAAAACTTAGGTTTTGGAAATATGGCTGATTAAAGTAGTCGCATTGAGATGTGCGGACAGCGATTTGTCTAAGTTTAACATGAAATATAAAAATAAATACGGAATTGTGGATACATGACGTACACGTAGGGTGATAGAATAGGACCAGAACTTCTGTATTATACCACCCAAGTTACCGTAAAAACTTAGGTTTTGGAAATATGGGTGATTAAATTAGTCGCTATGCGATGTGCGGACAACGATTTGTCTAAGTATGACATGAAATATAATAATAAATACGGAGGTAAGCCAACATTACGTACACGTAGGGTGATAGAATAGGACCAGAACTTCTGTATTATACCACCCAAGTTACCGTAAAAACTTAGGTTTTGGAAATATGGCTGATTAAAGTAGTCGCATTGAGATGTGCGGAAAGAGATTTGTCGAAGTTTGACACGAAATATAAAAAAAATACGGAAGTGTGCAAAAATGACGTACACATAGGATGATAGAATAGGTCCTGAAATTTAGTATTATACCACCCAAGTTACCGTAAAAACTTAGGTTTTGGAAATATGGGTGATTAAATTAGTCGCTATGCGATTTGCGGACAACGATTTGTCTAAGTTTGACATGACATATAAAAATAAATACGGAATTGTGGATACATGACGTACACATAGGGTGATAGAATAGGACCAGAACTTCTGTATTATACCACCCAAGTTACCGTAAAAACTTAGGTTTTGGAAATATGGGTGATTATATTAGTCGCTATGCGATGTGCGGACAACGATTTGTCTAAGTTTGACATGAAATATAAAAATAAATACGGAATTTTGGATACATGACGTACACATTGGGTGATAGAATAGGATTAGAACTATATTATTATACCACTCAGGTTACCGTCAAAACTTAGGTTTTGGAAATACGGGTGATTAAAATAGTCGCTTTGGATGTGTGGACAGCAATCCACCTAAGTTTGACATAAAATATAAAATAAATACGGCAGTGTGTCAGCATGACGTACACGTAGGATGAAAGAATAGGACCAGAACTTTAGTACTATACCACCAAAGTTACCTTAAAAACTTAGGTTGTGGAAATATGGCTGATTAAAGTAGTCGCATTGAGATGTGTGGACAGAGATTTGTCGAAGTTTGACACGAAATATAAAAAAAATACGGAAGTGTGCCAACATTACGTACACGTAGGGTGATAGAATAGGACCAGAACTTCTGTATTATACCACCCAAGTTACCGTAAAAACTTAGGTTCTGGAAATATGGCTGATTAAAGTAGTCGCATTGAGATGTGCAGACAGCGATTTGTCAAAGTATGAAACGAAATATAAAAAAAATACGGAAGTGTGCCAACATGACGTACACATAGGATGATAGAATAGGTCCTGAAATTTAGTATTATACCACCCAAGTTACCGTAAAAACTTAGGTTTTGGAAATATGACTGATTAAAGTAGTCGCATTGAGATGTGCGGACAGCGATTTGTCAAAGTATGACATGAAAAATAAAATAAATACGGCAGTGTGTCAGCATGACGTACACGTAGGATGAAAGAATAGGACCAGAACTTTAGTACTATACCACCCAAGTTACCTTAAAAACTTAGGTTCTGGAAATATGGCTGATTAAAGTAGTCGCATTGAGATGTGCGGACAGCGATTTGTCAAAGTATGACACGAAATATAAAAAAAATACTGAAGTGTGCCAACATGACGTACACATAGGATGATAGAATAGGTCCTGAAATTTAGTATTATACCACCCAAGTTACCGTAAAAACTTAGGTTTTGGAAATATGGGTGATTAAATTAGTCGCTATGCGATGTGCGGACAACGATTTGTCTAAGTTTGACATGAAATATAAAAATAAATACGGAATTGTGGATACATGACGTACACATAGGGTGATAGAATAGGACCAGAACTTCTGTATTATACCACCCAAGTTACCGTAAAAACGTAGGTTTTGGAAATATGGCTGATTAAAGTAGTCGCATTGAGATGTGCGGACAGCGATTTGTCAAAGTATGACATGAAAAATAAAATAAATACGGAAGTGTGCCAACATGACGTACACATAGGATGATAGAATAGGTCCTGAAATTTAGTATTATACCACCCAAGTTACCGTAAAAACTTAGGTTTTGGAAATATGGGTGATTAAATTAGTCGCTATGCGATGTGCGGACGACGATTTGTCTAAGTTTGACATGAAATATAAAAATAAATACGGAATTGTGGATACATGACGTACACATAGGGTGATAGAATAGGACCAGAACTTCTGTATTATACCACCCAAGTTACCGTAAAAACTTAGGTTTTGGAAATATGGGTGATTAAATTAGTCGCTATGCGATGTGCGGACAACGATTTGTCTAAGTTTGACATGAAATATAAAAATAAATACGGAATTTTGGATACATGACGTACACATAGGGTGATAGAATAGGATTAGAACTATATTATTATACCACTCAGGTTACCGTCAAAACTTAGGTTTTGGAAATACGGGTGATTAAAATAGTCGCTTTGGATGTGTGGACAGCGATCCACCTAAGTTTGACATAAAATATAAAATAAATACGGCAGTGTGTCAGCATGACGTACACGTAGGATGAAAGAATAGGACCAGAACTTTAGTACTATACCACCCAAGTTACCTTAAAAACTTAGGTTTTGGAAATATGGCTGATTAAAGTAGTCGCATTGAGATGTGCGGACAGAGATTTGTCGAAGTTTGACACGAAATATAAAAAAAATACGGAGGTGTGCCAACATTACGTACACGTAGGGTGATAGAATAGGACCAGAACTTCTGTATTATACCACCCAAGTTACCGTGAAAACTTAGGTTTTGGAAATATGGCTGATTAAAGTAGTCGCATTGAGATGTGCGGACAGCGATTTGTCAAAGTATGACATGAAAAATAAAATAAATACGGAAGTGTGCCAACATGACGTACACATAGGATGATAGAATAGGTCCTGAAATTTAGTATTATACCACCCAAGTTACCTTAAAAACTTAGGTTTTGGAAATATGGGTGATTAAATTAGTCGCTATGCGATGTGCGGCAACGATTTGTCTAAGTTTGACATGAAATATAAAAATAAATACGGAATTGTGGATACATGACGTACACATAGGGTGATAGAATAGGATCAGAACTTCTGTATTATACCACCCAAGTTACCGTAAAAACTTAGGTTTTGGAAATATGGCTGATTAAAGTAGTCGCATTGAGATGTGCGGACAGCGATTTGTCAAAGTATGACATGAAAAATAAAATAAATACGGCAGTGTGTCAGCATGACGTACACGTAGGATGAAAGAATAGGACCAGAACTTTAGTACTATACCACCCAAGTTACCTTAAAAACTTAGGTTTTGGAAATATGGCTGATTAAAGTAGTCGCATTGAGATGTGCGGACAGAGATTTGTCGAAGTTTGACAAGAAATATAAAAAAAATACGGAGGTGTGCCAACATTACGTACACGTAGGTTGATAGAATAGGACCAGAACGTCTGTATTATACCACCCAAGTTACCGTAAAAACGTAGGTTTTGGAAATATGGCTGATTAAAGTAGTCGCATTGAGATGTGCGGACAGCGATTTGTCAAAGTATGACATGAAAAATAAAATAAATACGGAAGTGTGCCAACATGACGTACACATAGGATGATAGAATAGGTCCTGAAATTTAGTATTATACCACCCAAGTTACCTTAAAAACTTAGGTTTTGGAAATATGGGTGATTAAATTAGTCGCTATGCGATGTGCGGACAACGATTTGTCTAAGTTTGACATGAAATATAAAAATAAATACGGAATTGTGGATACATGACGTACACATAGGGTGATAGAATAGGACCAGAACTTCTGTATTATATTACCCAAGTTACCGTAAAAACTTAGGTTTTGGAAATATGGGTGATTAAATTAGTCGCTATGCGATGTGCGGACAACGATTTGTCTTAGTATGACATGAAATATAATAATAAATACGGAGGTGTGCCAACATTACGTACACGTAGGGTGATAGAATAGGACCAGAACTTCTGTATTATACCACCCAAGTTACCGTAAAAACTTAGGTTTTGGAAATATGGCTGATTAAAGTAGTCGCATTGAGATGTGCGGACAGAGATTTGTCGAAGTTTGACACGAAATATAAAAAAATTACGGAAGTGTGCCAACATGACGTACACATAGGATGATAGAATAGGTCCTGAAATTTAGTATTATACCACCCAAGTTACCGTAAAAACTTAGGTTTTGGAAATATGGGTGATTAAATTAGTCGCTATGCGATGTGCGGACAACGATTTGTCTAAGTTTGACATGAAATATAAAAATAAATACGGAATTGTGGATACATGACGTACACATAGGGTGATAGAATATGACCAGAACTTCTGTATTATACCACCCAAGTTACCGTAAAAACTTAGGTTTTGGAAATATGGGTGATTAAATTAGTCGCTATGCGATGTGCGGACAACGATTTGTCTAAGTTTGACATGAAATATAAAAATAAATACGGAATTTTGGATACATGACGTACACATTGGGTGATAGAATAGGATTAGAACTATATTATTATACCACTCAGGTTACCGTCAAAACTTAGGTTTTGGAAATACGGGTGATTAAAATAGTCGCTTTGGATGTGTGGACAGTGATCCACCTAAGTTTGACATAAAATATAAAATAAATACGGCAGTGTGTCAGCATGACGTACACGTAGGATGAAAGAATAGGACCAGAACTTTAGTACTATACCTCTCAAGTTACCTTAAAAACTTAGGTTTTGGAAATATGGCTGATTAAAGTAGTCGCATTGAGATGTGCGGACAGAGATTTGTCGAAGTTTGACACGAAATATAAAAGAAATACGGAAGTGTGCCAACATTACTTACACGTAGGGTGATAGAATAGGACCAGAACTTCTGTATTATACCACCCAAGTTACCGTAAAAACTTAGGTTCTGGAAATATGGCTGATTAAAGTAGTCGCATTGAGATGTGCAGACAGCGATTTGTCAAAGTATGACACGAAATATAAAAAAAATACGGAAGTGTGCCAACATGACGTACACATAGGATGATAGAATAGGTCCTGAAATTTAGTATTATACCACCCAAGTTACCGTAAAAACTTAGGTTTTGGAAATATGGCTGATTAAAGTAGTCGCATTGAGATGTGCGGACAGAGATTTGTCGAAGTTTGACACGAAATATAAAAAAAATACGGAGGTGTGCCAACATTACGTACACGTAGGGTGATAGAATAGGACCAGAACTTCTGTATTACACCACCCAAGTTACCGTAAAAACTTAGGTTTTGGAAATATGGCTGATTAAAGTAGTCGCATTGAGATGTGCGGACAGCGATTTGTCAAAGTATGACATGAAAAATAAAATAAATACGGAAGTGTGCCAACATGACGTACACATAGGATGATAGAATAGGTCCTGAAATTTAGTATTATACCACCCAAGTTACCTTAAAAACTTAGGTTTTGGAAATATGGGTGATTAAATTAGTCGCTATGCGATGTGCGGACAACGATTTGTCTAAGTTTGACATGAAATATAAAAATAAATACGGAATTGTGGATACATGACGTACACATAGGGTGATAGAATAGGATAAGAACTTCTGTATTATACCACCCAAGTTACCGTAAAAACTTAGGTTTTGGAAATATGGCTGATTAAAGTAGTCGCATTGAGATGTGCGGACAGCGATTTGTCAAAGTATGACATGAAAAATAAAATAAATACGGCAGTGTGTCAGCATGACGTACACGTAGGATGAAAGAATAGGACCAGAACTTTAGTACTATACCACCCAAGTTACCTTAAAAACTTAGGTTTTGGAAATATGGCTGATTAAAGTAGTCGCATTGAGATGTGCGGACAGAGATTTGTCGAAGTTTGACAAGAAATATAAAAAAAATACGGAGGTGTGCCAACATTACGTACACGTAGGTTGATAGAATAGGACCAGAACGTCTGTATTATACCACCCAAGTTACCGTAAAAACGTAGGTTTTGGAAATATGGCTGATTAAAGTAGTCGCATTGAGATGTGCGGACAGCGATTTGTCAAAGTATGACATGAAAAATAAAATAAATACGGAAGTGTGCCAACATGACGTACACATAGGATGATAGAATAGGTCCTGAAATTTAGTATTATACCACCCAAGTTACCTTAAAAACTTAGGTTTTGGAAATATGGGTGATTAAATTAGTCGCTATGCGATGTGCGGACAACGATTTGTCTAAGTTTGACATGAAATATAAAAATAAATACGGAATTGTGGATACATGACGTACACATAGGGTGATAGAATAGGACCAGAACTTCTGTATTATATTACCCAAGTTACCGTAAAAACTTAGGTTTTGGAAATATGGGTGATTAAATTAGTCGCTATGCGATGTGCGGACAACGATTTGTCTTAGTATGACATGAAATATAATAATAAATACGGAGGTGTGCCAACATTACGTACACGTAGGGTGATAGAATAGGACCAGAACTTCTGTATTATACCACCCAAGTTACCGTAAAAACTTAGGTTTTGGAAATATGGCTGATTAAAGTAGTCGCATTGAGATGTGCGGACAGAGATTTGTCGAAGTTTGACACGAAATATAAAAAAATTACGGAAGTGTGCCAACATGACGTACACATAGGATGATAGAATAGGTCCTGAAATTTAGTATTATACCACCCAAGTTACCGTAAAAACTTAGGTTTTGGAAATATGGGTGATTAAATTAGTCGCTATGCGATGTGCGGACAACGATTTGTCTAAGTTTGACATGAAATATAAAAATAAATACGGAATTGTGGATACATGACGTACACATAGGGTGATAGAATAGGACCAGAACTTCTGTATTATACCACCCAAGTTACCGTAAAAACTTAGGTTTTGGAAATATGGGTGATTAAATTAGTCGCTATGCGATGTGCGGACAACGATTTGTCTAAGTTTGACATGAAATATAAAAATAAATACGGAATTTTGGATACATGACGTACACATTGGGTGATAGAATAGGATTAGAACTATATTATTATACCACTCAGGTTACCGTCAAAACTTAGGTTTTGGAAATACGGGTGATTAAAATAGTCGCTTTGGATGTGTGGACAGTGATCCACCTAAGTTTGACATAAAATATAAAATAAATACGGCAGTGTGTCAGCATGACGTACACGTAGGATGAAAGAATAGGACCAGAACTTTAGTACTATACCTCTCAAGTTACCTTAAAAACTTAGGTTTTGGAAATATGGCTGATTAAAGTAGTCGCATTGAGATGTGCGGACAGAGATTTGTCGAAGTTTGACACGAAATATAAAAGAAATACGGAAGTGTGCCAACATTACTTACACGTAGGGTGATAGAATAGGACCAGAACTTCTGTATTATACCACCCAAGTTACCGTAAAAACTTAGGTTCTGGAAATATGGCTGATTAAAGTAGTCGCATTGAGATGTGCAGACAGCGATTTGTCAAAGTATGACACGAAATATAAAAAAAATACGGAAGTGTGCCAACATGACGTACACATAGGATGATAGAATAGGTCCTGAAATTTAGTATTATACCACCCAAGTTACCGTAAAAACTTAGGTTTTGGAAATATGGCTGATTAAAGTAGTCGCATTGAGATGTGCGGACAGAGATTTGTCGAAGTTTGACACGAAATATAAAAAAAATACGGAGGTGTGCCAACATTACGTACACGTAGGGTGATAGAATAGGACCAGAACTTCTGTATTATACCACCCAAGTTACCGTAAAAACTTAGGTTTTGGAAATATGGCTGATTAAAGTAGTCGCATTGAGATGTGCGGACAGCGATTTGTCAAAGTATGACATGAAAAATAAAATAAATACGGAAGTGTGCCAACATGACGTACACATAGGATGATAGAATAGGTCCTGAAATTTAGTATTATACCACCCAAGTTACCTTAAAAACTTAGGTTTTGGAAATATGGGTGATTAAATTAGTCGCTATGCGATGTGCGGACAACGATTTGTCTAAGTTTGACATGAAATATAAAAATAAATACGGAATTGTGGATACATGACGTACACATAGGGTGATAGAATAGGATAAGAACTTCTGTATTATACCACCCAAGTTACCGTAAAAACTTAGGTTTTGGAAATATGGCTGATTAAAGTAGTCGCATTGAGATGTGCGGACAGCGATTTGTCAAAGTATGACATGAAAAATAAAATAAATACGGCAGTGTGTCAGCATGACGTACACGTAGGATGAAAGAATAGGACCAGAACTTTAGTACTATACCACCCAAGTTACCTTAAAAACTTAGGTTTTGGAAATATGGCTGATTAAAGTAGTCGCATTGAGATGTGCGGACAGAGATTTGTCGAAGTTTGACACGAAATATAAAAAAAATACGGAGGTGTGCCAACATTACGTACACGTAGGGTGATAGAATAGGACCAGAACTTCTGTATTATACCACCCAAGTTACCGTAAAAACGTAGGTTTTGGAAATATGGCTGATTAAAGTAGTCGCATTGAGATTTGCGGACAGCGATTTGTCAAAGTATGACATGAAAAATAAAATAAATACGGAAGTGTGCCAACATGACGTACACATAGGATGATAGAATAGGTCCTGAAATTTAGTATTATACCACCCAAGTTACCTTAAAAACTTAGGTTTTGGAAATATGGGTGATTAAATTAGTCGCTATGCGATGTGCGGACAACGATTTGTCTAAGTTTGACATGAAATATAAAAATAAATACGGAATTGTGGATACATGACGTACACATAGGGTGATAGAATAGGACCAGAACTTCTGTATTATACCACCCAAGTTACCGTAAAAACTTAGGTTTTGGAAATATGGGTGATTAAATTAGTCGCTATGCGATGTGCGGACAACGATTTGTCTTAGTATGACATGAAATATAATAATAATAACGGAGGTGTGCCAACATTACGTACACGTAGGGTGATAGAATAGGACCAGAACTTCTGTATTATACCACCCAAGTTACCGTAAAAACTTAGGTTTTAGAAATATGGCTGATTAAAGTAGTCGCATTGAGATGTGCGGACAGAGATTTGTCGAAGTTTGACACGAAATATAAAAAAATTACGGAAGTGTGCCAACATGACGTACACATAGGATGATAGAATAGGTCCTGAAATTTAGTATTATACCACCCAAGTTACCGTAAAAACTTAGGTTTTGGAAATATGGGTGATTAAATTAGTCGCTATGCGATGTGCGGACAACGATTTGTCTAAGTTTGACATGAAATATAAAAATAAATACGGAATTGTGGATACATGACGTACACATAGGGTGATAGAATAGGACCAGAACTTCTGTATTATACCACCCAAGTTACCGTAAAAACTTAGGTTTTGGAAATATGGGTGATTAAATTAGTCGCTATGCGATGTGCGGACAACGATTTGTCTAAGTTTGACATGAAATATAAAAATAAATACGGAATTTTGGATACATGACGTACACATTGGGTGATAGAATAGGATTAGAACTATATTATTATACCACTCAGGTTACCGTCAAAACTTAGGTTTTGGAAATACGGGTGATTAAAATAGTCGCTTTGGATGTGTGGACAGCGATCCACCTAAGTTTGACATAAAATATAAAATAAATACGGCAGTGTGTCAGCATGACGTACACGTAGGATGAAAGAATAGGACCAGAACTTTAGTACTATACCACCCAAGTTACCTTAAAAACTTAGGTTTTGGAAATATGGCTGATTAAAGTAGTCGCATTGAGATGTGCGGACAGAGATTTGTCGAAGTTTGACACGAAATATAAAAGAAATACGGAAGTGTGCCAACATTACGTACACGTAGGGTGATAGAATAGGACCAGAACTTCTGTATTATACCACCCAAGTTACCGTAAAAACTTAGGTTCTGGAAATATGGCTGATTAAAGTAGTCGCATTGAGATGTGCAGACAGCGATTTGTCAAAGTATGACACGAAATATAAAAAAAATACGGAAGTGTGCCAACATGACGTACACATAGGATGATAGAATAGGTCCTGAAATTTAGTATTATACCACCCAAGTTACCGTAAAAACCTAGGTTTTGGAAATATGGCTGATTAAAGTAGTCGCATTGAGATGTGCGGAGAGCGATTTGTCAAAGTATGACATGAAAAATAAAATAAATACGGCAGTGTGTCAGCATGACGTACACGTAGGATGAAAGAATAGGTCCTGAAATTTAGTATTATACCACCCAAGTTACCGTAAAAACTTAGGTTTTGGAAATATGGGTGATTAAAGTAGTCGCATTGAGATGTGCGGACAGAGATTTGTCGAAGTTTGACACGAAATATAAAAGAAATACGGAAGTGTGCCAACATTACGTACACGTAGGGTGATAGAATAGGACCAGAACTTCTGTATTATACCACCCAAGTTACCGTAAAAACTTAGGTTCTGGAAATATGGCTGATTAAAGTAGTCGCATTGAGATGTGCAGACAGCGATTTGTCAAAGTATGACACGAAATATAAAAAAAATACGGAAGTGTGCCAACATGACGTACACATAGGATGATAGAATAGGTCCTGAAATTTAGTATTATACCACCCAAGTTACCGTAAAAACCTAGGTTTTGGAAATATGGCTGATTAAAGTAGTCGCATTGAGATGTGCGGACAGCGATTTGTCAAAGTATGACACGAAATATAAAAAAAATAAGGAAGTGTGCCAACATGACGTACACATAGGATGATAGAATAGGTCCTGAAATTTAGTATTATACCACCCAAGTTACCGTAAAAACTTAGGTTTTGGAAATATGGGTGATTAAATTAGTCGCTATGCGATGTGCGGACAACGATTTGTCTAAGTTTGACATGAAATATAAAAATAAATACGGAATTTTGGATACATGACGTACACATAGGGTGATAGAATAGGATTAGAACTATATTATTATACCACTCAGGTTACCGTCAAAACTTAGGTTTTGGAAATACGGGTGATTAAAATAGTCGCTTTGGATGTGTGGACAGCGATCCACCTAAGTTTGACATAAAATATAAAATAAATACGGCAGTGTGTCAGCATGACGTACACGTAGGATGAAAGAATAGGACCAGAACTTTAGTACTATACCACCCAAGTTACCTTAAAAACTTAGGTTTTGGAAATATGGCTGATTAAAGTAGTCGCATTGAGATGTGCGGACAGAGATTTGTCGAAGTTTGACACGAAATATAAAAAAAATACGGAGGTGTGCCAACATTACGTACACGTAGGGTGATAGAATAGGACCAGAACTTCTGTATTATACCACCCAAGTTACCGTAAAAACTTAGGTTTTGGAAATATGGCTGATTAAAATAGTCGCATTGAGATGTGCGGACAGCGATTTGTCAAAGTATGACATGAAAAATAAAATAAATACGGAAGTGTGCCAACATGACGTACACATAGGATGATAGAATAGGTCCTGAAATTTAGTATTATACCACCCAAGTTACCTTAAAAACTTAGGTTTTGGAAATATGGGTGATTAAATTAGTCGCTATGCGATGTGCGGACAACGATTTGTCTAAGTTTGACATGAAATATAAAAATAAATACGGAATTGTGGATACATGACGTACACATAGGGTGATAGAATAGGATAAGAACTTCTGTATTATACCACCCAAGTTACCGTAAAAACTTAGGTTTTGGAAATATGGGTGATTAAATTAGTCGCTATGCGATGTGCGGACAACGATTTGTCTTAGTATGACATGAAATATAATAATAAATACGGAGGTGTGCCAACATTACGTACACGTAGGGTGATAGAATAGGACCAGAACTTCTGTATTATACCACCCAAGTTACCGTAAAAACTTAGGTTTTGGAAATATGGCTGATTAAAGTAGTCGCATTGAGATGTGCGGACAGAGATTTGTCGAAGTTTGACACGAAATATAAAAAAATTACGGAAGTGTGCCAACATGACGTACACATAGGATGATAGAATAGGTCCTGAAATTTAGTATTATACCACCCAAGTTACCGTAAAAACTTAGGTTTTGGAAATATGGGTGATTAAATTAGTCGCTATGCGATGTGCGGACAACGATTTGTCTAAGTTTGACATGAAATATAAAAATAAATACGGAATTGTGGATACATGACGTACACATAGGGTGATAGAATAGGACCAGAACTTCTGTATTATACCACCCAAGTTACCGTAAAAACTTAGGTTTTGGAAATATGGGTGATTAAATTAGTCGCTATGCGATGTGCGGACAACGATTTGTCTAAGTTTGACATGAAATATAAAAATAAATACGGAATTTTGGATACATGACGTACACATTGGGTGATAGAATAGGATTAGAACTATATTATTATACCACTCAGGTTACCGTCAAAACTTAGGTTTTGGAAATACGGGTGATTAAAATAGTCGCTTTGGATGTGTGGACAGCGATCCACCTAAGTTTGACATAAAATATAAAATAAATACGGCAGTGTGTCAGCATGACGTACACGTAGGATGAAAGAATAGGACCAGAACTTTAGTACTATACCACCCAAGTTACCTTAAAAACTTAGGTTTTGGAAATATGGCTGATTAAAGTAGTCGCATTGAGATGTGCGGACAGAGATTTGTCGAAGTTTGACACGAAATATAAAAGAAATACGGAAGTGTGCCAACATTACGTACACGTAGGGTGATAGAATAGGACCAGAACTTCTGTATTATACCACCCAAGTTACCGTAAAAACTTAGGTTCTGGAAATATGGCTGATTAAAGTAGTCGCATTGAGATGTGCAGACAGCGATTTGTCAAAGTATGACACGAAATATAAAAAAAATACGGAAGTGTGCCAACATGATGTACACATAGGATGATAGAATAGGTCCTGAAATTTAGTATTATACCACCCAAGTTACCGTAAAAACCTAGGTTTTGGAAATATGGCTGATTAAAGTAGTCGCATTGAGATGTGCGGAGAGCGATTTGTCAAAGTATGACATGAAAAATAAAATAAATACGGCAGTGTGTCAGCATGACGTACACGTAGGATGAAAGAATAGGACCAGAACTTTAGTACTATACCACCCAAGTTACCTTAAAAACTTAGGTTCTGGAAAAATGGCTGATTAAAGTAGTCGCATTGAGATGTGCGGACAGCGATTTGTCAAAGTATGACACGAAATATAAAAAAAATACGGAAGTGTGCCAACATGACGTACACATAGGATGATAGAATAGGTCCTGAAATTTAGTATTATACCACCCAAGTTACCTTAAAAACTTAGGTTTTGGAAATATGGGTGATTAAATTAGTCGCTATGCGATGTGCGGACAACGATTTGTCTAAGTTTGACATGAAATATAAAAATAAATACGGAATTGTGGATACATGACGTACACATAGGGTGATAGAATAGGATCAGAACTTCTGTATTATACCACCCAAGTTACCGTAAAAACTTAGGTTTTGGAAATATGGCTGATTAAAGTAGTCGCATTGAGATGTGCGGACAGCGATTTGTCAAAGTATGACATGAAAAATAAAATAAATACGGCAGTGTGTCAGCATGACGTACACGTAGGATGAAAGAATAGGACCAGAACTTTAGTACTATACCACCCAAGTTACCTTAAAAACTTAGGTTTTGGAAATATGGCTGATTAAAGTAGTCGCATTGAGATGTCCGGACAGAGATTTGTCGAAGTTTGACACGAAATATAAAAAAAAATACGGAGGTGTGCCAACATTACGTACACGTAGGGTGATAGAATAGGACCAGAACTTCTGTATTATACCACCCAAGTTACCGTAAAAACGTAGGTTTTGGAAATATGGCTGATTAAAGTAGTCGCATTGAGATGTGCGGACAGCGATTTGTCAAAGTATGACATGAAAAATAAAATAAATACGGAAGTGTGCCAACATGACGTACACATAGGATGATAGAATAGGTCCTGAAATGTAGTATTATACCACCCAAGTTACCTTAAAAACTTAGGTTTTGGAAATATGGGTGATTAAATTAGTCGCTATGCGATGTGCGGACAACGATTTGTCTAAGTTTGACATGATATATAAAAATAAATACGGAATTGTGGATACATGACGTACACATAGGGTGATAGAATAGGATCAGAACTTCTGTATTATACCACCCAAGTTACCGTAAAAACTTAGGTTTTGGAAATATGGCTGATTAAAGTAGTCGCATTGAGATGTGCGGACAACGATTTGTCTAAGTTTGACATGAAATATAAAAATAAATACGGAATTGTGGATACATGACGTACACATAGGGTGATAGAATAGGACCAGAACTTCTGTATTATACCACCCAAGTTACCGTAAAAACTTAGGTTTTGGAAATATGGCTGATTAAAGTAGTCGCATTGAGATGTGCGGACAGAGATTTGTCGAAGTTTGACACGAAATATAAAAAAATTACGGAAGTGTGCCAACATGACGTACACATAGGATGATAGAATAGGTCCTGAAATTTAGTATTATACCACCCAAGTTACCGTAAAAACTTAGGTTTTGGAAATATGGGTGATTAAATTAGTCGCTATGCGATGTGCGGACAACGATTTGTCTAAGTTTGACATGAAATATAAAAATAAATACGGAATTGTGGATACATGACGTACACATAGGGTGATAGAATAGGACCAGAACTTCTGTATTATACCACCCAAGTTACCATAAAAACCTAGGTTTTGGAAATATTGGTGATTAAATTAGTCGCTATGCGATGTGCGGACAACGATTTGTCTAAGTTTGACATGAAATATAAAAATAAATACGGAATTTTGGATACATGACGTACACATTGGGTGATAGAATAGGATTAGAACTATATTATTATACCACTCAGGTTACCGTCAAAACGTAGGTTTTGGAAATACGGGTGATTAAAATAGTCGCTTTGGATGTGTGGACAGCGATCCACCTAAGTTTGACATAAAATATAAAATAAATACGGCAGTGTGTCAGCATGACGTACACGTAGGATGAAAGAATAGGACCAGAACTTTAGTACTATACCACCCAAGTTACCTTAAAAACTTAGGTTTTGGAAATATGGCTGATTAAAGTAGTCGCATTGAGATGTGCGGACAGAGATTTGTCGAAGTTTGACACGAAATATAAAAGAAATACGGAAGTGTGCCAACATTACGTACACGTAGGGTGATAGAATAGGACCAGAACTTCTGTATTATACCACCCAAGTTACCGTAAAAACTAAGGTTCTGGAAATATGGCTGATTAAAGTAGTCGCATTGAGATGTGCAGACAGCGATTTGTCAAAGTATGATACGAAATATAAAAAAAATACGGAAGTGTGCCAACATGACGTACACATAGGATGATAGAATAGGTCCTGAAATGTAGTATTATACCACCCAAGTTACCTTAAAAACTTAGGTTTTGGAAATATGGGTGATTAAATTAGTCGCTATGCGATGTGCGGACAACGATTTGTCTAAGTTTGACATGATATATAAAAATAAATACGGAATTGTGGATACATGACGTACACATAGGGTGATAGAATAGGATCAGAACTTCTGTATTATACCACCCAAGTTACCGTAAAAACTTAGGTTTTGGAAATATGGCTGATTAAAGTAGTCGCATTGAGATGTGCGGACAACGATTTGTCTAAGTTTGACATGAAATATAAAAATAAATACGGAATTGTGGATACATGACGTACACATAGGGTGATAGAATAGGACCAGAACTTCTGTATTATACCACCCAAGTTACCGTAAAAACTTAGGTTTTGGAAATATGGCTGATTAAAGTAGTCGCATTGAGATGTGCGGACAGAGATTTGTCGAAGTTTGACACGAAATATAAAAAAATTACGGAAGTGTGCCAACATGACGTACACATAGGATAATAGAATAGGTCCTGAAATTTAGTATTATACCACCCAAGTTACCGTAAAAACTTAGGTTTTGGAAATATGGGTGATTAAATTAGTCGCTATGCGATGTGCGGACAACGATTTGTCTAAGTTTGACATGAAATATAAAAATAAATACGGAATTGTGGATACATGACGTACACATAGGGTGATAGAATAGGACCAGAACTTCTGTATTATACCACCCAAGTTACCATAAAAACCTAGGTTTTGGAAATATTGGTGATTAAATTAGTCGCTATGCGATGTGCGGACAACGATTTGTCTAAGTTTGACATGAAATATAAAAATAAATACGGAATTTTGGATACATGACGTACACATTGGGTGATAGAATAGGATTAGAACTATATTATTATACCACTCAGGTTACCGTCAAAACGTAGGTTTTGGAAATACGGGTGATTAAAATAGTCGCTTTGGATGTGTGGACAGCGATCCACCTAAGTTTGACATAAAATATAAAATAAATACGGCAGTGTGTCAGCATGACGTACACGTAGGATGAAAGAATAGGACCAGAACTTTAGTACTATACCACCCAAGTTACCTTAAAAACTTAGGTTTTGGAAATATGGCTGATTAAAGTAGTCGCATTGAGATGTGCGGACAGAGATTTGTCGAAGTTTGACACGAAATATAAAAGAAATACGGAAGTGTGCCAACATTACGTACACGTAGGGTGATAGAATAGGACCAGAACTTCTGTATTATACCACCTAAGTTACCGTAAAAACTAAGGTTCTGGAAATATGGCTGATTAAAGTAGTCGCATTGAGATGTGCAGACAGCGATTTGTCAAAGTATGACACGAAATATAAAAAAAATACGGAAGTGTGCCAACATGACGTACACATAGGATGATAGAATAGGTCCTGAAATTTAGTATTATACCACCCAAGTTACCGTAAAAACTTAAGTTTTGGAAATATGGCTGATTAAAGTAGTCGCATTGAGATGTGCGGAGAGCGATTTGTCAAAGTATGACATGAAAAATAAAATAAATACGGCAGTGTGTCAGCATGACGTACACGTAGGATGAAAGAATAGGACCAGAACTTTAGTACTATACCACCCAAGTTACCTTAAAAACTTAGGTTCTGGAAATATGGCTGATTAAAGTAGTCGCATTGAGATGTGCGGACAGCGATTTGTCAAAGTATGACACGAAATATAAAAAAAATAAGGAAGTGCGCCAACATGACGTACACATAGGATGATAGAATAGGTCCTGAAATTTAGTATTATACCACCCAAGTTACCTTAAAAACTTAGGTTTTGGAAATATGGCTGATTAAAGTAGTCGCATTGAGATGTGCGGACAGAGATTTGTCGAAGTTTGACACGAAATATAAAAGAAATACGGAAGTGTGCCAACATTACGTACACGTAGGGTGATAGAATAGGACCAGAACTTCTGTATTATACCACCCAAGTTACCGTAAAAACTAAGGTTCTGGAAATATGGCTGATTAAAGTAGTCGCATTGAGATGTGCAGACAGCGATTTGTCAAAGTATGACACGAAATATAAAAAAAATACGGAAGTGTGCCAACATGACGTACACATAGGATGATAGAATAGGTCCTGAAATGTAGTATTATACCACCCAAGTTACCTTAAAAACTTAGGTTTTGGAAATATGGGTGATTAAATTAGTCGCTATGCGATGTGCGGACAACGATTTGTCTAAGTTTGACATGATATATAAAAATAAATACGGAATTGTGGATACATGACGTACACATAGGGTGATAGAATAGGATCAGAACTTCTGTATTATACCACCCAAGTTACCGTAAAAACTTAGGTTTTGGAAATATGGCTGATTAAAGTAGTCGCATTGAGATGTGCGGACAACGATTTGTCTAAGTTTGACATGAAATATAAAAATAAATACGGAATTGTGGATACATGACGTACACATAGGGTGATAGAATAGGACCAGAACTTCTGTATTATACCACCCAAGTTACCGTAAAAACTTAGGTTTTGGAAATATGGCTGATTAAAGTAGTCGCATTGAGATGTGCGGACAGAGATTTGTCGAAGTTTGACACGAAATATAAAAAAATTACGGAAGTGTGCCAACATGACGTACACATAGGATAATAGAATAGGTCCTGAAATTTAGTATTATACCACCCAAGTTACCGTAAAAACTTAGGTTTTGGAAATATGGGTGATTAAATTAGTCGCTATGCGATGTGCGGACAACGATTTGTCTAAGTTTGACATGAAATATAAAAATAAATACGGAATTGTGGATACATGACGTACACATAGGGTGATAGAATAGGACCAGAACTTCTGTATTATACCACCCAAGTTACCATAAAAACCTAGGTTTTGGAAATATTGGTGATTAAATTAGTCGCTATGCGATGTGCGGACAACGATTTGTCTAAGTTTGACATGAAATATAAAAATAAATACGGAATTTTGGATACATGACGTACACATTGGGTGATAGAATAGGATTAGAACTATATTATTATACCACTCAGGTTACCGTCAAAACGTAGGTTTTGGAAATACGGGTGATTAAAATAGTTGCTTTGGATGTGTGGACAGCGATCCACCTAAGTTTGACATAAAATATAAAATAAATACGGCAGTGTGTCAGCATGACGTACACGTAGGATGAAAGAATAGGACCAGAACTTTAGTACTATACCACCCAAGTTACCTTAAAAACTTAGGTTTTGGAAATATGGCTGATTAAAGTAGTCGCATTGAGATGTGCGGACAGAGATTTGTCGAAGTTTGACACGAAATATAAAAGAAATACGGAAGTGTGCCAACATTACGTACACGTAGGGTGATAGAATAGGACCAGAACTTCTGTATTATACCACCCAAGTTACCGTAAAAACTAAGGTTCTGGAAATATGGCTGATTAAAGTAGTCGCATTGAGATGTGCAGACAGCGATTTGTCAAAGTATGACACGAAATATAAAAAAAATACGGAAGTGTGCCAACATGACGTACACATAGGATGATAGAATAGGTCCTGAAATTTAGTATTATACCACCCAAGTTACCGTAAAAACTTAAGTTTTGGAAATATGGCTGATTAAAGTAGTCGCATTGAGATGTGCGGAGAGCGATTTGTCAAAGTATGACATGAAAAATAAAATAAATACGGCAGTGTGTCAGCATGACGTACACGTAGGATGAAAGAATAGGACCAGAACTTTAGTACTATACCACCCAAGTTACCTTAAAAACTTAGGTTCTGGAAATATGGCTGATTAAAGTAGTCGCATTGAGATGTGCGGACAGCGATTTTTCAAAGTATGACACGAAATATAAAAAAAATAAGGAAGTGCGCCAACATGACGTACACATAGGATGATAGAATAGGTCCTGAAATTTAGTATTATACCACCCAAGTTACCGTAAAAACGTAGGTTTTGGAAATATGGGTGATTAAATTAGTCGCTATGCGATATGCGGACAACGATTTGTCTAAGTTTGACATGAAATATAAAAATAAATACGGAATTGTGGATACATGACGTACACATAGGGTGATAGAATAGGACCAGAACTTCTGTATTATACCACCCAAGTTACCGTAAAAACGTAGGTTTTGGAAATATGGCTGATTAAAGTAGTCGCATTGAGATGTGCGGACAGCGATTTGTCATAGTATGACATGAAAAATAAAATAAATACGGAAGTGTGCCAACATGACGTACACATAGGATGATAGAATAGGTCCTGAAATTTAGTATTATACCACCCAAGTTACCGTAAAAACTTAGGTTTTGGAAATATGGGTGATTAAATTAGTCGCTATGCGATGTGCGGACAACGATTTGTCGAAGTTTGACATGAAATATAAAAAAAATACGGAGGTGTGCCGACATTACGTACACGTAGGGTGATAGAATAGGACCAGAACTTCTGTATTATACCACCCAAGTTACCGTAAAAACTTAGGTTTTGGAAATATGGCTGATTAAAGTAGTCGCATTGAGATGTGCGGACAGCGATTTGTCAAAGTATGACATGAAAAATAAAATAAATACGGAAGTGTGCCAACATGACGTACACATAGGATGATAGAATTGGTCCTGAAATTTAGTATTATACCACCCAAGTTACCTTAAAAACTTAGGTTTTGGAAATATGGGTGATTAAATTAGTCGCTATGCGATGTGCGGACAACGATTTGTCTAAGTTTGACATGAAATATAAAAATAAATAAGGAATTGTGGATACATGACGTACACATAGGGTGATAGAATAGGACCAGAACTTCTGTATTATACCACCCAAGTTACCGTAAAAACTTAGGTTTTGGAAATATGGCTGATTAAAGTAGTCGCATTGAGATGTGCGGACAGCGATTTGTCTAAGTTTAACATGAAATATAAAAATAAATACGGAATTGTGGATACATGACGTACACGTAGGGTGATAGAATAGGACCAGAACTTCTGTATTATACCACCCAAGTTACCGTAAAAACTTAGGTTTTGGAAATATGGGTGATTAAATTAGTCGCTATGCGATGTGCGGACAACGATTTGTCTAAGTATGACATGAAATATAATAATAAATACGGAGGTAAGCCAACATTACGTACACGTAGGGTGATAGAATAGGACCAGAACTTCTGTATTATACCACCCAAGTTACCGTAAAAACTTAGGTTTTGGAAATATGGCTGATTATAGTAGTCGCATTGAGATGTGCGGAAAGAGATTTGTCGAGGTTTGACACGAAATACAAAAAAATACGGAGGTGTGCCAACATGACGTACACATAGAATGATAGAATATGTCCTGAAATTTAGTATTATACCACACAAGTTACCGTAAAAACTTAGGTTTTGGAAATATGGGTGATTAAATTAGTCGCTATGCGATGTGCGGACAACGATTTGTCTAAGTTTGACATGAAATATAAAAATAAATACGGAATTGTGGATACATGACGTACACATAGGGTGATAGAATAGGACCAGAACTTCTGTATTATACCACCCAAGTTACCGTAAAAACTTAGGTTTTGGAAATATGGGTGATTAAATTAGTCGCTATGCGATGTGCAGACAACGATTTGTCTAAGTTTGACATGAAATGTAAAAATAAATACGGAATTTTGGATACATGACGTACACATTGGGTGATAGAATAGGATTAGAACTATATTATTATACCACTCAGGTTACCGTCAAAACTTAGGTTTTGGAAATACGGGTGATTAAAATAGTCGCTTTGGATGTGTGGACAGCAATCCACCTAAGTTTGACATAAAATATAAAATAAATACGGCAGTGTGTCAGCATGACGTACACGTAGGATGAAAGAATAGGACCAGAACTTTAGTACTATACCACCCAAGTTACCTTAAAAACTTAGGTTGTGGAAATATGGCTGATTAAAGTAGTCGCATTGAGATGTGCGGACAGAGATTTGTCGAAGTTTGACACGAAATATAAAAAAAATACGGAAGTGTGCCAACATTACGTACACGTAGGGTGATAGAATAGGACCAGAACTTCTGTATTATACCACCCAAGTTACCGTAAAAACTTAGGTTCTGGAAATATGGCTGATTAAAGTAGTCGCATTGAGATGTGCAGACAGCGATTTGTCAAAGTATGAAACGAAATATAAAAAAAATACGGAAGTGTGCCAACATGACGTACACATAGGATGATAGAATAGGTCCTGAAATTTAGTATTATACCACCCAAGTTACCGTAAAAACTTAGGTTTTGGAAATATTGCTGATTAAAGTAGTCGCATTGAGATGTGCGGACAGCGATTTGTCAAAGTATGACATGAAAAATAAAATAAATACGGCAGTGTGTCAGCATGACGTACACGTAGGATGAAAGAATGGGACCAGAACTTTAGTACTATACCACCCAAGTTACCTTAAAAACTTAGGTTCTGGAAATATGGCTGATTAAAGTAGTCGCATTGAGATGTGCGGACAGCGATTTGTCAAAGTATGACACGAAATATAAAAAAAATACGGAAGTGTGCCAACATGACGTACACATAGGATGATAGAATAGGTCCTGAAATTTAGTATTATACCACCCAAGTTACCGTAAAAACTTAGGTTTTGGAAATATGGGTGATTAAATTAGTCGCTATGCGATGTGCGGACAACGATTTGTCTAAGTTTGACATGAAATATAAAAATAAATACGGAATTGTGGATACATGACGTACACATAGGGTGATAGAATAGGACCAGAACTTCTGTATTATACCACCCAAGTTACCGTAAAAACGTAGGTTTTGGAAATATGGCTGATTAAAGTAGTCGCATTGAGATGTGCGGACAGCGATTTGTCATAGTATGACATGAAAAATAAAATAAATACGGAAGTGTGCCAACATGACGTACACATAGGATGATAGAATAGGTCCTGAAATTTAGTATTATAACACCCAAGTTACCGTAAAAACTTAGGTTTTGGAAATATGGGTGATTAAATTAGTCGCTTTGCGATGTGCGGACAACGATTTGTCGAAGTTTGACACGAAATGTAAAAAAAAATACGGAGGTGTGCCAACATTACGTACACGTAGGGTGATAGAATAGCACCAGAACTTCTGTATTATACCACCCAAGTTACCGTAAAAACTTAGGTTTTGGAAATATGGCTGATTAAAGTAGTCGCATTGAGATGTGCGGACAGCGATTTGTCAAAGTATGACATGAAAAATAAAATAAATACGGAAGTGTGCCAACATGACGTACACATAGGATGATAGAATAGGTCCTGAAATTTAGTATTATACCACCCAAGTTACCTTAAAAACTTAGGTTTTGGAAATATGGGTGATTAAATTAGTCGCTATGCGATGTGCGGACAACGATTTGTCTAAGTTTGACATAAAATATAAAAATAAATAAGGAATTGTGGATACATGACGTACACATAGGGTGATAGAATAGGACCAGAACTTCTGTATTATACCACCCAAGTTACCATAAAAACTTAGGTTTTGGAAATATGGCTGATTAAAGTAGTCGCATTGAGATGTGCGGACAGCGATTTGTCTAAGTTTAACATGAAATATAAAAATAAATACGGAATTGTGGATACATGACGTACACGTAGGGTGATAGAATAGGACCAGAACTTCTGTATTATACCACCCAAGTTACCGTAAAAACTTAGGTTTTGGAAATATGGGTGATTAAATTATTCGCTATGCGATGTGCGGACAACGATTTGTCTAAGTATGACATGAAATATAATAATAAATACGGAGGTAAGCCAACATTACGTACACGTAGGGTGATAGAATAGGACCAGAACTTCTGTATTATACCACCCAAGTTACCGTAAAAACTTAGGTTCTGGAAATATGGCTGATTAAAGTAGTCGCATTGAGATGTGCAGACAGCGATTTGTCAAAGTATGAAACGAAATATAAAAAAAATACGGAAGTGTGCCAACATGACGTACACATAGGATGATAGAATAGGTCCTGAAATTTAGTATTATACCACCCAAGTTACCTTAAAAACTTAGGTTTTGGAAATATGGGTGATTAAATTAGTCGCTATGCGATGTGCGGACAACGATTTGTCTAAGTATGACATGAAATATAATAATAAATACGGAGGTAAGCCAACATTACGTACACGTAGGGTGATAGAATAGGACCAGAACTTCTGTATTATACCACCCAAGTTACCGTAAAAACTTAGGTTGTGGAAATATGGCTGATTAAAGTAGTCGCATTGAGATTTGCAGACAGCGATTTGTCAAAGTATGAAACGAAATATAAAAAAAATACGGAAGTGTGCCAACATGACGTACACATAGGATGATAGAATAGGTCCTGAAATTTAGTATTATACCACCCAAGTTACCGTAAAAACTTAGGTTTTGGAAATATGGCTGATTAAAGTAGTCGCATTGAGATGTGCGGACAGCGATTTGTCAAAGTATGACATGAAAAATAAAATAAATACGGCAGTGTGTCAGCATGACGTACACGTAGGATGAAAGAATAGGACCAGAACTTTAGTACTATACCACCCAAGTTACCTTAAAAACTTAGGTTCTGGAAATATGGCTGATTAAAGTAGTCGCATTGAGATGTGCGGACAGCGATTTGTCAAAGTATGACACGAAATATAAAAAAAATACGGAAGTGTGCCAACATGACGTACACATAGGATGATAGAATAGGTCCTGAAATTTAGTATTATACCACCCAAGTTACCGTAAAAACTTAGGTTTTGGAAATATGGGTGATTAAATTAGTCGCTATGCGATGTGCGGACAACGATTTGTCTAAGTTTGACATGAAATATAAAAATAAATACGGAATTGTGGATACATGACGTACACATAGGGTGATAGAATAGGACCAGAACTTCTGTATTATACCACCCAAGTTACCGTAAAAACGTAGGTTTTGGAAATATGGCTGATTAAAGTAGTCGCATTGAGATGTGCGGACAGCGATTTGTCATAGTATGACATGAAAAATAAAATAAATACGGAAGTGTGCCAACATGACGTACACATAGGATGATAGAATAGGTCCTGAAATTTAGTATTATACCACCCAAGTTACCTTAAAAACTTAGGTTTTGGAAATATGGGTGATTAAATTAGTCGCTATGCGATGTGCGGACAACGATTTGTCTAAGTATGACATGAAATATAATAATAAATACGGAGGTAAGCCAACATTACGTACACGTAGGGTGATAGAATAGGACCAGAACTTCTGTATTATACCACCCAAGTTACCGTAAAAACTTAGGTTCTGGAAATATGGCTGATTAAAGTAGTCGCATTGAGATGTGCAGACAGCGATTTGTCAAAGTATGAAACGAAATATAAAAAAAATACGGAAGTGTGCCAACATGACGTACACATAGGATGATAGAATAGGTCCTGAAATTTAGTATTATACCACCCAAGTTACCGTAAAAACTTAGGTTTTGGAAATATGGCTGATTAAAGTAGTCGCATTGAGATGTGCGGACAGCGATTTGTCAAAGTATGACATGAAAAATAAAATAAATACGGCAGTGTGTCAGCATGACGTACACGTAGGATGAAAGAATAGGACCAGAACTTTAGTACTATACCACCCAAGTTACCTTAAAAACTTAGGTTCTGGAAATATGGCTGATTAAAGTAGTCGCATTGAGATGTGCGGACAGCGATTTGTCAAAGTATGACACGAAATATAAAAAAATACGGAAGAGTGCCAACATGACGTACACATAGGATGATAGAATAGGTCCTGAAATTTAGTATTATACCACCCAAGTTACCGTAAAAACTTAGGTTTTGGAAATATGGGTGATTAAATTAGTCGCTATGCGATGTGCGGACAACGATTTGTCTAAGTTTGACATGAAATATAAAAATAAATACGGAATTGTGGATACATGACGTACACATAGGGTGATAGAATAGGACCAGAACTTCTGTATTATACCACCCAAGTTACCGTAAAAACGTAGGTCTTGGAAATATGGCTGATTAAAGTAGTCGCATTGAGATGTGCGGACAGCGATTTGTCATAGCATGACATGAAAAATAAAATAAATACGGAAGTGTGCCAACATGACGTACACATAGGATGATAGAATAGGTCCTGAAATTTAGTATTATACCACCCAAGTTACCGTAAAAACTTAGGTTTTGGAAATATGGGTGATTAAATTAGTCGCTTTGCGATGTGCGGACAACGATTTGTCGAAGTTTGACACGAAATATAAAAAAAAATACGGAGGTGTGCCAACATTACGTACACGTAGGGTGATAGAATAGGACTAGAACTTCTGTATTATACCACCCAAGTTACCGTAAAAACTTAGGTTTTGAAATATAGCGGATTAAAGTAGTCGCATTGAGATGTGCGGACAGCGATTTGTCAAAGTATGACATGAAAAATAAAATAAATACGGAAGTGTGCCAACATGACGTACACATAGGATGATAGAATAGGTCCTGAAATTTAGTATTATACCACCCAAGTTACCTTAAAAACTTAGGTTTTGGAAATATGGGTGATTAAATTAGTCGCTATGCGATGTGCGGACAACGATTTGTCTAAGTTTGACATGAAATATAAAAATAAATAAGGAATTGTGGATACATGACGTACACATAGGGTGATAGAATAGGACCAGAACTTCTGTATTATACCACCCAAGTTACCATAAAAACTTAGGTTTTGGAAATATGGCTGATTAAATTAGTCGCATTGAGATGTGCGGACAGCGATTTGTCTAAGTTTAACATGAAATATAAAAATAAATACGGAATTGTGGATACATGACGTACACGTAGGGTGATAGAATAGGACCAGAACTTCTGTATTATACCACCCAAGTTACCGTAAAAACTTAGGTTTTGGAAATATGGGTGATTAAATTAGTCGCTATGCGATGTGCGGACAACGATTTGTCTAAATATGACATGAAATATAATAATAAATACGGAGGTAAGCCAACATTACGTACACGTAGGGTGATAGAATAGGACCAGAACTTCTGTATTATACCACCCAAGTTACCGTAAAAACTTAGGTTTTGGAAATATGGCTGATTAAAGTAGTCGCATTGAGATGTGGGGAAAGAGATTTGTCGAAGTTTGACACGAAATATAAAAAAAATACGGAAGTGTGCCAACATGACGTACACATAGGATGATAGAATAGGTCCTGAAATTTAGTATTATACCACCCAAGTTACCGTAAAAACTTAGGTTTTGGAAATATGGGTGATTAAATTAGTCGCTATGCGATGTGCGGACAACGATTTGTCTAAGTTTGACATGAAATATAAAAATAAATACGGAATTTTGGATACATGACGTACACATTGGGTGATAGAATAGGATTAGAACTATATTATTATACCACTCAGGTTACCGTCAAAACTTAGGTTTTGGAAATACGGGTGATTAAAATAGTCGCTTTGGATGTGTGGACAGCGATCCACCTAAGATTGACATAAAATATAAAATAAATACGGCAGTGTGTCAGCATGACGTACACGTAGGATGAAAGAATAGGACCAGAACTTTAGTACTATACCACCCTAGTTACCTTAAAAACTTAGGTTTTGGAAATATGGCTGATTAAAGTAGTCGCATTGAGATGTGCGGACAGTGATTTGTCGAAGTTTGACACGAAATATAAAAAAAATACGGAGGTGTGCCAACATTACGTACACGTAGGGTGATAGAATAGGACCAGAACTTCAGTATTATACCACCCAAGTTACCGTAAAAACTTAGGTTTTGGAAATATGGCTGATTAAAGTAGTCGCATTGAGATGTGCGGACAGCGATTTGTCAAAGTATGACATGAAAAATAAAATAAATACGGAAGTGTGCCAACATGACGTACACATAAGATGATAGAATAGGTTCTGAAATTTAGTATTATAACACCCAAGTTACCTTAAAAACTTAGGTTTTGGAAATATGGGTGATTAAATTAGTCGCTATGCGATGTGCGGACAACGATTTGTCTAAGTTTGACATGAAATATAAAAATAAATACGGAATTGTGGATACATGACGTACACATAGGGTGATAGAATAGGACCAGAAGTAGTAGTACAGTAAGGCCGATTCACCAACGATGAGGGGTACGAGGGGTACGATCCGTGACGTCATCAGTTGTGACGTAGCTGTGGAGTGCAAAGTCCAAGGTCATCGCTACGTCATTATGATCCGTGACGTCATCAGTTGTGACGTAGCTGTGGAGTGCAAAGTCCAAGGTCATCGCTACGTCATTATTTCTCGCGCGCGCCACGAGTGCAAAGTCCAAGGTCATCGCTACGTCATTATTTCTCGCGCGCGCCACGAGCGCAAAGTCCAAGGTCATCGCTACGTCATTATTTCTCGCGCGCGCCACGAGTGCAAAGTCTAAGGTCATCGCTACGTCATTATTTCTCGCGCGCGCCACGAGCGCAAAGTCCAAGGTCATCGCTACGTCATTATTTCTCGCGCGCGCCACGAGTGCAAAGTCCAAGGTCATCGCTACGTCATTATTTCTCGCGCGCGCCACCACCGTTGCGCCGTTCGCTCGGCTCGAGCGCGCCGGTTCCTACTAGATTCTGCCGCCCTGATACTTCGGAAGAATAAAAAACGGAATAATTCGATATTCGATTGTCGATTTCGATGACCAGTTCCGTCCCAAATCAGAACATTTGACCCAACACCATAACAAGTCCACACTTATAAAAAAAATAAAATAATTAAATAAATTGCATTTTTTATACCCTAAGCCTCTTAGCCTCTTTAACATATATATCCTGACAGACCTTGACAAAAAAAATCAATTTATAACGCTTTAAAACATAATTAACATTTCTTACGTGTAATTTTATCTCCCTCAAACGTCCAACAATCCTCTAGATTAACTTTAATTCCTATAGTATCACCGATATTATCCAAAACATCCAACTCACCAATGTCCATTAAAGCATCAAACACAAACTCGTCACTCCCTAAAATTCTAACTGACTTCGGATCATTAGGGTCAAATTTAGTTCCATCAGCTGTAATAACCTCCCCGATCGACTTGGAAATAGCAGCCTCGTGAATCGCATGCAATTCTTTTAAATACTCTTCATCCACAAGGTTCTTTTTACCTACTTCTTCCGGACGCCTTCTTATTAACTTACGTTCAAAACATGTTGTTGGATTCGTCCGCAAGTACAAGGTAATATCTTTAACACCGCCCTCATCAAATGCAGTCTTACGCGGATCGACATACTTATTACTTAGATCCGTTAAAATTTGAACCTCAGCGGGCGTCATAAACTTTTTGTAATGTTCATTAAAAACATGTCTTACAGTGAACGCAGAGCGCTCTTTAATCACGATATAACCCTTCTTCGCATATTCAACGGCTCTCTTATCGCACTCCGTCATATACATTAACGCGTTAGCTTGAAAAGTGAAGGCCCATCTATCGATATCTTTATACAAGAGGTCTAATAAATTCGTACCGTGAAAATCCCGCCATGCGCCGACTGGCTCTTGTATGTGTACGGTTTTAAACCCTAGGTTTTTAAACCGATCAAACAAGCCTGTGGCAAAAGTAGTTTTACCCGCACCGATATTTCCTTCCAGAGTAATAATCATGTTATGAGACTCCATTTTATTCATCTATATAGTATATCAATTAAATTCCAACCGAGTTTTTTACTAAACCGATTTGCAGAAATATATTTCAGACGTAAAAAAAAATTAAAAAAAATAAAAAATAAATTAAATAATTAAAATCATCGTATGTAATTAAAAATTCATTACACACCGGTCGAACCGAATCCATTACTTCCGCGTTCCGTATTCCGCATATCGATTCCACCGTCTACCGGCACATCGTTTCTATAAACCTCCAATATTAACTGAGCGATTCGATCACCTCTTTTAACGATGAAATCATCATCCGAATGGTTAAACAACAACACACGCAAATCGCCTGTATAATCAAAGTCTATCACGCCGGCGCCCACGTCGATGAAATGCTTAGCAGCTAAGCCACTTCGAGGTGCTACTCTACCGTAACATCCGCGGGGAAATTGAAAAGACAAGTCCGTCTTTATCAACTGTTTACCGCGACCGGGTACTACAAAGTCATAAGCGCTTTTCAAATCGCAACCGGCCGCGTCCGGTGAACCTCTGACGGGTGGTGAGGCGAACTCTGACAATTTGAAATATTTAAAAGTGACAGACTCCATTTTTGTTACCTATATATTACATTCGCTTATATTCGCACTACATAAATTATTAAGCTGTTGTGCAAAAATACATTTCAGGAACGAGAAAAAAAATTAAATCATAAATAAAATAAAAAATATAATCAAATAATAACGAATATTCAATCTCTCACAAACTTGATATCATGTTTAAACTTATCATTCAACAATGGGATCTTTCCATGGTACACCACATACAACGGTTGGTCCGATTTCAATAGCGCGTTTATATTTTTCGTAGTCATTCTCTCGTTCCAACTCTCGGGTAGTTAAAACCGCACATCATCACATGTAACCAAAACTCTAAGACCATAAGCATAATGAATTCTTTCTATGCTATTGACCAAATATTTTTTATCGATTTCTAAATCACTTATCTTCGCGAAAGAATTACCATTCACTTCGTCGAGGATATCTTTAAAATAATCCTTTTCCATTTCCATTTTTCTTCGTCTATATATAAAAATATATTTTCATAGTCGAATAAAAAAATGAGAGCGTTTCAAAAGATGTAATAAATCATCGCTTTTGACGAAAACTAATTCATATTTAATTCCGACTCATCGACTAGTTTTAAATAAATGATATAATCGGGCAGAGCGTTTTGCAGGGGAACGTAGTTTTCATCCGTCAGATAAATGTTGATTTCTCTTATCGTCTGCGTGTTAGGTTTGAGCGGTATGTAATTTAAAACGGACGGTTTCTCGTAAATTTTATCTCTGTGTTCTCGCGGACTCGAGTGATACAACAACGAGGAGAAATCGTGTCTGTGCCAATGCTCCGCGTGATTGACATACGAATGTTCGACTAAATCGCAATGCACTTCGATCATGTGGAACGGTCTGATTTGTAATTTACTTTCCTCCTCATATATTGATAAAATCTTGTTCGCTGTAAACTGTAATTCGAATAAGGTTTCATCTTTTTTCAATTCATCAAATCCGAGAAACCGTCGCAGCTCGTTGTTTATATGGAACTTGACTGGAGATTTGATACATATCTTAGACTGTGGGTCTCGAAAAATCTTAAACTTTTCCACATCTATCGCCGGTGTAAACTTATTAATCCTCATGAATTCCCTGATTTCTCTCTGCATAGTTTTCAAATCCCAAAACTCCACATCAAAAGTTAGTGTAGGATGACCCTCCCCCACAGCAAAAGTAATTGAAGCCTCCTCGTTCAAGTTATAAAGATAGTTATGAAATGAAAACCCCGTGAGCGCTAGATAATAACGCACGTCATCTTTCAAGTGTATGGGGTTTTCGAGCTTCAATTGCAAATGCGGACTCTGACCCGTCAATCTGAAATACACCATTTCTCTATATATACTTTTTTAAATTGCGGTTAAGATTATTTATTAAGAGCGAGGGAGAAAAAAAAATAAAATTATTCGAACCATCTCAAAAATGTGTATTTATCGTTTTGTAAAGCACGTTCTATCGTATTGAAATCCTGTCCTCTGGAAAAACGTCGCAATACCTCCAAACATAAATGACCGCATATCGGGGGATCGTCATAATTTTGATATCTCATATGATTATAAAAAATACCTTTAGTCATGTTTAGATATTTCTCCAATTCTAAAGGTGGAGGCGCCTCACCGAACGAATCGAAATATATGACATAATTACCTTTTTTCGTATAACAAGTCCAATGCGTGCCGCCCGACTCCAGATCACCTAGATTAATAATAGCACACTCGTTTTTGCGCGGCTTGTCGGGTAAACACTCTCGCATAAAAACACCACGGAAATTGTTGATTTTCAACTTGTTGGCCCATGTCTCCAGTTCGGACATGGTCAGCGGAACTAGTTTTTTGTATCCTCTCTAATATCTTTAAGAGTCTTATGCAATTTTCTGCTTACACGTTTCTCCAGACCGGCTCCGGTTTTATCTTTATTAATCAATTCGTCCAGTTCATTGTCTATTAAATTTTTCAACCACGGCACGAAATCATTCTTCAACACAGGCGCCACTTTATTTTTTATCAGAGGTGAGGCGAATTTCTTAAAATACGGAATATTGTTTTCGGCCAGTTCTAAAACTTCCTTCAGAAGACCTCCATCGATCATTTCCTTCAACTGTGAATAATCAAAAATCAACCGTGTCCCTCTATTGTTTTTCAACGCTTTTTCCACTTGTTTGTTTTGATCACCATCGAGTGACACTTCGGTATTACCATTTTTTAATTGATCTTTTGTTAAAGTAAGCACTGCGCGTTTAAGCTTCTTATGAGCTATCCGCAGCTTATTCAGTTGACCTTTGGTCAAATTTATTTTCCTCTTGTGATTCCCCATTATCTATGTATAAAAATTAATATTTTGAATTCATATAAAAAATTAAAACTTGCCAAATGATTGATATTTTTTTCTATCGAACGAAAATTTAATTTCATTAATATAAGAGATGAATTCTTACTGTCGCACGTGTAAAACACAGACCGTGTCAGAGAACATGAAAATTGTGAAAACGAAAAATAAAAGATGGTCGGCGAGTTCCGATTGCGCGGTCTGCGGTAGCGTTAAAAATTCGTTTATTAAAGAGCCGCCCGAAGTGGTGGAGGCGAAAGAACTGCACAAACCGGTAGTGAAAAAATTTATAAAACGAAGGATAATCATGAAAGGTCTGGATAATCTGTGGGCCGCGGATCTGCTCATCATGAAACAATTCGCCAGAGAGAACAACTGGTACAAATACATCTTAAACGTGATAGACTGTTTTAGCAAATTCGTCTGGTCCGAACCGTTGAAGAAAAAAGACGGCGCCGTAGTGACGGCCGCTTTTGAGAGGATAATAGAGAGAGCGAAAAAGGACGGTCACACTACGCCCGAACTGCTGCACACGGATAAGGGGACAGAGTTTAAAAATAAACCTTTTAACGACATGCTCAAAAAACACGGCATAAAAATGTACCATACGGAGAGCGAGGAAAAGTCGGCGATAGTCGAGAGATACCACAGGACGTTAAACGATAAATTCAGAGTCAAATTCCAAGTGAGAAACTCGCACAAATGGTACGACGTCTTACAAGAGCTCACCGACGAATACAACAAACACGATTACCACAGCACGATAAAAATGCGTCCGGCCGATGTCAATAAGAGCAACGAGTCCGATCTGTTGAAAATGTATCAGGAGCTCGAAAGTGAAGTGCCGCGTAAAAAACCGAAATTCGACGTCGGAGACAGAGTCCGTATAACAGCGAGTAAAGTCGTATTTAGAAATAAATATAAACAAAACTGGACTAGCGAAATTTTTGTAATCGCGCAAGTTTTAAACACCAAACCCGTCACGTACAAAATCGAGGCTCTAGACGGTGAAGAAGTAATCGGTGGTTTTTACGAGAGGGAACTGCAAAAGACGGAGTTTTGATTATTTGAAAAAAAACACTTAAAAATATAGACCCCTTAAAACTACAGGTCCTCGTAATTGTTTATTTTTAGACCCGTGGTTTTGTAATATAAGCCTTACTAAGCTTTTATCGCTCGAAAAGGGTTGGGACACAAATCGTGTCCCACCCTGTTTTAGGAGGTCCCACTCCCTAAAACGGGGTGGGACCCAAATCGGGTCCCACCTAAATCAGTCCAAAAATGTTGATTTTTCATTAGCTTTCAAACCCGTCTGCTGTAGATGGTTTAATTTTTCATTACCACCTAACCCCACCTGCACGTCCTAATTTGGGGCTGTTATTCATAATATCAACTTATCCTAGTTTAGGACTTAACACATCCTAATTTAGGACCGTTATTTATAATATCAACTTATCCTAATTTAGGACTTAACCGTAAAAGCAAATGTATAAAAATTCACGATGACGGTTTCGACCTGATTAACCCCGTTAAAAAAACATTGTCGGAAGTGATGTTGTGGTGAAATAAATACGTTTCCGATCGTACGAACTATATAATTTATTTTTTTATTTTTTAGATCGTAATAAAACATTAACGTTCGATCGGTTGTTTTTTCTATAGTAGGTACGAAATGAATAACAATAATAATATGGATATTGCGAGTGATGAGATTTCCGACGAAAGTTCTTCATCGTCTTATAATTCTGATGTGTCCAACACAGATGAGGATTACATGGACGATATCGCGAGTAAATTCATTTTTAATAATCGAGAGGTTACAGTGTTGTTTGATGATGATAATAACTCTTGGTTTAAGGGTAAAGATGTAGCCGAAATATTAGGATATTCCAATCTGAAGAAGGTCTTACAAACGCATGTTAATGATCGTTACAAGAAAAATCTGGCCTATATAGTTGGGACACGATTTGTGTCCCAACCAAATCTGAGCGATTTAGTTGGGCCCCAATTTGGGTCCCAACCTATTTCGCATCATAAAGGCTTAGAAATTTACATATCTGAGCCCGGATTATATGAATTGATATTTTCATCAAAGTTACCCTCAGCGAATGACTTCAAACGTTGGGTCTTCGAAGACGTTTTACCTTCCATCCGTAAAAATGGTGAGTACAAACTGAGAAATAAAAACGTAGAGCTTATGGAAACGATAAGTCGGTTAGAAAATGAAAATCGTCTAATAGAAAATGAAAATCGTCTGATAGAAAATGAAAATCGTCGTTTAAACAATACGATACAAAACATGAAACCTAAAGTAGCTTGTATGCCTCAAAAATCGATCCTAAGACACGTCTTTGCCGTCTTTAAACGATATTCTTATGCAGACGGTATTTATACATACTATTGTGTAAGAACTGAAGATCGGCATTTTTCTACGGTTTATAAAAAGAAAATCGATGAAGGTTATTTACTTTTGTTTTACAAAGATGAAGTGCCGAACAGTATAAACGTTTTGAACTGTGTAAAAGATATCATGAGATACCGCAATATATCCTATAAATCACGCAATGATGTTGTAATCACGCCGTATAATTTCATAGAATTAGTAGAAGAATTCTTCAAAGATTTGAGAAAATAAATAGTAAACATTTTCCCATCCTAATAAATTCTTATTTCTCATAATAAACACCGCTAAGAAAGCGCACAATGGAAAATACATGTTCAAGTTAAAAGACGAGTTAAACGATGTTATCGAACGATAATCGATGTGTATGCATCGTTTTTAATAAACGATTCATATACGTTATTTTATAAAAACCACGTGTACGCATCGTTTTTAATAAACGATTCATATACGTTATTTTATAAAAACCACGTGTACGCATCGTTTTTAATAAACGATTCATATACGTTATTTTATAAAAACCACGTGTATGCATCGTTTTTAATAAACGATTCATATACGTTATTTTATAAAAACCACGTGTACGCATCGTTTTTAATAAACGATTCATATACGTTATTTTATAAAAACCACTTGTATGCATCGTTTTTAATAAACGATTCATATACGTTATTTTATAAAAACCACGTGTATGCATCGTTTTTAATAAACGATTCATATACATAATATTTTATAAAAATAACGTGTATGTATCGTTTTTAGATTTTTATTCAAATTTATTTTTTTTCTTTATTTTTGAAAAGCGAAACTCTGAACCCGAAACCTATATATAGATAATATAATGAAGAGGAAAAGCGATGATAAGGAGATCATCAGCACGCTGGTGAAAAAACAGAAGATGGCCGATAAGATGTGGCCGGACGATGCCGACGTACGAATGGTTAAAAAATATGAAAAGTTACAAGAAAAATGGCTAGAAGACAGTAAGAAAAATCAGATACGCGAAGCTGAGGAAAGGAGAAAGCTTTTCAGTTCACACCCTGTGTTAGTAAATGCCAAACCGAAAGAACAATTGTTAGCGCCTCCTCCTCACCGTGAAAACAAACCGATTACCGTCGCGGAGGCTAAGAGGTTGGATAAATTGGAAGATCGATTAAAGAGTGAATTCGACACGTCTAGAAGAGTGGAAGTCGAAAAGGTGCGTGAACAAGAGAAGCAACACGAACCCGTAGTTAAAGCTATAAAAGAAC
This sequence comes from Flexamia atlantica, assembly GCA_035578135.1. Lineage (NCBI taxonomy): Eukaryota > Metazoa > Arthropoda > Insecta > Hemiptera > Cicadellidae > Flexamia > Flexamia atlantica. Next base: position 277,576 of record JAQJVK010000128.1, on the reverse strand, counting down.
AGACGGAAACTTTAAAGACAGAGAAAAAACCCCGTGTCATTTTGAGAAGACCCATCCCCACTGTCGGACAGTTCAGACCTAGAACGTCGAGCACACCCGGTAGACCTGTAGGTAAAGTGGACAAAACACTTGGTAGACCGGTAGATAAAGCGGATGAAACGATAACTCCAATCGAGGACCCAGACGTATTCGATGCGTCTACAGTTTTATCACTGGCGCAAACTTCGCAGGAATTACAGAATCGTTCTATCCGTGAATTCACTGAAAACAAGGAAATTGGTGATATCGCAAAGGAATACCTCTCGAACTGTAACGATATGAGTTTCGGCGTTTATTACGATTTCGCGAATAGCAAACTCGCGATCGGATCGCAAACCATATCCATCGAAAACAACGATATCATACTGGAGAGAACTATGGACAGATACGTAGGTACCGAGGGACTGTGGTCACTCTTGACTAGAGCGGAGATCCACGGTGTACAATCCACAGCCGCGGTCGGTACGACACCGAAGGAGAGACTCATAAGTATAGGCGCGTTCACTTCTCAGGACTTTGAAAAATATAAAGATATTTTAATCAAAACACACGCTCTACATCATAACAACGATCCCACCTCACCCAGACCCAAGGCGAGCGGTGGTTGGAAATGGAAGAATTTAATAAGTGACATATGGAAAGAACTCAAACAAAAGCCGTCTTCGTCCGGCAGCGGTCTACTCGTTGATACGAACAACCCCGTGGAATATAAATATATAGACGATTACGACGAGTTGTCGGAGAGAATAAAGTTTATACAAGCCGAGGAGGAAGCGGGAAATAATAATTTTAATAACGAAAAAATCGGGATCGTCAAGTTTATAAATAACGAGATCGAAAAACTGATCACTCGGCCGGAAGGTGCTAAACACATAAGACGATGTTTGTCAGCGTTAAAGGAAAATAATGTTAAAGGTGGTGAATTGTCGAATGGTGCGGATTTTAAGGTTCATGTGAATAAATTAGGTTTGGCATCGGATAGGAAGAAATATATGCGCATGTTCAGTAGGAGATGAATATTTTATTTATCCGACAATTTTAAAAGTATATTTTTTATTAAGTTTAAATCGTGTTTTTATTTTTTTTATTCGAAACCGAAAACTTAAAATCTAAATATAGATATGGAAAAGTATTACGAGGAAGCGTCTGATAAGATAGAGCGGTGCGAATTCAATACCGTCCAACCGGTGACCGATTTAAATTTAAATTCACCGAATAAGTTTACGACATTCTATTTTGACCATGGAGACGCGTTTTATGACAGGAAGATATTTTATCACATACAGGGGGAAGTAGTGAAAAAAGCGGATGATACGAAGTACGACGCGGCGGATCCTATCAAGTTGATCGATAATTTCCCGGCATTTTTGTTTAAGAGAATCGAATTAAAAAAACACAATCAATTGATAGACTGTGTTGATGAAGTCGGTATCACAAGTACAATTAAAGCTCTAACAACTTATAGTAAATCGGGTGAGAGCACTCATTATACGATGGGATTCAAATCTAAATTCGAAAAAGGGGTACGTGGGTTCGAAGCTTATGGCCCGTTGTCACATCTGGGTCTTGGGTTTTTCGACGCTCTGAGATATCCGATATTCAAAGGAGGTTTTGAAATAATTTTTACAAGAAACGAAGATGATGACGCGATATACCGTTGGAAGGAGGGTACTGGCGCTAACGAAAAAACGGCGGCCGAGGCGAAGATAAAAATCACGAGTTTCGTGTTAAAAGTACCCTTAGTCGATTATGAAGGAATAAAAAAATTACCACTCATACAAGGACTAAAACGATTGAGTGATAAGGGCGATTTAACATACAGGTATTACCAGTGGCAGTGCATAGAAAAAAGCTTTGTGTCGGGGTCTTCATATAGTTTCGACATATCCAACATGTACCGGAATATATCCAACCCGCTGTTTATAATCATAGGTTTACAGACCAGCCGTAAAAGCAATCAAGAGAAGGATCCGAGCCGATTCAACGCTGTAAACATAAAAAACTACCACGTTATAATCAACGGACAACGGTATCCGAAGGAGGAGCAAAATTTGGCGATAAATAATAAACATTATAGTATTTTATACGGGAGTTATTGCTCAATCAGGCAGGTGTTATTCGGAGATGAAGATGTTTATTTAAACGATGTCGATTTTGTAGACAAGTATCCGTTGTTGGTAGTCGACACGCATCACTACCCGTTCTCCACTGATAATAAAAGAAAAGATATTCAAATAAAATTGGACTTTACTAACGCCGTTGCCAGTTCGGTGGCGGATCAGGGGACCACAGCGTACGTGGTAGTTGTATCGGAGATCGGCTTCACTTACGATTTGGAAAGGAATTTAATTAGAATGTTTTGAGATGTATATATATTTTTGAAAAAATAAACTCTACGATATAAAGGGTTAGAAAATCATTAAATATTTTTTTAATTAACATATATCTTACCTTAGAATTTGAAGATGAATTTTTTTTCTTTTTTAAGTGTCGGTGGGTATTAGTGGAAAGCCCTATCACTACGGCAAAGTTCCCACCTTCGACAGGGAACTTCTTTTTTACTGGAGAAGTCTCCTTTAGAAATAGACACTAATAGTCCTAAAGGAGCGAACAACCAGAGCTGAAACATGTGAAATATCAAATGTATTAACAAAATATTGTGTTAGTAAATAAAAAAAAATTTTAGTTGATATTGAATGAAATTTAAGTTTCAGAAAAGACTCGAATCTTAGTTTTATTAAAAAAAAATTGAACTTGTGTAAAAAACATTTATGTTAGTAAGTATATCAAATTAAAAAATAAATTCGATTTAATATTTAATATTTTGAAATTCAAAAAGGTCATTTGATTGGGAAAACAGAAATTATACCTCATCAATTCATTTACAATAACGAGCCGATTTCATATCACCGCCGACACCATGGAAATAATCAATCATCGACATCTTCGATATTTAAATTTCAACATCTTCATGCGGTAATCTGTTGGGGAGTAACATCTTCATGTGACGGTCTGTCGCAGAGTTCTTTCTGCATCGATAGCAAAATGTTATCTTACAAACATAATTATCGTCATACGTTATGAGAGAAACATGGAAATCCTAAAATAGGACCCCTTCTGTTGGATAGGGGTCCTAAAATGGGGTGGGACCCATATTGGGTCCCAACTAAAAACTATTCAAAAATGAGTCATTTTAAAGGTTTTTAGAGAAAAAAACTCATATTTTCTAGTCAAAGTCTAGTACTGAATTTATATCTTTGTTTTTAATAAATATTTTTTTTATCAATTATAAAATTTACAATTCGAAGAGGAAAAAAATAGTTTATCCATGATAAAATCGATAATTCAAAGGGGGTAACGATTCGTTACCCCTTTATAAGGAGGAAAAAAAATAATATTTTTAGTAATGATCGAAATATGTCATGTATAAGTATTTAAAATATAAACAAACTCGTACCTTCTAATCCATGTCCAGTGCGGCATTCGCTTCGATATTAATCAGATGCTCGATAGGGATATTGTAGTGGCCCCAGGGAAGAGTCTCCACGCCGTCTTCACAGATAAATCTCTTATCATCAGAGGGGGAGAGGGCTATCTTGCGCTGTTTGATCGAATATAAATCATGGTGTTTGCTTCTAATGGTGTTCATTGTCTCATATTTCACTTCTTTATCAAACAAACAGTTTTTATAGTCTTTTATCGACAGAAAGTCAACGACATTCTTTTTTATCCCCTTAGCTTTTTTAATCCCCTCACCTTTTTCTTTTTTATCCCCCTTCTTCTTATTCTTCTTCTTCTCCTCCTCCCTCTTCTTCCTCTCCCCCTCAGAGTCGTAGGCGTACATTTTCGAACGTAACCCGACGAACTCATTCATAATATCACCGGCCAGTTCGTCTTTCCATTTGCCAATTACTTTTTTATTCACACGCGGCATGTTATAGGGGTTATCCGCTTTGTAATCGCTGGTATCGAAGTGGTCGATCATACTTTTTATATCGTCATAAATATCTTTTGTTTTGACGCTATAAGTCAGGCTGTCCGTGTCAGTGTACTGAACTCTGGCTTTATCACCGTATTTCGCTCTCATGACATTGTAATGAAAGTCATAAACGGCTATCTTCGAAATATCTAATATTGACATGCCTACGTAGATCGGTTTATTAAAGTATAATCTGGTTTTACCCATATGCACGGCCGCCAATGTCTCTGCGAAAACGGTAACGGATTTAAAGTTCGGTCTGGCCACTAGTTTGTCAATTTGCCTGTCGTGCGTGGCCAGACGTACGTCTACGTGCTTACGTATGTTCTCCATCGTTTTACCAAACACCGCGTTATTCATCAGTTTATAAAAATCTTTCTCAAACTCGTTGGTCGCTTTTGTCCTCATATCGGTGTTCATATCGATATATTCTTTCAACCATGCCGATTGGCGGAATTTAATGCCCCTGTGGATCTTTTTTAACTCCATGCCCAATGACAGGTAGAGCTGTAGGTTTTGGTAGTGCACCACGTATTTATCCTTATCGTATAAAGTCGTTAAAAGCTTTCTCTGATTAAAACCGGGAGGGCATCTGTTTTCTGGTGCTAACGGGAGGTCTTTGTGGGAGTCGTGTAATTTCCTGGGGTATTTCAAATCTACTTCCAATATAAAACCATATGCAGATTCGTTGTCGATCCAATTTCCATCTTGCAGATCACTTTCGATATCTCGTAATTCATCTTCACCCACCCAATTAAAATCGCTCTGAGGTAAATACTTCGACATGGCCCATCCGTACAAATTATTTACATCCAAATAAATGAGATACTCTTCGGGCTTTTCAGGATCGTAATCTGGTAAATATCTGTTATTGGCTCTAGTATATCTGTGGGAGCACTGAGAAATTCCGCCGCGAATGCCCTTGGTGATCATAAGTTCCATGTCGGGATCAGTCAATAACTCGAGAGCAACACCGGTCTTTTTTAACATGGCGTCCCAAGCCAGACCGGGACTCGTAAAATACCAAGCGGGATCGAGTTTGTAAGTGTCCATGCACACTTCACGGAAGTTTTCAACTATGTCGGCCAATAGCAGTGTGTCGGTTTGTTGTACAAAAGCGTGTATTCCTTCATATTCTTAATCTCAAATTCATTCCACACTTTACGCGCGTGCTCGTAATCTTCATCTTTAACAGTTGTCTTATTCAATTCGTTATCAAAATTTTTTTGGGAAGGCAGAGACGGGTAGTCGAATTTTTCCATACTATCCATAAAATCGTAGGGAAAGATGCCTTTTCTCAAAACTAAATCTAACTTGTCGTTTTCGAAAAACTTTGCTACGTGTTTGAATTTATCTCTGGTCAGGTTATTCGCGAGACTTTCTAAGCTGTAGTTCATAAATCTAAATGAGTCTAAAAATCTCAAGTTTACTCCACCCTCTACTTTGAGTTCAAAAGATATATATCGTTCTTCAGTCGTGGCTAAGACCGCTATCTTGTTCTGTTCGAATCCCAATAACTTGACGAACAGATGGGCATCGTAATTACTCAAGTTGTGGACAAAGATGGGTAAAAAGTGCGGTTTTCTAAAATTCAAATTGCACGAGTTGTGCGCCACCCCTCTGAATTTACCAGTCAAATGGTCATGGTCAAAAACACGTTTGTCAGTCTTCTTAGGGTCTTTTTTATTTACTTCAAACACTTTTTCACATATATGGCAAATATTAACACCATTAATCTTCGTTTCATAATCTTCTTTAGTTATATTCATGGGTTTTGCGGCCTCTCTACTATATAAATTTTCCAAGTCTCGCGATATCTGAGTTATGGTTTCTACAAAAGTTTTTGCTGTGTCGGGACCGAAGCTCTCATGATATAAATCAAACGGGATATCATAATCATCGTCAGCGGTGGTTATATATAAAGAAAAACTGGCGGCTTCGTGCGATTGATACTTTTTCGTATACGACTCTTTTTCATCGGTTGGAGTGGGCTCATTTTCATCGGTTTCATCTGAGACCGGTTTCAATATACATTCAAAATCAACATAGCCGACAAAAGGAACTTTCATTTTTCTATATTTATTTTTAAAATTAATAAAAGGAGGGGACCCGTTTTTATCTACTTCAGGCATCACAATTTTCACAGGGTCTTGGCCGACACAAAATTCTTTATGTTTATCTAGCTTGGATTCTTCTTTGAATTCCGTCAGACAGCGATTACAAATATGCGATTCAACAGTGTTTGGCTCTCTACAGACCGCCTTGTGATCGTTTAATAATTTCTTTTTGCTGAAGGAAATTAAGCAACGGTCACAAATATATTTTTTATGTTGGTGTTTTGAAAACTGTCTGCTAACCAATCTACTCATATTTTTTATCCAACAATAGTGGGTGTTTTTGTTCTTGTCTTTCAAATAAAAAAGATTAACATGCCGGTTGGGGATTTCATTTTTAGTTACGTACAGGGGATAAATATATAAGTGTCGTCATCATCTCTTTTCTTCGGTTCAACGGGGAAATCTTCAAAATCATCTCTATCCCTAATCGTTTTCATTATCTCGCATGTATAAATATTAACAGATAATCCGGCTCGTCTCTCAAACTTTGATATAATACTCGCTTTTAGTGGGACGGGAAATGGAATATCTTTTAAAGCCTCATCAAATTCATGTTCATATTGTCTGTAATGGTGAATTCTATGGGGTTGATTCCGCCAATCAACAGGGTGTAGTGCAGAAAGAATTGACCAGAGGAAACATTTTTGATCATCATTTTTAACATTTAAAATTGCTCTCTTTAACATAATTTCTTTCGGTAGAGGGATATAACTTGACCCCCCACGGAACGGGTTATAACGGTTAATATGAAGCTCTAATTCATCGATGCTATATAATGACCAGCCCGAACCGCGATTTTGAAAATCTTCCATTTCTTTAATAAGTTTTTCTTTAGCGTCATCAAAATACCCCAACACATCTGTACTCGAGAGTATAACTGCGTTTTTAGTTTTAAAATTAAATTCAGCAATCTCTTCTGCTTTCGAATAATCCATATACAACACCATTCTTGTTTTAAGATCCGCCTCATTACGATGCTCATTAATTTTATTTATGATAACATCTTTCAAACTAGCCAAAAACAGTATCGGATCTTTCATAGCATTTTTATTCTTAACGGTATAAACATTTAAACGTCCGTTGAAAGCTGTTCGGGACAGTTCAATTTCCGGTTCATGAGGGGGAGACGAACCTTTTACATAACCGGCAATTTTACTCACGGTTTTACTAAGAATATTTAAAATAGGTGTATCAAGCCGCGGTCGTTTAGCGGGAGGGGGGCTTGCATCATCATCATCAACAACACCTCCACGGTTCGAAATTAATTCAGGTTGTTCAGGCTTTTCGTGGGTTTTCAAGTGGTAGCTCAAATTACTTTTTCTTATCAATTTACTACATCGGGGGCATTTAGTTTTATAATCAATACTTGCTTTTTTCTTAATGGGGGATTTTTGGTTTCGAACTGACACTTCACATCTACTAGTACTAGGTTCCGATATATCTCGAACCAATATTCCGTCCCTACTCCTCTTATTGACGTTAGATTCCAACGACTTTGAAGGTTGATCCAGAACCCCCATTTCTCCACTACTACTACATATTTTCAGATGACGACTGAAGTGTTGACTTTTAATTTTCTTGTTGCATTTATCACACGTCTTAACTGAATAACGTGCGCTAGCATCTTTATTAGGATTCTTCGAGCATATTTTAATATGATGAGACATATTGGACTTAGCAATAGCTTTATCGCAGAATTCGCAGTTAACTCTCAACGATTCAATTTTTATAAAACCTACAATAGAAAATAATAATTATAATACAAATAAATAATTTAAAAACTCTCAGGAAATTTGAATAATTAAATATTTGGTGTTGTTAAATCCAAAAAGATAAATGAAAACGTATTAAAAAATGTAATGAGCATAGTTTTAAGCATAAAATGTTTAATTGTATTTTTAAAAACATAAATGCCGCAGAATATATTTTTTAATCAATAAATAAAAACATAGAATGTAATGTGATTGAAGTGAATTTTCAAACATTTTAATACTTTAATAATTAGCGATGGGGGAGTTTTTAAGTACACAATAGTTTTAATTGTAAATAATTATATTTTTAAACTCACCAATAAAACAGTTGAAAAACTCGATCGAAGAATAAAGCACTGTGCCACTGAAGACTGACGATACGAATGACTTTGCTCGCGGTCGAGATTGAGTGACTTTGCTCGCGGTCAAAAGATGAGGTCAACCTTGTGATAATGATAGATAGCTTCGCGGGTCATCTCGTGATAATGAGAGCGTTCAGCGTTTCTCTTGTATTATCAACTACACGGACTCATAATATTTTAACTGTTTAAAAAGAACCATATTTATGTTTAAACTATAAACGTGAAATCCTAGTTTGGGATGGAAGTAGTCCCGGAATAAGACGTCCTAGAGTGGGATGGAAGACGTCCTGGAATAGGATAACACAAACGTCCTGGAATAGAATCGAAGGTGTCCTGGAATGGGACGTCCTGAAATGGGATAGAAGTAGTCCTGGAATAAGACGTCCTAGAGTGGGATGGAAGGCGTCCTGGAATAGGATAACACAACCATCCTAGAATAGGATCGAAGGTGTCCTGGAATGGGACGTCCTGAAATGGGATCGAAGATGTCCTGGAATAGGATCGTACCCCTCGTACCCCTCATCGTTGGTGAATCGGCCTTACTGTACTACTAGAACTTCTGTATTATACCACCCAAGTTACCGTAAAAATTAGGTTTTGGAAATATGGCTGATTAAAGTAGTCGCATTGAGATGTGCGGACAGCGATTTGTCAAAGTATGACATGAAAAATAAAATAAATACGGCAGTGTGTCAGCATGACGTACACGTAGGATGAAAGAATAGGACCAGAACTTTAGTACTATACCACCCAAGTTACCTTAAAAACTTAGGTTTTGGAAATATGGCTGATTAAAGTAGTCGCATTGAGATGTGCGGACAGAGATTTGTCGAAGTTTGACACGAAATATAAAAAAATACGGAAGTGTGCAAACATTACGTACACGTAGGGTGATAGAATAGGACCAGAACTTCTGTATTATACCACCCAAGTTACCGTAAAAACTTAGGTTCTGGAAATATGGCTGATTAAAGTAGTCGCTATGCGATGTGCGGACAACGATTTGTCAAAGTTTGACACGAAATATAAAAAAAATACGGAGGTGTGCCAACATGACGTACACATAGCATGATAGAATAGGTCCAGAACTTTAGTACTATACCACCCAAGTTACCGTAAAAACTTAGGTTTTGGAAATATGGGTGATTAAATTAGTCGCTATTCGATGTGCGGACAACGATTTGTCTAAGTTTGACATGAAATATAAAAATAAATACGGAATTGTGGATACATGACGTACACATAGGGTGATAGAATAGGACCAGAACTTCTGTATTATACCACCCAAGTTACCGTAAAAACTTAGGTTTTGGAAATATGGGTGATTAAAGTAGTCGCTTTGAGATGTGCGGACAGCGATTTGTCATAGTATGACATGAAAAATAAAATAAATACGGAAGTGTGCCAACATAACGTACACATAGGATGATAGAATAGGTCCAGAACTTTAGTACTATATCACCCAAGTTACCGTAAAAACTTAGGTTTTGGAAATATGGGTGATTAAATTAGTCGCTATTCGATGTGCGGACAACGATTTGTCTAAGTTTGACATGAAATATAAAAATAAATACGGAATTGTGGATACATGACGTACACATAGGGTGATAGAATAGGACCAGAACTTCTGTATTATACCACCCAAGTTACCGTAAAAACTTAGGTTTTGGAAATATGGCTGATTAAAGAAGTCGCATTGAGATGTGCGGACAACGATTTGTCTAAGTTTGACATGAAATATAAAAATAAATACGGAATTTTGGATACATGACGTACACATTGGATGATAGAATAGGATTAGAACTATATTATTATACCACTCAGGTTACCGTCAAAACTTAGGTTTTGGAAATACGGGTGATTAAAATAGTCGCTTTGGATGTGCGGACAACGATTTGTTTAAGTTTGACATGAAATATAAAAATAAATACGGAGGTGTGCCAACATTACGTACACGTAGGATGAAAGAATAGGTCCAGAACTTTAGTACTATACCACCCAAGTTACCGTAAAAACTTAGGTTTTGGAAATATGGGTGATTAAATTAGTCGCTATGCGATGTGCGGACAACGATTTGTCAAAGTTTGACACGAAATATAAAAAAAATACGGAGGTGTGCCAACATGACGTACACATAGGATGATAGAATAGGTCCAGAACTTTAGTACTATACCACCCAAGTTACCGTAAAAACTTAGGTTTTGGAAATATGGCTGATTAAAGAAGTCGCATTGAGATGTGCGGACAACGATTTGTCTAAGTTTGACATGAAATATAAAAATAAATACGGAATTGTGGATACATGACGTACACATAGGGTGAAAGAATAGGACCAGAACTTTAGTACTATACCACCCAAGTTACCTTAAAAACTTAGGTTTTGGAAATATGGCTGATTAAAGTAGTCGCTATGCGATGTGCGGACAACGATTTGTCAAAGTTTGACACGAAATATAAAAAAAATACGGAGGTGTGCCAACATGACGTACACATAGGGTGATAGAATAGGATCAAAACTTCTGTATTATACCACCCAAGTTACCGTAAAAACTTAGGTTTTGGAAATATGGGTGATTAAATTAGTCGCTATGCGATGTGCGGACAACGATTTGTCAAAGTTTGACACGAAATATAAAAAAAATACGGAGGTGTGCCAACATGACGTACACATAGGATGATAGAATAGGTCCAGAACTTTAGTACTATACCACCCAAGTTACCGTAAAAACTTAGGTTTTGGAAATATGGGTGATTAAATTAGTCGCTATGCGATGTGCGGACAACGATTTGTCTAAGTTTAACATGAAATATAAAAATAAATACTGAATTGTGGATACATGACGTACACATAGGGTGATAGAATAGGACCAGAACTTCTGTATTATACCACCCAAGTTACCGTAAAAACTTAGGTTTTGGAAATATGGGTGATTAAATTAGTCGCTATGCGATGTGCGGACAACGATTTGTCTAAGTTTAACATGAAATATAAAAATAAATACTGAATGTGGATACATGACGTACACGTAGGATGAAAGAATAGGACCAGAACTTTAGTACTATACCACCCAAGTTACCTTAAAAACTTAGGTTTTGGAAATATGGGTGATTAAATTAGTCGCTTTGGATGTGTGGACAGCGATCCGCCTAAGTTTGACATGAAATATAAAAATAAATACGGAGGTGTGCCAACATTACGTACACGTAGGATGAAAGAATAGGACCAGAACTTTAGTACTATACCACCCAAGTTACCTTAAAAACTTAGGTTTTGGAAATATGGGTGATTAAATTAGTCGCTATGCGATGTGCGGACAACAATTTGTCGAAGTTTGACACGAAATATAAAAAAAATACGGAGGTGTGCCAACATGACGTACACATAGGATGATAGAATAGGTCCAGAACTTTAGTACTATACCACCCAAGTTACCGTAAAAACTTAGGTTTTGGAAATATGGGTGATTAAATTAGTCGCTATGCGATGTGCGGACAACGATTTGTCTAAGTTTGACATGAAATATAAAAATAAATACGGAATTGTGAATACATGACGTACACATAGGGTGATAGAATAGGACCAGAACTTCTGTATTATACCACCCAAGTTACCGTAAAAACTTAGGTTTTGGAAATATGGCTGATTAAAGTAGTCGCATTGAGATGTGCGGACAGCGATTTGTCAAAGTATGACATGAAAAATAAAATAAATACGGAAGTGTGCCAACATGACGTACACATAGGATGATAGAATAGGTCCTGAAATTTAGTATTATACCACCCAAGTTACCTTAAAAACTTAGGTTTTGGAAATATGGCTGATTAAAGTAGTCGCATTGAGATGTGCGGACAACGATTTGTCTAAGTTTGACATGAAATATAAAAATAAATACGGAATTGTGGATACATGACGTACACATAGGGTGATAGAATAGGTCCTGAAATTTAGTATTATACCACCCAAGTTACCTTAAAAACTTAGGTTTTGGAAAATGGGTGATTAAATTAGTCGCTATGCGATGTGCGGACAACGATTTGTCTAAGTTTGACATGAAATATAAAAATAAATACGGATTTGTGGATACATGAAGTACACATAGGGTGATAGAATAGGATTAGAACTATATCATTATACCACTCAGGTTACCGTCAAAACTTAGGTTTTGGAAATACGGGTGATTAAAATAGTCGCTTTGGATGTGTGGACAGCGATCCACCTAAGTTTGACATAAAATATAAAATAAATATGGCAGTGTGTCAGCATTACGGAATTGTGGATACATGACGTACACATAGGGTGATAGAATAGGACCAGAACTATAAAATTATACCACTCAGGTTATCGTCAAAACTTAGGTTTTGGAAATACGGGTGATTAAAATAGTCGCTTTGGATGTGTGGACAGCGATCCGCCTAAGTTTGACATGAAATATAAAATAAATACGGAAGTGTGCCAACATGACGTACACATTGGATGATAGAATAGGTGCAGAACTTTAGTACTGTACCACCCAAGTTACCTTAAAAACTTAGGTTTTGGAGATATGGGTGATTAAATAAGTCGCTATGCGATGTGCGGACAACGATTTGTGTAAGTTTGACATGAAATATAAAAATAAATACGGAATTGTGGATACATGACGTACACATAGGGTGATAGAATAGGACCAGAACTTCTGTATTATACCACCCAAGTTACCGTAAAAACTTAGGTTTTGGAAATATGGCTGATTAAAGTAGTCGCATTGAGATGTGCGGACAGCGATTTGTCAAAGTATGACATGAAAAATAAAATAAATACGGAAATGTGCCAACATGACGTACACATAGGATGAAAGAATAGGACCAGAACTTTAGTACTATACGACCCAAGTTACCTTAAAAACTTAGGTTTTGGAAATATGGGTGATTAAATTAGTCGCTATGCGATGTGCGGACAACGATTTGTCTAAGTATGACATGAAATATAATAATAAATACGGAGTTGTGCCAACATTACGTACACGTAGGGTGATAGAATAGGACCAGAACTTCTGTATTATACCACCCAAGTTACCGTAAAAACTTAGGTTTTGGAAATACGGGTGATTAAAATAGTCGCTTTGGATGTGTGGACAGCGATCCACCTAAGTTTGACATAAAATATAAAATAAATACGGCAGTGTGTCAGCATGACGTACACGTAGGATGAAAGAATAGGACCAGAACTTTAGTACTATACCACCCAAGTTACCCTAAAACTTAGGTTTTGGAAATATGGGTGATTAAATTAGTCGCTATGCGATGTGCGGACAACGATTTGTCTAAGTTTGACATGAAATATAAAAATAAATACGGAATTTTGGATACATGACGTACACATTGGGTGATAGAATAGGATTAGAACTATATTATTATACCACTCAAGTTACCGTCAAAACTTAGGTTTTGGAAATACGGGTGATTAAAATAGTCGCTTTGGATGTGTGGACAGCGATCCACCTAAGTTTGACATAAAATATAAAATAAATACGGAAGTGTGCCAACATGACGTACACATAGGATGATAGAATAGGTCCAGAACTTTAGTACTATACCACCCAAGTTACCTTAAAAACTTAGGTTTTGGAAATATGGGTGATTAAATTAGTCGCTATGCGATGTGCGGACAACGATTTGTCTAAGTATGACATGAAATATAATAATAAATACGGAGGTGTGCCAACATTACGTACACGTAGGGTGATAGAATAGGACCAGAACTTCTGTATTATACCACCCAAGTTACCGTAAAAACTTAGGTTTTGGAAATATGGCTGATTAAAGTAGTCGCATTGAGATGTGCGGACAGAGATTTGTCTAAGTTTGACACGAAATATAAAAAAATACGGAGGTGTGCCAACATGACGTACACATAGGATGATAGAATAGGTCCAGAACTTTAGTACTATACCACCCAAGTTACCTTAAAAACTTAGGTTTTGGAAATATGGGTGATTAAATTAGTCGCTATGCTATGTGCGGACAACGATTTGTCTAAGTATGACATGAAATATAATAATAAATACGGAGGTGTGCCAACATTACGTACACGTAGGGTGATAGAATAGGACCAGAACTTCTGTATTATACCACCCAAGTTACCGTAAAAAGTTAGGTTTTGGAAATATGGCTGATTAAAGTAGTCGCATTGAGATGTGCGGACAGCGATTTGTCAAAGTATGACATGAAAAATAAAATAAATACGGAAGTGTGCCAACATGACGTACACATAGGATGATAGAATAGGTCCTGAAATTTAGTATTATACCACCCAAGTTACCGTAAAAACTTAGGTTTTGGAAATATGGGTGATTAAATTAGTCGCTATGCGATGTGCGGACAACGATTTGTCTAAGTTTGACATGAAATATAAAAATAAATACGGAATTGTGGATACATGACGTACACATAGGGTGATAGAATAGGACCAGAACTTCTGTATTATACCACCCAAGTTACCGTAAAAACTTAGGTTTTGGAAATATGGGTGATTAAATTAGTCGCTATGCGATGTGCGGACAACGATTTGTCTAAGTTTGACATGAAATATAAAAATAAATACGGAATTTTGGATACATGACGTACACATTGGGTGATAGAATAGGATTAGAACTATATTATTATACCACTCAGGTTACCGTCAAAACTTAGGTTTTGGAAATACGGGTGATTAAAATAGTCGCTTTGGATGTGTGGACAGCGATCCACCTAAGTTTGACATAAAATATAAAATAAATACGGCAGTGTGTCAGCATGGCGTACACGTAAGATGAAAGAATAGGACCAGAACTTTAGTACTATACCACCCAAGTTACCTTAAAAACTAAGGTTTTGGAAATATGGGTGATTATATTAGTCGCTATGCGATGTGCGGACAACGATTTGTCTAAGTTTGACATGAAATAAAAAATAAATACGGAATTGTGGATACATGACGTACACATAGGGTGATAGAATAGGACCAGAACTTCTGTATTATACCACCCAAGTTACCGTAAAAACTTAGGTTTTGGAAATATGGGTGATTAAATTAGTCGCTATGCGATGTGCGGACAACGATTTGTCCAAGTTTGACATGAAATATAAAAATAATTACGGAATTTTGGATACATGACGTACACATTGGGTGATAGAATAGGATTAGAACTATATTATTATACCACTCAGGTTACCGTCAAAACTTAGGTTTTGGAAATACGGGTGATTAAAATAGTCGCTTTGGATGTGTGGACAGCGATCCACCTAAGTTTGACATAAAATATAAAATAAATACGGCAGTGTGTCAGCATGACGTACACGTAGGATGAAAGAATAGGACCAGAACTTTAGTACTATACCACCCAAGTTACCTTAAAAACTTAGGTTTTGGAAATATGGGTGATTAAATTAGTCGCTATGCCATGTGCGGACAACGATTTGTCTAAGTATGACATGAAATATAATAATAAATACGGAGGTGTGCCAACATTACGTACACGTAGGGTGATAGAATAGGACCAGAACTTCTGTATTATACCACCCAAGTTACCGTAAAAACTTAGGTTTTGGAAATATGGCTGATTAAAGTAGTCGCATTGAGATGTGCGGACAGAGATTTGTCGAAGTTTGACACGAAATATAAAAAAATACGGAGGTGTGCCAACATGACGTACACATAGGATGATAGAATAGGTCCTGAAATTTAGTATTATACCACCCAAGTTACCGTAAAAACTTAGGTTTTGGAAATATGGGTGATTAAATTAGTCGCTATGCGATGTGCGGACAACGATTTGTCTAAGTTTGACATGAAATATAATAATAAATACGGAATTTTGGATACATGACGTACACATTGGGTGATAGAATAGGATTAGAACTATATTATTATACCACTCAGGTTACCGTCAAAACTTAGGTTTTGGAAATACGGGTGATTAGAATAGTCGCTTTGGATGTGTGGACAGCGATCCACCTAAGTTTGACATAAAATATAAAATAAATACGGAAGTGTGCCAACATGACGTACACATAGGATGATAGAATAGGTCCTGAAATTTAGTATTATACCACCCAAGTTACCGTAAAAACTTAGGTTTTGGAAATATGGGTGATTAAATTAGTCGCTATGCGATGTGCGGACAACGATTAGTCTAAGTTTGACATGAAATATAAAAATAAATACGGAATTGTGGATACATGACGTACACATAGGGTGATAGATTAGGACCAGAACTTCTGTATTATACCACCCAAGTTACCGTAAAAACTTAGGTTTTGGAAATATGGGTGATTAAATTAGTCGCTATGCGATGTGCGGAAAACGATTTGTCTAAGTATGACATGAAATATAATAATAAATACGGAGGTGTGCCAACATTACGTACACGTAGGGTGATAGAATAGGACCAGAACTTCTGTATTATACCACCCAAGTTACCGTAAAACTTAGGTTTTGGAAATATGGCTGATTAAAGTAGTCGCATTGAGATGTGCGGACAGAGATTTGTCGAAGTTTGACACGAAATATAAAAAAAATACGGAGGTGTGCCAACATGACGTACACATAGGATGATAGAATAGGTCCAGAACTTTAGTACTATACCACCCAAGTTACCTTAAAAACTTAGGTTTTGGAAATATGGGTGATTAAATTAGTCGCTATGCGATGTGCGGACAACGATTTGTCTAAGATTGACATGAAATATAAAAATAAATACGGAATTGTGGATACATGACGTACACATAGGGTGATAGAATAGGACCAGAACTTCTGTATTATACCACCCTAGTTACCGTAAAAACGTAGGTTTTGGAAATATGGGTGATTAAATTAGTCGCTATGCGATGTGCGGACAACGATTTGTCTAAGTTTGACATGAAATATAAAAATAAATACGGAATTTTGGATACATGACGTACACATTGGGTGATAGAATAGGATTAGAACTATATTATTATACCACTCAGGTTACCGTCAAAACTTAGGTTTTGGAAATACGGGTGATTAAAATAGTCGCTTTGGATGTGTGGACAGCGATCCACCTAAGTTTGACATAAAATATAAAATAAATACGGCAGTGTGTCAGCATGGCGTACACGTAAGATGAAAGAATAGGACCAGAACTTTAGTACTATACCACCCAAGTTACCTTAAAAACTAAGGTTTTGGAAATATGGGTGATTAAATTAGTCGCTATGCGATGTGCGGACAACGATTTGTCTAAGTTTGACATGAAATAAAAAATAAATACGGAATTGTGGATACATGACGTACACATAGGGTGATAGAATAGGACCAGAACTTCTGTATTATACCACCCAAGTTACCGTAAAAACTTAGGTTTTGGAAATATGGGTGATTAAATTAGTCGCTATGCTATGTGCGGACAACGATTTGTCTAAGTTTGACATGAAATATAAAAATAATTACGGAATTTTGGATACATGACGTACACATTGGGTGATAGAATAGGATTAGAACTATATTATTATACCACTCAGGTTACCGTCAAAACTTAGGTTTTGGAAATACGGGTGATTAAAATAGTCGCTTTGGATGTGTGGACAGCGATCCACCTAAGTTTGACATAAAATATAAAATAAATACGGCAGTGTGTCAGCATGACGTACACGTAGGATGAAAGAATAGGACCAGAACTTTAGTACTATACCACCCAAGTTACCTTAAAAACTTAGGTTTTGGAAATATGGGTGATTAAATTAGTCGCTATGCGATGTGCGGACAACAATTTGTCGAAGTTTGACACGAAATATAAAAAAAATACGGAGGTGTGCCAACATGACGTACACATAGGATGATAGAATACGTCCAGAACTTTAGTACTATACCACCCAAGTTACCGTAAAAACTTAGGTTTTGGAAATATGGGTGATTAAATTAGTCGCTATGCGATGTGCGGACAACGATTTGTCTAAGTTTGACATGAAATATAATAATAAATACGGAATTTTGGATACATGACGTACACATTGGGTGATAGAATAGGATTAGAACTATATTATTATACCACTCAGGTTACCGTCAAAACTTAGGTTTTGGAAATACGGGTGATTAGAATAGTCGCTTTGGATGAGTGGACAGCGATCCACCTAAGTTTGACATAAAATATAAAATAAATACGGAAGTGTGCCAACATGACGTACACATAGGATGATAGAATAGGTCCTGAAATTTAGTATTATACCACCCAAGTTACCGTAAAAACTTAGGTTTTGGAAATATGGGTGATTAAATTAGTCGCTATGCGATGTGCGGACAACGATTTGTCTAAGTTTGACATGAAATATAAAAATAAATACAAAATTGTGGATACATGACGTACACATAGGGTGATAGATTAGGACCAGAACTTCTGTATTATACCACCCAAGTTACCGTAAAAACTTAGGTTTTGGAAATATGGGTGATTAAATTAGTCGCTATGCGATGTGCGGACAACGATTTGTCTAAGTATGACATGAAATATAATAATAAATACGGAGGTGTGCCAACATTACGTACACGTAGGGTGATAGAATAGGACCAGAACTTTAGTACTATACCACCCAAGTTACCTTAAAAACTTAGGTTTTGGAAATATGGGTGATTAAATTAGTCGCTATGCGATGTGCGGACAACGATTTGTCTAAGTATGACATGAAATATAATAATAAATACGGAGGTGTGCCAACATTACGTACACGTAGGGTGATAGAATAGGACCAGAACTTCTGTATTATACCACCCAAGTTACAAGTTACCGTAAAAACTTAGGTTTTGGAAATATGGCTGATTAAAGTAGTCGCATTGAGATGTGCGGACAGAGATTTGTCGAAGTTTGACACGAAATATAAAAAAAATACGGAGGTGTGCCAACATGACGTACACATAGGATGATAGAATAGGTCCTGAAATTTAGTATTATACTACCCAAGTTACCGTAAAAACTTAGGTTTTGGAAATATGGGTGATTAAATTAGTCGCTATGCGATGTGCGGACAACGATTTGTCTAAGTTTGACATGAAATATAAAAATAAATACGGAATTTTGGATACATGACGTACACATTGGGTGATAGAATAGGATTAGAACTATATTATTATACCACTCAGGTTACCGTCAAAACTTAGGTTTTGGAAATACGGGTGATTAGAATAGTCGCTTTGGATGTGTGGACAGCGATCCACCTAAGTTTGACATAAAATATAAAATAAATACGGAAGTGTGCCAACATGACGTACACATAGGATGATAGAATAGGTCCTGAAATTTAGTATTATATCACCCAAGTTACCGTAAAAACTTAGGTTTTGGAAATATGGGTGATTAAATTAGTCGCTATGCGATGTGCGGACAACGATTTGTCTAAGTTTGACATGAAATATAAAAATAAATACGGAATTGTGGATACATGACGTAGACATAGGGTGATAGATTAGGACCAGAACTTCTGTATTATACCACCCAAGTTACCGTAAAAACTTAGGTTTTGGAAATATGGGTGATTAAATTAGTCGCTATGCGATGTGCGGACAACGATTTGTCTAAGTATGACATGAAATATAATAATAAATACGGAGGTGTGCCAACATTACGTACACGTAGGATGAAAGAATTGGACCAGAACTTTAGTACTATACCACCCAAGTTACTTAAAAAACTTAGGTTTTGGAAATATGGGTGATTAAATTAGTCGCTATGCGATGTGCGGAAAACGATTTGTCTAAGTATGACATGAAATATAATAATAAATACGGAGATGTGCCAACATTACGTACACGTAGGGTGATAGAATAGGACCAGAACTTCTGTATTATACCACCCAAGTTACCGTAAAAACTTAGGTTTTGGAAATATGGCTGATTAAAGTAGTCGCATTGAGATGTGCGGACAGAGATTTGTCGAAGTTTGACACGAAATATAAAAAAAATACGGAGGTGTGCCAACATGACGTACACATAGGATGATAGAATAGGTCCAGAACTTTAGTACTATACCACCCAAGTTACCTTAAAAACTTAGGTTTTGGAAATATGGGTGATTAAATTAGTCGCTATGCGATGTGCGGACAACGATTTTTCTAAGTTTGACATGAAATATAAAAATAAATACGGAATTGTGGATACATGACGTACACATAGGGTGATAGAATAGGACCAGAACTTCTGTATTATACCACCCAAGTTACCGTAAAAACTTAGGTTTTGGAAATATGGGTGATTAAATTAGTCGCTATGCGATGTGCGGACAACGATTTGTCTAAGTTTGACATGAAATATAAAAATAAATACGGAATTTTGGATACATGACGTACACATTGGGTGATAGAATAGGATTAGAACTATATTATTATACCACTCAGGTTACCGTCAAAACTTAGGTTTTGGAAATACGGGTGATTAAAATAGTCGCTTTGGATGTGTGGACAGCGATCCACCTAAGTTTGACATAAAATATAAAATAAATACGGCAGTGTGTCAGCATGGCGTACACGTAAGATGAAAGAATAGGACCAGAACTTTAGTACTATACCACCCAAGTTACCTTAAAAACTAAGGTTTTGGAAATATGGGTGATTAAATTAGTCGCTATGCGATGTGCGGACAACGATTTGTCTAAGTTTGACATGAAATAAAAAATAAATACGGAATTGTGGATACATGACGTACACATAGGGTGATAGAATAGGACCAGAACTTCTGTATTATACCACCCAAGTTACCGTAAAAACTTAGGTTTTGGAAATATGGGTGATTAAATTAGTCGCTATGCTATGTGCGGACAACGATTTGTCTAAGTTTGACATGAAATATAAAAATAATTACGGAATTTTGGATACATGACGTACACATTGGGTGATAGAATAGGATTAGAACTATATTATTATACCACTCAGGATACCGTCAAAACTTAGGTTTTGGAAATACGGGTGAATAAAATAGTCGCTTTGGATGTGTGGACAGCGATCCACCTAAGTTTGACATAAAATATAAAATAAATACGGCAGTGTGTCAGCATGACGTACACGTAGGATGAAAGAATAGGACCAGAACTTTAGTACTATACCACCCAAGTTACCTTAAAAACTTAGGTTTTGGAAATATGGGTGATTAAATTAGTCGCTATGCGATGTGCGTACAACAATTTGTCGAAGTTTGACACGAAATATAAAAAAAATAAGGAGGTGTGCCAACATGACGTACACATAGGATGATAGAATAGGTCCAGAACTTTAGTACTATACCACCCAAGTTACCGTAAAAACCTAGGTTTTGGAAATATGGGTGATTAAATTAGTCGCTATGCGATGTGCGGACAACGATTTGTCTAAGTTTGACATGAAATATAATAATAAATACGGAATTTTGGATACATGACGTACACATTGGGTGATAGAATAGGATTAGAACTATATTATTATACCACTCAGGTTACCGTCAAAACTTAGGTTTTGGAAATACGGGTGATTAGAATAGTCGCTTTGGATGTGTGGACAGCGATCCACCTAAGTTTGACATAAAATATAAAATAAATACGGAAGTGTGCCAACATGACGTACACATAGGATGATAGAATAGGTCCTGAAATTTAGTATTATACCACCCAAGTTACCGTAAAAACTTAGGTTTTGGAAATATGGGTGATTAAATTAGTCGCTATGCGATGTGCGGACAACGATTTGTCTAAGTTTGACATGAAATATAAAAATAAATACGGAATTGTGGATACATGACGTACACATAGGGTGATAGATTAGGACCAGAACTTCTGTATTATACCACCCAAGTTACCGTAAAAACTTAGGTTTTGGAAATATGGGTGATTAAATTAGTCGCTATGCGATGTGCGGACAACGATTTGTCTAAGTATGACATGAAATATAATAATAAATACGGAGGTGTGCCAACATTACGTACACGTAGGGTGATAGAATAGGACCAGAACTTTAGTACTATACCACCCAAGTTACCTTAAAAACTTAGGTTTTGGAAATATGGGTGATTAAATTAGTCGCTATGCGATGTGCGGACAACGATTTGTCTAAGTATGACATGAAATATAATAATAAATACGGAGGTGTGCCAACATTACGTACACGTAGGGTGATAGAATAGGACCAGAACTTCTGTATTATACCACCCAAGTTACAAGTTACCGTAAAAACTTAGGTTTTGGAAATATGGCTGATTAAAGTAGTCGCATTGAGATGTGCGGACAGAGATTTGTCGAAGTTTGACACGAAATATAAAAAAAATACGGAGGTGTGCCAACATGACGTACACATAGGATGATAGAATAGGTCCTGAAATTTAGTATTATACCACCCAAGTTACCGTAAAAACTTAGGTTTTGGAAATATGGGTGATTAAATTAGTCGCTATGCGATGTGCGGACAACGATTTGTCTAAGTTTGACATGAAATATAAAAATAAATACGGAATTTTGGATACATGACGTACACATTGGGTGATAGAATAGGATTAGAACTATATTATTATACCACTCAGGTTACCGTCAAAACTTAGGTTTTGGAAATATGGGTGATTAAATTAGTCGCTATGCGATGTGCGGACAACGATTTGTCTAAGTTTGACATGAAATATAAAAATAAATACGGAATTTTGGATACATGACGTACACATTGGGTGATAGAATAGGATTAGAACTATATTATTATACCACTCAGGTTACCTTAAAAACTTAGGTTTTGGAAATACGGGTGATTAAAATAGTCGCTTTGGATGTGTGGACAGCGATCCACCTAAGTTTGACATAAAATATAAAATAAATACGGCAGTGTGTCAGCATGGCGTACACGTAAGATGAAAGAATAGGACCAGAACTTTAGTACTATACCACCCAAGTTACCTTAAAAACTTAGGTTTTGGAAATATGGGTGATTAAATTAGTCGCTATGCGATGTGCGGACAACGATTTGTCTAAGTTTGACATGAAATAAAAAATAAATACGGAATTGTGGATACATGACGTACACATAGGGTGATAGAATAGGACCAGAACTTCTGTATTATACCACCCAAGTTACCGTAAAAACTTAGGTTTTGGAAATATGGGTGATTAAATTAGTCGCTATGCGATGTGCGGACAACGATTTGTCTAAGTTTGACATGAAATATAAAAATAATTACGGAATTTTGGATACATGACGTACACATTGGGTGATAGAATAGGATTAGAACTATATTATTATACCACTCAGGTTACCGTCAAAACTTAGGTTTTGGAAATACGGGTGATTAGAATAGTCGCTTTGGATGTGTGGACAGCGATCCACCTAAGTTTGACATAAAATATAAAATAAATACGGAAGTGTGCCAACATGACGTACACATAGGATGATAGAATAGGTCCTGAAATTTAGTATTATACCACCCAAGTTACCGTAAAAACTTAGGTTTTGGAAATATGGGTGATTAAATTATTCGCTATGCGATGTGCGGACAACGATTTGTTTAACTTTGACATGAAATATAAAAATAAATACGGAATTGTGGATACATGACGTACACATAGGGTGATAGAATAGGACCAGAACTTCTGTATTATACCACCCAAGTTACCGTAAAAACTTAGGTTTTGGAAATATGGGTGATTAAATTAGTCGCTATGCGATGTGCGGACAACGATTTGTCTAAGTATGACATGAAATATAATAATAAATACGGAGGTGTGCCAACATTACGTACACGTAGGGTGATAGAATAGGACCAGAACTTCTGTATTATACCAACCAAGTTACCGTAAAAACTTAGGTTTTGGAAATAGGGCTAATTAAAGTAGTCGCATTGAGATGTGCGGACAGAGATTTGTCGAAGTTTGACACGAAATATAAAAAAAATACGGAGGTGTGCCAACATGACGTACACATAGGATGATAGAATAGGTCCAGAACTTTAGTACTATACCACCCAAGTTACCTTAAAAACTTAGGTTTTGGAAATATGGGTGATTAAATTAGTCGCTATGCGATGTGCGGACAACGATTTGTCTAAGTATGACATGAAATATAATAATAAATACGGAGGTGTGCCAACATTACGTACACGTAGGGTGATAGAATAGGACCAGAACTTCTGTATTATACCACCCAAGTTACCGTAAAAACTTAGGTTTTGGAAATATGGCTGATTAAAGTAGTCGCATTGAGATGTGCGGACAGCGATTTGTCAAAATATGACATGAAAAATAAAATAAATACGGAAGTGTGCCAACATGACGTACATATAGGATGATAGAATAGGTCCTGAAATTTAGTATTATACCACCCAAGTTACCGTAAAAACTTAGGTTTTGGAAATATGGGTGATTAAATTAGTCGCTATGCGATGTGCGGACAACGATTTGTCTAAGTTTGACATGAAATATAAAAATAAATACGGAATTGTGGATACATGACGTACACATAGGGTGATAGAATAGGACCAGAACTTCTGTATTATACCACCCAAGTTACCGTAAAAACTTAGGTTTTGGAAATATGGGTGATTAAATTAGTCGCTATGCGATGTGCGGACAACGATTTGTCTACGTTTGACATGAAATATAAAAATAAATACGGAATTTTGGATACATGACGTACACATTGGGTGATAGAATAGGATTAGAACTATATTATTACACCACTCAGGTTACCGTCAAAACTTAGGTTTTGGAAATACGGGTGATTAAAATAGTCGCTTTGGATGTGTGGACAGCGATCCACCTAAGTTTGACATAAAATATAAAATAAATACGGCAGTGTGTCAGCATGACGTACACGTAAGATGAAAGAATAGGACCAGAACTTTAGTACTATACCACCCAAGTTACCTTAAAAACTTAGGTTTTGGAAATATGGGTGATTAAATTAGTCGCTATGCGATGTGCGGACAACGATTTGTCTAAGTTTGACATGAAATAAAAAATAAATACGGAATTGTGGATACATGACGTACACATAGGGTGATAGAATAGGACCAGAACTTCTGTATTATACCACCCAAATTACCGTAAAAACTTAGGTTTTGGAAATATGGGTGATTAAATTAGTCGCTATGCGATGTGCGGACAACGATTTGTCTAAGTTTGACATGAAATATAAAAATAAATACGGAATTTTGGATACATGACGTACACATTGGGTGATAGAATAGGATTAGAACTATATTATTATACCACTCAGGTTACCGTCAAAACTTAGGTTTTGGAAATACGGGTGATTAAAATAGTCGCTTTGGATGTGTGGACAGCGATCCACCTAGGTTTGACATAAAATATAAAATAAATACGGCAGTGTGTCAGCATGACATACACGTAGGATGAAAGAATAGGACCAGAACTTTAGTACTATACCACCCAAGTTACCTTAAAAACTTAGGTTTTGGAAATATGGGTGATTAAATTAGTCGCTATGCGATGTGCGGACAACGATTTGTCTAAGTATGACATGAAATATAATAATAAATACGGAGGTGTGCCAACATTACGTACACGTAGGGTGATAGAATAGGACCAGAACTTCTGTATTATACCACCCAAGTTACCGTAAAAACTTAGGTTTTGGAAATATGGCTGATTAAAGTAGTCGCATTGAGATGTGCGGACAGAGATTTGTCGAAGTTTGACACGAAATAAAAAAAAATACGGAGGTGTGCCAACATGACGTACACATAGGATGATAGAATAGGTCCTGAAATTTAGTATTATACCACCCAAGTTACCGTAAAAACTTAGGTTTTGGAAATATGGGTGATTAAATTAGTCGCTATGCGATGTGCGGACAACGATTTGTCTAGGTTTGACATGAAATATAAAAATAAATACGGAATTTTGGATACATGACGTACACATTGGGTGATAGAATAGGATTAGAACTATATTATCATACCACTCAGGTTACCGTCAAAACTTAGGTTTTGGAAATACGGGTGATTAGAATAGTCGCTTTGGATGTGTGGACAGCGATCCACCTAAGTTTGACATAAAATATAAAATAAATACGGAAGTGTGCCAACATGACGTACACATAGGATGATAGAATAGGTCCTGAAATTTAGTATTAAACCACCCAAGTTACCGTAAAAACTTAGGTTTTGGAAATATGGCTGATTAAATTAGTCGCTATGCGATGTGCGGACAACGATTTGTCTAAGTTTGACATGAAATATAAATATAAATACGGAATTGTGGATACATGACGTACACATAGGGTGATAGAATAGGACCAGAACTTCTGTATTATACCACCCAAGTTACCGTAAAAACTTAGGTTTTGGAAATATGGGTGATTAAATTAGTCGCTATGCGATGTGCGGACAACGATTTGTCTAAGTTTAACATGAAATATAAAAATAAATATTGAATTGTGGATACATGACGTACACGTAGGATGAAAGAATAGGACCAGAACTTTAGTACTATACCACCCAAGTTACCGTATAAACTTAGGTTTTGGAAATATGGGTGATTAAATTAGTCGCTATGCGATGTGCGGACAACGATTTGTCTAAGTATGACATGAAATATAATAATAAATACGGAGGTGTGCCAACATTACGTACACGTAGGGTGATAGAATAGGACCAGAACTTCTGTTTTATACCACCCAAGTTACCGTAAAAACTTAGATTTTGGAAATATGGCTGATTAAAGTAGTCGCATTGAGATGTGCGGACAGCGATTTGTCAAAGTATGACATGAAATATAAAAAAAATACGGAGGTTTGCCAACAGGACGTACACATAGGATGATAGAATAGGTCCAGAACTTTAGTACTATACCACCCAAGTTACCTTAAAAACTTAGGTTTTGGAAATATGGGTGATTAAATTATTCGCTATGCGTTGTGCGGACAACGATTTGTCTAAGTATGACATGAAATATAATAATAAATACGGAGGTGTGCCAACATTACGTACACGTAGGGTGATAGAATAGGACCAGAACTTCTGTATTATACCACCCAAGTTACCGTAAAAACTTAGATTTTGGAAATATGGCTGATTAAAGTTGTCGCATTGAGATGTGCGGACAGCGATTTGTCAAAGTATGACATGAAATATAAAAATAAATACGGAATTGTGTATACATGACGTACACATAGGGTGATAGAATAGGACCAGAACTTCTGTATTATACCACCCAAGTTACCGTAAAAACTTAGGTTTTGGAAATATGGGTGATTAAATTAGTCGCTATGCGATGTGCGGACAACGATTTGTCTAAGTTTGACATGAAATATAAAAATAAATACGGAATTTTGGATACATGACGTACACATTGGGTGCTAGAATAGGATTAGAACTATATTATTATACCACTCAGGTTACCGTCAAAACTTAGGTTTTGGAAATACGGGTGATTAAAATAGTCGCTTTGGATGTGTGGACAGCGATCCACCTAAGTTTGACATAAAATATAAAATAAATACGGCAATATGTCAGCATGACGTACACGTAGGATGAAAAAATAGGACCAGAACTTTAGTACTATACCACCCAAGTTACCTTAAAAACTTAGGTTTTGGAAATATGGGTGATTAAATTAGTCGCTATGCGATGTGCGGACAACGATTTGTCTAAGTTTGACATGAAATATAAAAATAAATACGGAATTGTGGATACATGACGTACACATAGGGTGATAGAATAGGACCAGAACTTCTGTATTATACCACCCAGGTTACCGTAAAAACTTAGGTTTTGGAAATATGGGTGGTTAAATTAGTCGCTATGCGATGTGCGGACAACGATTTGTCTAAGTTTGACATGAAATATAATAATAAATACGGAGGTGTGCCAACATTACGTACACGTAGGGTGATAGAATAGGACCAGAACTTCTGTATTATACCACCCAAGTTACCGTAAAAACTTAGGTTTTTGAAATATGGGTGATTAAATTAGTCGCTATGCGATGTGCGGACAACGATTTGTCTAAGTTTGACATGAAATATAAAAATAAATACGGAATTTTGGATACATGACGTACACATAGGGTGATAGAATAGGACCAGAACTTCTGTATTATACCACCCAAGTTACCTTAAAAAGTTAGGTTTTGGAAATACGGGTGATTAAAATAGTCGCTTTGGATGTGTGGACAGTGATCCACCTAAGTTTGACATAAAATATAAAATAAATACGGCAGTGTGTCAGCATGACGTACACGTAGGGTGATGAAATAGGACCAGAACCTCTGTATTATACCACCCAAGTTACCGTAAAAACCTAGGTTTTGGAAATATGGCTGATTAAAGTAATCGCATTGAGATGTGCGGACAGCGATTTGTCAAAGTATGACATGAAAAATAAAATAAATACGGAAGTGTGCCAACATGACGTACACATAGGATGATAGAATAGGTCCTGAAATTTAGTATTATACCACCCAAGTTACCTTAAAAACTAAGGTTTTGGAAATATGGGTGATTAAATTAGTCGCTATGCGATGTGCGGACAACGATTTGTCTAAGTTTGACATGAAATATAAAAATAAATACGGAATTGTGGATACATGACGTACACATAGGGTGATAGAATAGGACCAGAACTTCTGTATTATACCACCCAAGTTACCGTAAAAACTTAGCTTTTGGAAATATGGGTGATTAAATTAGTCGCTATGCGATGTGCGGACAACGATTTGTCGAAGTTTGACACGAAATATAAAAAAAATACGGAGGTGTGCCAACATGACGTACACATAGGATGATAGAATAGGTCCAGAACTTTAGTACTATACCACCCAAGTTACCTTAAAAACTTAGGTTTTGGAAATACGGGTGATTAAAATAGTCGCTTTGGATGTGTGGACAGTGATCCACCTAAGTTTGACATAAAATATAAAATAAATACGGCAGTGTGTCAGCATGACGTACACGTAGGGTGATGAAATAGGACCAGAACTTCTGTATTATACCAACCAAATTACCGTAAAAACTTAGGTTTTGGAAATATGGCTGATTAAAGTAGTCGCATTGAGATGTGCGGACAGCGATTTGTCAAAGTATGACATGAAAAATAAAATAAATACGGAAGTGTGCCAACATGACGTACACATAGGATGATAGAATAGGTCCTGAAATTTAGTATTATACCACCCAAGTTACCTTAAAAACTTAGGTTTTGGAAATATGGGTGATTAAATTAGTCGCTATGCGATGTGCGGACAACGATTTGTCTAAGTTTGACATGAAATATAAAAATAAATACGGAATTTTGGATACATGACGTACACATAGGATGATAGAATAGGTCCTGAAATTTAGTATTATACCACCCAAGTTACCTTAAAAACTTAGGTTTTGGAAATATGGGTGATTAAATTAGTCGCTATGCGATGTGCGGACAACGATTTGTCTAAGTTTGACATGAAATATAAAAATAAATACGGAATTGTGGATACCTGAGTGGTATAATAATATAGTTCTAATCCTATTCTATCACCCAATGTGTACGTCATGTATCCAAAATTCCGTATTTATTTTTATATTTCATGTCAAACTTAGACAAATCGTTGTCCGCACATCGCATAGCGACTAATTTAATCACCCATATTTCCAAAACCTAAGTTTTTACGGTAACTTGGGTGGTATAATACAGAAGTTCTGGTCCTTTTCTATCACCCAATGTGTACGTCATGTATCCAAAATTCCGTGTTTATTTTTATATTTCATGTCAAACTTAGACAAATCGTTGTCCGCACATCGCATAGCGACTAATTTAATCACCCATATTTCCAAAACCTAAGTTTTTAAGGCCCATATGGGTGGTGTAATACTAAATTTCAGGACCTATTCTATCATCCTATGTGTACGTCATGTTGGCACACTTCCGTATTTATTTTATTTTTCATGTCATACTTTGACAAATCGCTGTCCGCACTTCTCAATGCGACTACTTTAATCAGCCATATTTCCAAAACCTAAGTTTTTACGGTTACTTGGGTGGTATAGTACTAAAGTTCTGGACCTATTCTATCATCCTATGTGTACGTCATGTTGGCACAACTCCGTATTTTTTTTATATTTCGTGTCAAACTTTGACAAATCGTTGTCCGCACATCGCATAGCGACTAATTTAATCACCCATATTTCCATAACCTAAGTTTTTACGGTAACTTGGGTGGTATAATACAGAAGTTCTGGTCCTATTCTATCACCCAATGTGTACGTCATGTATCCAAAATTCCGTATTTATTTTTGTATTTCATGTCAAACTTAGACAAATCGTTGTCCGCACATCGCATAGCGACTAATTTAATCACCCATATTTCCAAAACCTAAGTTTTTAAGGCCCATATGGGTGGTATAATACTAAATTTCAGGACCTATTCTATCATCCTATGTGTACGTCATGTTGGCACACTTCCGTATTTATTTTATTTTTCATGTCATACTTTGACAAATCGCTGTCCGCACATCTCAATGCGACTACTTTAATCAGCCATATTTCCAAAACCTAAGTTTTTACGGTAACTTGGGTGGTATAGTACTAAAGTTCTGGACCTATTCTATCATCCTATGTGTACGTCATGTTGGCACACCTCCGTTTTTTTTTATATTTCGTGTCAAACTTAGACAAATCGTTGTCCGCACATCGCATAGCGACTAATTTAATCACCCATATTTCCAAAACCTAAGTTTTTACGGTAACTTGGGTGGTATAATACAGAAGTTCTGGTCCTATTCTATCACCAAATGTGTACGTCATGTATCCAAAATTCCGTATTTATTTTTATATTTCATGTCAAACTTAGACAAATCGTTGTCCGCACATCGCATAGCGACTAATTTAATCACCCATATTTCCAAAACCTAAGTTTTTACGGTAACTTGGGTGGTATAATACAGAAGTTCTGGTCCTATTCTTTCATCCTACGTGTACGTCATGCTGACACACTGCCGTATTTATTTTATATTTTATGTCAAACTTAGGTGGATCACTGTCCGCACATCCAAAGCAACTATTTTCATCACCCGTATTTCCAAAACCTAACTTTTGACGGTAACCTGAGTGGTATAATAATATAGTTCTAATCCTATTCTATCACCCAATGTGTACGTCATGTATCCAAAATTCCGTATTTATTTTTATATTTCATGTCAAACTTAGACAAATCGTTGTCCGCACATCGCATAGCGACTAATTTAATCACCCATATTTCCAAAACCTAAGTTTTTACGGTAACTTGGGTGGTATAATACAAAAGTTCTGGTCCTATTCTATCACCCTATGTGTACGTCATGTATTTACAATTCCGTATTTATTTTTATATTTCATGTCAAACTTAGACAAATCGTTGTCCGCACATCGCATAGCGACTAATTTAATCACCCATATTTCCAAAACCTAAGTTTTTAAGGTAACTTGGGTGGTATAATACTAAATTTCAGGACCTATTCTATCATCCTATGTGTACGTCATGTCGGCACACTTCCGTATTTATTTTATTTTTCATGTCATACTTTGACAAATCGCTGTCCGCACATCTCAATGCGACTAATTTAATCAGCCATATTTCCAAAACCTAAGTTTTTACGGTAACTTGGGTGGTATAATACAGAAGTTCTGGTCCTATTCTATCACCCTATGTGTACGTCATGTATCCACAATTCCGTATTTATTTTTATATTTCATGTCAAACTTAGACAAATCGTTGTCCGCACATCTCAATGCGGCTAATTTAATCAGCCATATTTCCAAAACCTAAGTTTTTACGGTAACTTGGGTGGTATAATACAGAAGTTCTGGTCCTATTCTATCACCCTACGTGTACGTCATGCTGACACACTGCCGTATTTATTTTATATTTTATGTCAAACTTAGGTGGATCACTGTCCACACATCCAAAGCGACTATTTTAATCACCCGTATTTCCAAAACCTAAGTTTTTAAGGTAACTTGGGTGGTATAGTACTAAAGTTCTGGACCTATTCTATCATCCTATGTGTACGTCATGTTGGCACACCTCCGTATTTTTTTTATATTTCGTGTCAAACTTCGACAAATCTCTGTCCGCACATCTCAATGCGACTACTTTAATCAATTTATATTTCCAAAACCTAAGTTTTTACGGTAACTTGGGTGGTATAATACAGAAGTTCTGGTCCTATTCTATCACCCTACGTGTACGTAATGTTGGCACACCTCCGTATTTATTATTATATTTCATGTCATACTTAGACAAATCGTTGTCCGCACATCGCATAGCGACTAATTTAATCACCCATATTTCCAAAACCTAAGTTTTTAAGGTAACTTGGGTGGTATAGTACTAAAGTTCTGGTCCTCTTCTTTCATCCTACGTGTACGTAATGTTGGCACACCTCCGTATTTATTTTTATATTTCATGTCAAACTTAGACAAATCGTTGTCCGCACATCGCATAGCGACTAATTTAATCACCCATATTTCCAAAACCTAAGTTTTTAAGGTAACTTGGGTGGTATAATACTAAATTTCAGGACCTATTCTATCATCCTATGTGTACGTCATGTTGGCACACTTCCGTATTTATTTTATTTTTCATGTCATACTTTGACAAATCGCTGTCCGCACATCTCAATGCGACTACTTTAATCAGCCATATTTCCAAAACCTAAGTTTTTACGGTAACTTGGGTGGTATAGTACTAAAGTTCTGGACCTATTCTATCATCCTATGTGTACGTCATGTTGGCACACCTCCGTTTTTTTTTATATTTCGTGTCAAACTTAGACAAATCGTTGTCCGCACATCGCATAGCGACTAATTTAATCACCCATATTTCCAAAACCTAAGTTTTTACGGTAACTTGGGTGGTATAATACAGAAGTTCTGGTCCTATTCTATCACCAAATGTGTACGTCATGTATCCAAAATTCCGTATTTATTTTTATATTTCATGTCAAACTTAGACAAATCGTTGTCCGCACATCGCATAGCGACTAATTTAATCACCCATATTTCCAAAACCTAAGTTTTTACGGTAACTTGGGTGGTATAATACAGAAGTTCTGGTCCTATTCTTTCATCCTACGTGTACGTCATGCTGACACACTGCCGTATTTATTTTATATTTTATGTCAAACTTAGGTGGATCACTGTCCGCACATCCAAAGCGACTATTTTAATCACCCGTATTTCCAAAACCTAAGTTTTGACGGTAACCTGAGTGGTATAATAATATAGTTCTAATCCTATTCTATCACCCAATGTGTACGTCATGTATCCAAAATTCCGTATTTATTTTTATATTTCATGTCAAACTTAGACAAATCGTTGTCCGCACATCGCATAGCGACTAATTTAATCACCCATATTTCCAAAACCTAAGTTTTTACGGTAACTTGGGTGGTATAATACAAAAGTTCTGGTCCTATTCTATCACCCTATGTGTACGTCATGTATTTACAATTCCGTATTTATTTTTATATTTCATGTCAAACTTAGACAAATCGTTGTCCGCACATCGCATAGCGACTAATTTAATCACCCATATTTCCAAAACCTAAGTTTTTAAGGTAACTTGGGTGGTATAATACTAAATTTCAGGACCTATTCTATCATCCTATGTGTACGTCATGTCGGCACACTTCCGTATTTATTTTATTTTTCATGTCATACTTTGACAAATCGCTGTCCGCACATCTCAATGCGACTAATTTAATCAGCCATATTTCCAAAACCTAAGTTTTTACGGTAACTTGGGTGGTATAATACAGAAGTTCTGGTCCTATTCTATCACCCTATGTGTACGTCATGTATCCACAATTCCGTATTTATTTTTATATTTCATGTCAAACTTAGACAAATCGTTGTCCGCACATCTCAATGCGGCTAATTTAATCAGCCATATTTCCAAAACCTAAGTTTTTACGGTAACTTGGGTGGTATAATACAGAAGTTCTGGTCCTATTCTATCACCCTACGTGTACGTCATGCTGACACACTGCCGTATTTATTTTATATTTTATGTCAAACTTAGGTGGATCACTGTCCACACATCCAAAGCGACTATTTTAATCACCCGTATTTCCAAAACCTAAGTTTTTAAGGTAACTTGGGTGGTATAGTACTAAAGTTCTGGACCTATTCTATCATCCTATGTGTACGTCATGTTGGCACACCTCCGTATTTTTTTTATATTTCGTGTCAAACTTCGACAAATCTCTGTCCGCACATCTCAATGCGACTACTTTAATCAATTTATATTTCCAAAACCTAAGTTTTTACGGTAACTTGGGTGGTATAATACAGAAGTTCTGGTCCTATTCTATCACCCTACGTGTACGTAATGTTGGCACACCTCCGTATTTATTATTATATTTCATGTCATACTTAGACAAATCGTTGTCCGCACATCGCATAGCGACTAATTTAATCACCCATATTTCCAAAACCTAAGTTTTTAAGGTAACTTGGGTGGTATAGTACTAAAGTTCTGGTCCTCTTCTTTCATCCTACGTGTACGTAATGTTGGCACACCTCCGTATTTATTTTTATATTTCATGTCAAACTTAGACAAATCGTTGTCCGCACATCGCATAGCGACTAATTTAATCACCCATATTTCCAAAACCTAAGTTTTTAAGGTAACTTGGGTGGTATAATACTAAATTTCAGGACCTATTCTATCATCCTATGTGTACGTCATGTTGGCACACTTCCGTATTTATTTTATTTTTCATGTCATACTTTGACAAATCGCTGTCCGCACATCTCAATGCGACTACTTTAATCAGCCATATTTCCAAAACCTAAGTTTTTACGGTAACTTGGGTGGTATAGTACTAAAGTTCTGGACCTATTCTATCATCCTATGTGTACGTCATGTTGGCACACCTCCGTTTTTTTTTATATTTCGTGTCAAACTTAGACAAATCGTTGTCCGCACATCGCATAGCGACTAATTTAATCACCCATATTTCCAAAACCTAAGTTTTTACGGTAACTTGGGTGGTATAATACAGAAGTTCTGGTCCTATTCTATCACCAAATGTGTACGTCATGTATCCAAAATTCCGTATTTATTTTTATATTTCATGTCAAACTTAGACAAATCGTTGTCCGCACATCGCATAGCGACTAATTTAATCACCCATATTTCCAAAACCTAAGTTTTTACGGTAACTTGGGTGGTATAATACAGAAGTTCTGGTCCTATTCTTTCATCCTACGTGTACGTCATGCTGACACACTGCCGTATTTATTTTATATTTTATGTCAAACTTAGGTGGATCACTGTCCGCACATCCAAAGCGACTATTTTAATCACCCGTATTTCCAAAACCTAAGTTTTGACGGTAACCTGAGTGGTATAATAATATAGTTCTAATCCTATTCTATCACCCAATGTGTACGTCATGTATCCAAAATTCCGTATTTATTTTTATATTTCATGTCAAACTTAGACAAATCGTTGTCCGCACATCGCATAGCGACTAATTTAATCACCCATATTTCCAAAACCTAAGTTTTTACGGTAACTTGGGTGGTATAATACAAAAGTTCTGGTCCTATTCTATCACCCTATGTGTACGTCATGTATTTACAATTCCGTATTTATTTTTATATTTCATGTCAAACTTAGACAAATCGTTGTCCGCACATCGCATAGCGACTAATTTAATCACCCATATTTCCAAAACCTAAGTTTTTAAGGTAACTTGGGTGGTATAATACTAAATTTCAGGACCTATTCTATCATCCTATGTGTACGTCATGTCGGCACACTTCCGTATTTATTTTATTTTTCATGTCATACTTTGACAAATCGCTGTCCGCACATCTCAATGCGACTAATTTAATCAGCCATATTTCCAAAACCTAAGTTTTTACGGTAACTTGGGTGGTATAATACAGAAGTTCTGGTCCTATTCTATCACCCTATGTGTACGTCATGTATCCACAATTCCGTATTTATTTTTATATTTCATGTCAAACTTAGACAAATCGTTGTCCGCACATCTCAATGCGGCTAATTTAATCAGCCATATTTCCAAAACCTAAGTTTTTACGGTAACTTGGGTGGTATAATACAGAAGTTCTGGTCCTATTCTATCACCCTACGTGTACGTCATGCTGACACACTGCCGTATTTATTTTATATTTTATGTCAAACTTAGGTGGATCACTGTCCACACATCCAAAGCGACTATTTTAATCACCCGTATTTCCAAAACCTAAGTTTTTAAGGTAACTTGGGTGGTATAGTACTAAAGTTCTGGACCTATTCTATCATCCTATGTGTACGTCATGTTGGCACACCTCCGTATTTTTTTTATATTTCGTGTCAAACTTCGACAAATCTCTGTCCGCACATCTCAATGCGACTACTTTAATCAATTTATATTTCCAAAACCTAAGTTTTTACGGTAACTTGGGTGGTATAATACAGAAGTTCTGGTCCTATTCTATCACCCTACGTGTACGTAATGTTGGCACACCTCCGTATTTATTATTATATTTCATGTCATACTTAGACAAATCGTTGTCCGCACATCGCATAGCGACTAATTTAATCACCCATATTTCCAAAACCTAAGTTTTTAAGGTAACTTGGGTGGTATAGTACTAAAGTTCTGGTCCTCTTCTTTCATCCTACGTGTACGTAATGTTGGCACACCTCCGTATTTATTTTTATATTTCATGTCAAACTTAGACAAATCGTTGTCCGCACATCGCATAGCGACTAATTTAATCACCCATATTTCCAAAACCTAAGTTTTTAAGGTAACTTGGGTGGTATAATACTAAATTTCAGGACCTATTCTATCATCCTATGTGTACGTCATGTCGGCACACTTCCGTATTTATTTTATTTTTCATGTCATACTTTGACAAATCGCTGTCCGCACATCTCAATGCGACTACTTTAATTAGCCATATTTCCAAAACCTAAGTTTTTACGGTAACTTGGGTGGTATAATACAAAAGTTCTGGTCCTATTCTATCACCCTATGTGTACGTCATGTATTTACAATTCCGTATTTATTTTTATATTTCATGTCAAACTTAGACAAATCGTTGTCCGCACATCGCATAGCGACTAATTTAATCACCCATATTTCCAAAACCTAAGTTTTTAAGGTAACTTGGGTGGTATAATACTAAATTTCAGGACCTATTCTATCATCCTATGTGTACGTCATGTCGGCACACTTCCGTATTTATTTTATTTTTCATGTCATACTTTGACAAATCGCTGTCCGCACATCTCAATGCGACTAATTTAATCAGCCATATTTCCAAAACCTAAGTTTTTACGGTAACTTGGGTGGTATAATACAGAAGTTCTGGTCCTATTCTATCACCCTATGTGTACGTCATGTATCCACAATTCCGTATTTATTTTTATATTTCATGTCAAACTTAGACAAATCGTTGTCCGCACATCTCAATGCGGCTAATTTAATCAGCCATATTTCCAAAACCTAAGTTTTTACGGTAACTTGGGTGGTATAATACAGAAGTTCTGGTCCTATTCTATCACCCTACGTGTACGTCATGCTGACACACTGCCGTATTTATTTTATATTTTATGTCAAACTTAGGTGGATCACTGTC
This sequence comes from Flexamia atlantica, assembly GCA_035578135.1. Lineage (NCBI taxonomy): Eukaryota > Metazoa > Arthropoda > Insecta > Hemiptera > Cicadellidae > Flexamia > Flexamia atlantica. The sequence continues at coordinate 239,774 of JAQJVK010000128.1, read as the reverse complement.
CACACATCCAAAGCGACTATTTTAATCACCCGTATTTCCAAAACCTAAGTTTTTAAGGTAACTTGGGTGGTATAGTACTAAAGTTCTGGACCTATTCTATCATCCTATGTGTACGTCATGTTGGCACACCTCCGTATTTTTTTTATATTTCGTGTCAAACTTCGACAAATCTCTGTCCGCACATCTCAATGCGACTACTTTAATCAATTTATATTTCCAAAACCTAAGTTTTTACGGTAACTTGGGTGGTATAATACAGAAGTTCTGGTCCTATTCTATCACCCTACGTGTACGTAATGTTGGCACACCTCCGTATTTATTATTATATTTCATGTCATACTTAGACAAATCGTTGTCCGCACATCGCATAGCGACTAATTTAATCACCCATATTTCCAAAACCTAAGTTTTTAAGGTAACTTAGGTGGTAGAGTACTAAGGTTCTGGTCCTCTTCTTTCATCCTACGTGTACGTAATGTTGGCACACCTCCGTATTTATTTTTATATTTCATGTCAAACTTAGACAAATCGTTGTCCGCACATCGCATAGCGACTAATTTAATCACCCATATTTCCAAAACCTAAGTTTTTAAGGTAACTTGGGTGGTATAATACTAAATTTCAGGACCTATTCTATCATCCTATGTGTACGTCATGTCGGCACACTTCCGTATTTATTTTATTTTTCATGTCATACTTTGACAAATCGCTGTCCGCACATCTCAATGCGACTACTTTAATCAGCCATATTTCCAAAACCTAAGTTTTTACGGTAACTTGGGTGGTATAATACAGAAGTTCTGGTCCTATTCTATCACCCTACGTGTACGTCATGCTGACACACTGCCGTATTTATTTTATATTTTATGTCAAACTTAGGTGGATCACTGTCCACACATCCAAAGCGATTATTTTAATCACCCGTATTTCAAAAACCTAAGTTTTTAAGGTAACTTGGGTGGTATAGTACTAAAGTTCTGGACCTATTCTATCATCCTATGTGTACGTCATGTTGGCACACCTCCGTATTTTTTTTATATTTCGTGTCAAACTTCGACTAATCTCTGTCCGCACATCTCAATGCGACTATTTTAATCAATTTATATTTCCAAAACCTAAGTTTTTACGGTAACTTGGGTGGTATAATACAGAAGTTCTGGTCCTATTCTATTACCCTACGTGTACGTAATGTTGGCACACCTCCGTATTTATTATTATATTTCATGTCATACTTAGACAAATCGTTGTCCGCACATCGCATAGCGACTAATTTAATCACCCATATTTCCAAAACCTAAGTTTTTAAGGTAACTTGGGTGGTATAGTACTAAAGTTCTGGTCCTCTTCTTTCATCCTACGTGTACGTAATGTTGGCACACCTCCGTATTTATTTTTATATTTCATGTCAAACTTAGACAAATCGTTGTCCGCACATCGCATAGCGACTAATTTAATCACCCATATTTCCAAAACCTAAGTTTTTACGGTAACTTGGGTGGTATAGTACTAAAGTTCTGGACCTATTCTATCATCCTATGTGTACGTCATGTTGGCACACCTCCGTATTTTTTTTATATTTCGTGTCAAACTTCGACAAATCGTTGTCCGCACATCGCATAGCGACTAATTTAATCACCCATATTTCCAAAACCTAAGTTTTTACGGTAACTTGGGTGGTATAATACAGAAGTTCTGGTCCTATTCTATCACCCTACGTGTACGTAATGTTGGCACACCTCCGTATTTATTATTATATTTCATGTCATACTTAGACAAATCGTTGTCCGCACATCGCATAGCGACTAATTTAATCACCCATATTTCCAAAACCTAAGTTTTTACGCTAACTTGGGTGGTATAATACAGAAGTTCTGGTCCTATTCTATCACCCTATGTGTACGTCATGTATCCACAATTCCGTATTTATTTTTATATTTCGTGTCAAACTTAGACAAATCGTTGTCCGCACATCGCATAGCGACTAATTTAATCACCCATATTTCCAAAACCTAAGTTTTTACGGTAACTTGGGTGGTATAATACAGAAGTTCTGGTCCTATTCTATCACCCTATGTGTACGTCATGTATCCACAATTCCCTATTTATTTTTATATTTCATGTCAAACTTAGACAAATCGTTGTCCGCACATCGCATAGCGACTAATTTAATCACCCATATTTCCAAAACCTAAGTTTTTAAGGTAACTTGGGTGGTATAATTTCAGGACCTATTCTATCATCCTATGTGTACGTCATGTTGGCACACTTCCGTATTTATTTTATTTTTTTTGTCATACTTTGACAAATCGCTGTCCGCACATCTCAATGCGACTACTTTAATCAGCCATATTTCCAAAAGCTAAGTTTTTACGGTAACTTGGTTGGTATAATACAGAAGTTCTGGGCCTATTCTATCACCCTATGTTTACGTCATGTATTCACAATTCCGTATTTATTTTTATATTTCATGTCAAACTTAGACAAATCGTTGTCCGCACATCGCATAGCGACTAATTTAATCACCCATATTTCCAAAACCTAAGTTTTTAAGGTAACTTGGGTGGTATAATACTAAATTTCAGGACCTATTCTATCATCCTAAGTGTACGTCATGTTGGCACACTTCCGTATTTATTTTATTTTTCATGTCATACTTTGACAAATCGCTGTCCGCACATCTCAATGCGACTACTTTAATCAGCCATATTTCCAAAACCTAAGTTTTTACGGTAACTTGGGTGATATAATACAGAAGTTCTGGTCCTATTCTATCACCCCATGTGTACGTCATGTATCCACAATTCCGTATTTATTTTTATATTTCATGTCAAACTTAGACAAATCGTTGTCCGCACATCGCATAGCGACTAATTTAATCACCCATATTTCCAAAACCTAAGTTTTTAAGGTAACTTGGGTGGTATAATACTAAATTTCAGGACCTATTCTATCATCCTATGTGTACGTCATGTCGGCACACTTCCGTATTTATTTTATTTTTCATGTCATACTTTGACAAATCGCTGTCCGCACATCTCAATGCGACTAATTTAATCAGCCATATTTCCAAAACCTAAGTTTTTACGGTAACTTGGGTGGTATAATACAGAAGTTCTGGTCCTATTCTATCACCCTATGTGTACGTCATGTATCCACAATTCCGTATTTATTTTTATATTTCATGTCAAACTTAGACAAATCGTTGTCCGCACATCTCAATGCGGCTAATTTAATCAGCCATATTTCCAAAACCTAAGTTTTTACGGTAACTTGGGTGGTATAATACAGAAGTTCTGGTCCTATTCTATCACCCTACGTGTACGTCATGCTGACACACTGCCGTATTTATTTTATATTTTATGTCAAACTTAGGTGGATCACTGTCCACACATCCAAAGCGACTATTTTAATCACCCGTATTTCCAAAACCTAAGTTTTTAAGGTAACTTGGGTGGTATAGTACTAAAGTTCTGGACCTATTCTATCATCCTATGTGTACGTCATGTTGGCACACCTCCGTATTTTTTTTATATTTCGTGTCAAACTTCGACAAATCTCTGTCCGCACATCTCAATGCGACTACTTTAATCAATTTATATTTCCAAAACCTAAGTTTTTACGGTAACTTGGGTGGTATAATACAGAAGTTCTGGTCCTATTCTATCACCCTACGTGTACGTAATGTTGGCACACCTCCGTATTTATTATTATATTTCATGTCATACTTAGACAAATCGTTGTCCGCACATCGCATAGCGACTAATTTAATCACCCATATTTCCAAAACCTAAGTTTTTAAGGTAACTTAGGTGGTAGAGTACTAAGGTTCTGGTCCTCTTCTTTCATCCTACGTGTACGTAATGTTGGCACACCTCCGTATTTATTTTTATATTTCATGTCAAACTTAGACAAATCGTTGTCCGCACATCGCATAGCGACTAATTTAATCACCCATATTTCCAAAACCTAAGTTTTTAAGGTAACTTGGGTGGTATAATACTAAATTTCAGGACCTATTCTATCATCCTATGTGTACGTCATGTCGGCACACTTCCGTATTTATTTTATTTTTCATGTCATACTTTGACAAATCGCTGTCCGCACATCTCAATGCGACTACTTTAATCAGCCATATTTCCAAAACCTAAGTTTTTACGGTAACTTGGGTGGTATAATACAGAAGTTCTGGTCCTATTCTATCACCCTACGTGTACGTCATGCTGACACACTGCCGTATTTATTTTATATTTTATGTCAAACTTAGGTGGATCACTGTCCACACATCCAAAGCGACTATTTTAATCACCCGTATTTCAAAAACCTAAGTTTTTAAGGTAACTTGGGTGGTATAGTACTAAAGTTCTGGACCTATTCTATAATCCTATGTGTACGTCATGTTGGCACACCTCCGTATTTTTTTTATATTTCGTGTCAAACTTCGACTAATCTCTGTCCGCACATCTCAATGCGACTATTTTAATCAATTTATATTTCCAAAACCTAAGTTTTTACGGTAACTTGGGTGGTATAATACAGAAGTTCTGGTCCTATTCTATTACCCTACGTGTACGTAATGTTGGCACACCTCCGTATTTATTATTATATTTCATGTCATACTTAGACAAATCGTTGTCCGCACATCGCATAGCGACTAATTTAATCACCCATATTTCCAAAACCTAAGTTTTTAAGGTAACTTGGGTGGTATAGTACTAAAGTTCTGGTCCTCTTCTTTCATCCTACGTGTACGTAATGTTGGCACACCTCCGTATTTATTTTTATATTTCATGTCAAACTTAGACAAATCGTTGTCCGCACATCGCATAGCGACTAATTTAATCACCCATATTTCCAAAACCTAAGTTTTTACGGTAACTTGGGTGGTATAGTACTAAAGTTCTGGACCTATTCTATCATCCTATGTGTACGTCATGTTGGCACACCTCCGTATTTTTTTTATATTTCGTGTCAAACTTCGACAAATCGTTGTCCGCACATCGCATAGCGACTAATTTAATCACCCATATTTCCAAAACCTAAGTTTTTACGGTAACTTGGGTGGTATAATACAGAAGTTCTGGTCCTATTCTATCACCCTACGTGTACGTAATGTTGGCACACCTCCGTATTTATTATTATATTTCATGTCATACTTAGACAAATCGTTGTCCGCACATCGCATAGCGACTAATTTAATCACCCATATTTCCAAAACCTAAGTTTTTACGGTAACTTGGGTGGTATAATACAGAAGTTCTGGTCCTATTCTATCACCCTATGTGTACGTCATGTATCCACAATTCCGTATTTATTTTTATATTTCGTGTCAAACTTAGACAAATCGTTGTCCGCACATCGCATAGCGACTAATTTAATCACCCATATTTCCAAAACCTAAGTTTTTACGGTAACTTGGGTGGTATAATACAGAAGTTCTGGTCCTATTCTATCACCCTATGTGTACGTCATGTATCCACAATTCCCTATTTATTTTTATATTTCATGTCAAACTTAGACAAATCGTTGTCCGCACATCGCATAGCGACTAATTTAATCACCCATATTTCCAAAACCTAAGTTTTTAAGGTAACTTGGGTGGTATAATTTCAGGACCTATTCTATCATCCTATGTGTACGTCATGTTGGCACACTTCCGTATTTATTTTATTTTTTTTGTCATACTTTGACAAATCGCTGTCCGCACATCTCAATGCGACTACTTTAATCAGCCATATTTCCAAAAGCTAAGTTTTTACGGTAACTTGGTTGGTATAATACAGAAGTTCTGGGCCTATTCTATCACCCTATGTTTACGTCATGTATTCACAATTCCGTATTTATTTTTATATTTCATGTCAAACTTAGACAAATCGTTGTCCGCACATCGCATAGCGACTAATTTAATCACCCATATTTCCAAAACCTAAGTTTTTAAGGTAACTTGGGTGGTATAATACTAAATTTCAGGACCTATTCTATCATCCTAAGTGTACGTCATGTTGGCACACTTCCGTATTTATTTTATTTTTCATGTCATACTTTGACAAATCGCTGTCCGCACATCTCAATGCGACTACTTTAATCAGCCATATTTCCAAAACCTAAGTTTTTACGGTAACTTGGGTGATATAATACAGAAGTTCTGGTCCTATTCTATCACCCCATGTGTACGTCATGTATCCACAATTCCGTATTTATTTTTATATTTCATGTCAAACTTAGACAAATCGTTGTCCGCACATCGCATAGCGACTAATTTAATCACCCATATTTCCAAAACCTAAGTTTTTAAGGTAACTTGGGTGGTATAATACTAAATTGCAGGACCAATTCTATCACCTATGTGTGCGTCATGTTGGCACACTTCCGTATTTATTTTATTTTTCATGTCATACTTTGACAAATCGCTGTCCGCATATCTCAATGCGACTACTTTAATCAGCCATATTTCCAAAACCTAAGACTTTACGGTAACTTGGGTGGTATAATACAGAAGTTCTGGTCATATTCTATCACCCTATGTGTACGTCATGTATCCACAATTCCGTATTTATTTTTATATTTCATGTCAAACTTAGACAAATCGTTGTCCGCACATCGCATAGCGACTAATTTAATCAGCCATATTTCCAAAACCTAAGTTTTTAAGGTAACTTAGGTGGTATAATACTAAATTTCAGGACCTATTCTATCATCCTTTGTGTACGTCATGTTGGCACACTTCCGTATTTATTTTATTTTTCATGTCATACTTTGACAAATCGCTGTCCGCTCATCTCAATGCGACTACTTTAATCAGCCATATTTCCAAAACCTAAGTTTTTACGGTAACTTGGGTGGTATAATACAGAAGTTCTGGTCCGATTCTATCACCCTACGTGTACGTCATGTATCCACAATTCCGTATTTATTTTTATATTTCATGTCAAACTTAGACAAATCGTTGTCCGCACATCTCAGTGCGACTACTTTAATCAGCCATATTTCCAAAACCTAAGTTTTTAAGGTAACTTGGGTGGTATAATACTAAATTTCAGGACCTATTCTATCACCCTATGTGTACGTCATGTTGGCACACTTCCGTATTTATTTTATTTTTCATGTCATACTTTGACAAATCGCTGTCCGCACATCTCAATGCGACTACTTTAATCAGCCATATTTCCAAAACCTAAGTTTTTACGGTAACTTGGGTGGTATAGTACTAAAGTTCTGGACCTATTCTATCATCCTATGTGTACGTCATGTTGGCACACCTCCGTATTTTTTTTATATTTCGTGTCAAACTTCGACAAATCTCTGTCCGCACATCTCAATGCGACTACTTTAATCAGCCATATTTCCAAAACCTAAGTTTTTACGGTAACTTGGGTGGTATAATACAGAAGTTCTGGTCCTATTCTATCACCCTACGTGTACGTAATGTTGGCACACCTCCGTATTTATTATTATATTTCATGTCATACTTAGACAAATCGTTGTCCGCACATCGCATAGCGACTAATTTAATCACCCATATTTCCAAAACCTAAGTTTTTAAGGTAACTTGGGTGGTATAGTACTAAAGTTCTGGTCCTATTCTTGCATCCTACGTGTACGCCATGCCGACGCAATGCCGTATTTATTTTATATTTTATGTCAAACTTAGGTGGATCGCTGTCCACACATCCAAAGCGACTATTTTAATCACCCGTATTTCCAAAACCTAAGTTTTTAAGGTAACTTGGTTGTATAGTACTAAAGTTCTGGACCTATTCTATCATCCTATGTGTACGTCATGTTGGCACACCTCCGTATTTTTTTTATATTTCGTGTCAAACTTCGACAAATCTCTGTCCGCACATCTCAATGCGACTACTTTAATCAGCCATATTTCCAAAACCTAAGTTTTTACGGTAACTTGGGTGGTATAGTACAGAAGTTCTGGTCCTATTCTATCACCCTACTTGTACGTCATGTTGGCACACCTCCGTATTTTTTTTATATTTCGTGTCAAACTTCGACAAATCGTTGTCCGCACATCGCATAGCGACTAATTTAATCACCCATATTTCCAAAACCTAAGTTTTTACGGTAACTTGGGTAGTATAATACAGAAGTTCTGGTCCTATTCTATCACCCTACGTGTACATAATGTTGGCACACCTCCGTATTTATTATTATATTTCATGTCATACTTAGACAAATCGTTGTCCGCACATCGCATAGCGACTAATTTAATCACCCATATTTCCAAAACCTAAGTTTTTACGGTAACTTGGGTGGTATAATACAGAAGTTCTGGTCCTATTCTATCACCCTATGTGTACGTCATGTATCCACAATTCCGTATTTATTTTTATATTTCATGTCAAACTTAGACAAATCGTTGTCCGCACATCGCATAGCGACTAATTTAATCACCCATATTTCCAAAACCTAAGTTTTTACGGTAACTTGGGTGGTATAATACAGAAGTTCTGGTCCTATTCTATCACCCTATGTGTACGTCATGTATCCACAATTCCGTATTTATTTTTATATTTCATGTCAAACTTAGACAAATCGTTGTCCGCACATCGCATAGCGACTAATTTAATCACCCATATTTCCAAAACCTAAGTTTTTAAGGTAACTTGGGTGGTATAATTTCAGGACCTATTCTATCATCCTATGTGTACGTCATGTTGGCACACTTCCGTATATAATTTTATTTTTCATGTCATACTTTGACAAATCGCTGTCCGCACATCTCAATGCGACTACTTTAATCAGCCATATTTCCAAAAGCTAAGTTTTTACGGTAACTTGGGTGGTATAATACAGAAGTTCTGGTCCTATTCTATCACCCTATGTTTACGTCATGTATTCACAATTCCGTATTTATTTTTATATTTCATGTCAAACTTAGACAAATCGTTGTCCGCACATCGCATAGCGACTAATTTAATCACCCATATTTCCAAAACCTAAGTTTTTAAGGTAACTTGGGTGGTATAATACTAAATTTCAGGACCAATTCTATCACCTATGTGTGCGTCATGTTGGCACACTTCCGTATTTATTTTATTTTTCATGTCATACTTTGACAAATCGCTGTCCGCATATCTCAATGCGACTACTTTAATCAGCCATATTTCCAAAACCTAAGACTTTACGGTAACTTGGGTGGTATAATACAGAAGTTCTGGTCATATTCTATCACCCTATGTGTACGTCATGTATCCACAATTCCGTATTTATTTTTATATTTCATGTCAAACTTAGACAAATCGTTGTCCGCACATCGCATAGCGACTAATTTAATCAGCCATATTTCCAAAACCTAAGTTTTTAAGGTAACTTGGGTGGTATAATACTAAATTTCAGGACCTATTCTATCATCCTTTGTGTACGTCATGTTGGCACACTTCCGTATTTATTTTATTTTTCATGTCATACTTTGACAAATCGCTGTCCGCTCATCTCAATGCGACTACTTTAATCAGCCATATTTCCAAAACCTAAGTTTTTACGGTAACTTGGGTGGTATAATACAGAAGTTCTGGTCCTATTCTATCACCCTACGTGTACGTCATGTATCCACAATTCCGTATTTATTTTTATATTTCATGTCAAACTTAGACAAATCGTTGTCCGCACATCTCAATGCGACTACTTTAATCAGCCATATTTCCAAAACCTAAGTTTTTAAGGTAACTTGGGTGGTATAATACTAAATTTCAGGACCTATTCTATCACCCTATGTGTACGTCATGTTGGCACACTTCCGTATTTATTTTATTTTTCATGTCATACTTTGACAAATCGCTGTCCGCACATCTCAATGCGACTACTTTAATCAGCCATATTTCTAAAACCTAAGTTTTTACGGTAACTTGGGTGGTATAGTACTAAATTTCTGGACCTATTCTATCATCCTATGTGTACGTAATGTTGGCACACCTCCGTATTTATTATTATATTTCATGTCATACTTAGACAAATCGTTGTCCGCACATCGCATAGCGACTAATTTAATCACCCATATTTCCAAAACCTAAGTTTTTAAGGTAACTTGGGTGGTATAGTACTAAAGTTCTGGTCCTATTCTTTCATCCTACGTGTACGCCATGCTGACACAATGCCGTATTTATTTTATATTTTATGTCAAACTTAGGTGGATCGCTGTCCACACATCCAAAGCGACTATTTTAATCACCCGTATTTCCAAAACCTAAGTTTTTAAGGTAACTTGGTTGTATAGTACTAAAGTTCTGGACCAATTCTATCATCCTATGTGTACGTCATGTTGGCACACCTCCGTATTTTTTTTATATTTCGTGTCAAACTTCGACAAATCTCTGTCCGCACATCTCAATGCGACTACTTTAATCAGCCATATTTCCAAAACCTAAGTTTTTACGGTAACTTGGGTGGTATAGTACAGAAGTTCTGGTCCTATTCTATCACCCTACTTGTACGTCATGTTGGCACACCTCCGTATTTTTTTATATTTCGTGTCAAACTTCGACAAATCGTTGTCCGCACATCGCATAGCGACTAATTTAATCACCCATATTTCCAAAACCTAAGTTTTTACGGTAACTTGGGTAGTATAATACAGAAGTTCTGGTCCTATTCTATCACCCTACGTGTACGTAATGTTGGCACACCTCCGTATTTATTATTATATTTCATGTCATACTTAGACAAATCGTTGTCCGCACATCGCATAGCGACTAATTTAATCACCCATATTTCCAAAACCTAAGTTTTTACGGTAACTTGGGTGGTATAATACAGAAGTTCTGGTCCTATTCTATCACCCTATGTGTACGTCATGTATCCACAATTCCGTATTTATTTTTATATTTCATGTCAAACTTAGACAAATCGTTGTCCGCACATCGCATAGCGACTAATTTAATCACCCATATTTCCAAAACCTAAGTTTTTACGGTAACTTGGGTGGTATAATACAGAAGTTCTGGTCCTATTCTATCACCCTATGTGTACGTCATGTATCCACAATTCCGTATTTATTTTTATATTTCATGTCAAACTTAGACAAATCGTTGTCCGCACATCGCATAGCGACTAATTTAATCACCCATATTTCCAAAACCTAAGTTTTTAAGGTAACTTGGGTGGTATAATTTCAGGACCTATTCTATCATCCTATGTGTACGTCATGTTGGCACACTTCCGTATTTATTTTATTTTTCATGTCATACTTTGACAAATCGCTGTCCGCACATCTCAATGCGACTACTTTAATCAGCCATATTTCCAAAAGCTAAGTTTTTACGGTAACTTGGGTGGTATAATACAGAAGTTCTGGTCCTATTCTATCACCCTATGTTTACGTCATGTATTCACAATTCCGTATTTATTTTTATATTTCATGTCAAACTTAGACAAATCGTTGTCCGCACATCGCATAGCGACTAATTTAATCACACATATTTCCAAAACCTAAGTTTTTAAGGTAACTTGGGTGGTATAATACTAAATTTCAGGACCTATTCTATCATCCTAAATGTACGTCATGTTGGCACACTTCCGTATTTATTTTATTTTTCATGTCATACTTTGACAAATCGCTGTCCGCACATCTCAATGCGACTACTTTAATCAGCCATATTTCCAAAACCTAAGTTTTTACGGTAACTTGGGTGGTATAATACAGAAGTTCTGGTCCTATTCTATCACCCTACGTGTACGTCATGTATCCACAATTCCGTATTTTTTTTATATTTCGTGTCAAACTTCGACAAATCTCTGTCCGCACATCTCAATGCGACTACTTTAATCAGCCATATTTCCAAAACCTAAGTTTTTAAGGTAACTTGGGTGGTATAATACTAAATTTCAGGACCTATTCTATCACCCTATGTGTACGTCATGTTGGCACACTTCCGTATTTATTTTATTTTTCATGTCATACTTTGACAAATCGCTGTCCGCACATCTCAATGCGACTACTTTAATCAGCCATATTTCCAAAACCTAAGTTTTTACGGTAACTTGGTTGGTATAGTACTAAGGTTCTGGACCTATTCTATCATCCTATGTGTACGTCATGTTGGCACACCTCCGTATTTTTTTTATATTTCGTGTCAAACTTCGACAAATCTCTGTCCGCACATCTCAATGCGACTACTTTAATCAGCCATATTTCCAAAACCTAAGTTTTTACGGTAACTTGGGTGGTATAATACAGAAGTTCTGGTCCTATTCTATCACCCTACGTGTACGTAATGTTGGCACACCTCCGTATTTATTATTATATTTCATGTCATACTTAGACAAATCGTTGTCCGCACATCGCATAGCGACTAATTTAATCACCCATATTTCCAAAACCTAAGTTTTTAAGGTAACTTGGGTGGTATAGTACTAAAGTTCTGGTCCTATTCTTTCATCCTACGTGTACGCCATGCTGACACAATGCCGTATTTATTTTATATTTTATGTCAAACTTAGGTGGATCGCTGTCCACACATCCAAAGCGACTATTTTAATCACCCGTATTTCCAAAACCTAAGTTTTTAAGGTAACTTGGTTGTATAGTACTAAAGTTCTGGACCTATTCTATCATCCTATGTGTACGTCATGTTGGCACACCTCCGTATTTTTTTATATTTCGTGTCAAACTTCGACAAATCTCTGTCCGCACATCTCAATGCGACTACTTTAATCAGCCATATTTCCAAAACCTAAGTTTTTACGGTAACTTGGGTGGTATAGTACAGAAGTTCTGGTCCTATTCTATCACCCTACTTGTACGTCATGTTGGCACACCTCCGTATTTTTTTTATATTTCGTGTCAAACTTCGACAAATCGTTGTCCGCACATCGCATAGCGACTAATTTAATCACCCATATTTCCAAAACCTAAGTTTTTACGGTAACTTGGGTAGTATAATACAGAAGTTCTGGTCCTATTCTATCACCCTACGTGTACGTAATGTTGGCACACCTCCGTATTTATTATTATATTTCATGTCATACTTAGACAAATCGTTGTCCGCACATCGCATAGCGACTAATTTAATCACCCATATTTCCAAAACCTAAGTTTTTACGGTAACTTGGGTGGTATAATACAGAAGTTCTGGTCCTATTCTATCACCCTATGTGTACGTCATGTATCCACAATTCCGTATTTATTTTTATATTTCATGTCAAACTTAGACAAATCGTTGTCCGCACATCGCATAGCGACTAATTTAATCAGCCATATTTCCAAAACCTAAGTTTTTACGGTAACTTGGTAGGTATAATACAGAAGTTCTGGTCCTATTCTATCACCCTATGTGTACGTCATGTATCCACAATTCCGTATTTATTTTTATATTTCATGTCAAACTTAGACAAATCGTTGTCCGCACATCGCATAGCGACTAATTTAATCACCCATATTTCCAAAACCTAAGTTTTTAAGGTAACTTGGGTGGTATAATTTCAGGACCTATTCTATCATCCTATGTGTACGTCATGTTGGCACACTTCCGTATTTATTTTATTTTTCATGTCATACTTTGACAAATCGCTGTCCGCACATCTCAATGCGACTACTTTAATCAGCCATATTTCCAAAAGCTAAGTTTTTACGGTAACTTGGGTGGTATAATACAGAAGTTCTGGTCCTATTCTATCACCCTATGTTTACGTCATGTATTCACAATTCCGTATTTATTTTTATATTTCATGTCAAACTTAGACAAATCGTTGTCCGCACATCGCATAGCGACTAATTTAATCACCCATATTTCCAAAACCTAAGTTTTTAAGGTAACTTGGGTGGTATAATACTAAATTTCAGGACCTATTCTATCATCCTAAGTGTACGTCATGTTGGCACACTTCCGTATTTATTTTATTTTTCATGTCATACTTTGACAAATCGCTGTCCGCACATCTTAATGCGACTACTTTAATCAGCCATATTTCCAAAACCTAAGTTTTTACGGTAACTTGGTAGGTATAATACAGAAGTTCTGGTCCTATTCTATCACCCTATGTGTACGTCATGTATCCACAATTCCGTATTTATTTTTATATTTCATGTCAAACTTAGACAAATCGTTGTCCGCACATCGCATAGCGACTAATTTAATCACCTATATTTCCAAAACCTAAGTTTTTAAGGTAACTTGGGTGGTATAATACTAAATTTCAGGACCAATTCTATCACCTATGTGTGCGTCATGTTGGCACACTTCCGTATTTATTTTATTTTTCATGTCATACTTTGACAAATCGCTGTCCGCATATCTCAATGCGACTACTTTAATCAGCCATATTTCCAAAACCTAAGTTTTTACGGTAACTTGGGTGGTATAATACAGAAGTTCTGGTCCTATTCTATCACCCTATGTGTACGTCATGTATCCACAATTCCGTATTTATTTTTATATTTCATGTCAAACTTAGACAAATCGTTGTCCGCACATCGCATAGCGACTAATTTAATCAGTCATATTTCCAAAACCTAAGTTTTTAAGGTAACTTGGGTGGTATAATACTAAATTTCAGGACCTATTCTATCATCCTATGTGTTTGTCATGTTGGCACACTTCCGTATTTATTTTATTTTTCATGTCATACTTTGACAAATCGCTGTCCGCTCATCTGAATGCGACTACTTTAATCAGCCATATTTCCAAAACCTAAGTTTTTACGGTACCTTGGGTGGTATAATACAGAAGTTCTGGTCCTATTCTATCACCCTACGTGTACGTCATGTATCCACAATTCCGTATTTATTTTTATATTTCATGTCAAACTTAGACAAATCGTTGTCCGCACATCTCAATGCGACTACTTTAATCAGCCATATTTCCAAAACCTAAGTTTTTAAGGTAACTTGGGTGGTATAATACTAAATTTCAGGACCTATTCTATCACCCTATGTGTACGTCATGTTGGCACACTTCCGTATTTATTTTATTTTTCATGTCATACTTTGACAAATCGCTGTCCGCACATCTCAATGCGACTACTTTAATCAGCCATATTTCCAAAACCTAAGTTTTTACGGTAACTTGGGTGGTATAATACAGAAGTTCTGGTCCTATTCTATTACCCTATATGTACGTAATGTTGGCACACCTCCGTATTTATTATTATATTTCATGTCATACTTAGACAAATCGTTGTCCGCACATCGCATAGCGACTAATTTAATCACCCATATTTCCAAAACCTAAGTTTTTAAGGTAACTTGGGTGGTATAGTACTAAAGTTCTGGACCTATTCTATCATCCTATGTGTACGTCATGTTGGCACACCTCCGTATTTTTTTATATTTCGTGTCAAACTTCGACAAATCTCTGTCCGCACATCTCAATGCGACTACGTTAATCAGCCATATTTCCAAAACCTAAGTTTTTACGGTAACTTGGGTGGTATAATACAGAAGTTCTGGTCCTATTCTATCACCCTACGTGTACGTAATGTTGGCACACCTCCGTATTTATTATTATATTTCATGTCATACTTAGACAAATCGTTGTCCGCACATCGCATAGCGACTAATTTAATCACCCATATTTCCAAAACCTAAGTTTTTAAGGTAACTTGGGTGGTATAGTACTAAAGTTCTGGTCCTATTCTTTCATCCTACGTGTACGCCATGCTGACACAATGCCGTATTTATTTTATATTTTATGTCAAACTTAGGTGGATCGCTGTCCACACATCCAAAGCGACTATTTTAATCACCCGTATTTCCAAAACCTAAGTTTTTAAGGTAACTTGGTTGTATAGTACTAAAGTTCTGGACCTATTCTATCATCCTATGTGTACGTCATGTTGGCACACCTCCGTATTTTTTTTATATTTCGTGTCAAACTTCGACAAATCTCTGTCCGCACATGTCAATGCGACTACTTTAATCAGCCATATTTCCAAAACCTAAGTTTTTACGGTAACTTGGGTGGTATAGTACAGAAGTTCTGGTCCTATTCTATCACCCTACTTGTACGTAATGTTGGCACACCTCCGTATTTATTATTATATTTCATGTCATACTTAGACGAATCGTTAACCGCACATCGCATAGCGACTAATTTAATCACCCATATTTCCAAAACCTAAGTTTTTAAGGTAACTTGGGTGGTATAGTACTAAAGTTCTGGTCCTATTCTTTCATCCTACGTGTACGTCATGCTGACACACTTCCGTATTTATTTTATATTTTATGTCAAACTTAGGTGCATCGCTGTCCACACATCCAAAGCGACTATTTTAATCACCCGTATTTCCAAAACCTAAGTTTTGACGGTAACCTAAGTGGTATAATAATATAGTTCTAATCCTATTCTATCACCCAATGTGTACGTCATGTATCCAAAATTCCGTATTTATTTTTATATTTCATGTCAAACTTAGACAAATCGTTGTCCGCACATCGCATAGCGACTAATTTAATCACCCATATTTCCAAAACCTAAGTTTTTACGGTAACTTGGGTGGTATAATACAGAAGTTCTGGTCCTATTCTATCACCCTATGTGTACGTCATGTATCCACAATTCCGTATTTATTTTTATATTTCATGTCAAACTTAGACAAATCGTTGTCCGCACATCTCAATGCGACTACTTTAATCAGCCATATTTCCAAAACCTAAGTTTTTAAGGTAACTTGGGTGGTATAATACTAAATTTCAGGACCTATTCTATCATCCTATGTGTACGTCATGTTGGCACACTTCCGTATTTATTTTATTTTTCATGTCATACTTTGACAAATCGCTGTCCGCACATCTCAATGCGACTACTTTAATCAGCCATATTTCCAAAACCTAAGTTTTTACGGTAACTTGGGTGGTATAATACATAAGTTCTGGTCCTATTCTATTACCCTATATGTACGTAATGTTGGCACACCTCCGTATTTATTATTATATTTCATGTCATACTTAGACAAATCGTTGTCCGCACATCGCATAGCGACTAATTTAATCACCCATATTTCCAAAACCTAAGTTTTTAAGGTAACTTGGGTGGTATAGTACTAAAGTTCTGGACCTATTCTATCATCCTATGTGTACGTCATGTTGGCACACCTCCGTATTTTTTTTATATTTTATGTCAAACTTAGGTGGATCGCTGTCCACACATCCAAAGCGACTATTTTAATCACCCGTATTTCCAAAACCTAAGTTTTTAAGGTAACTTGTGTGGTATAATACTAAAGTTCTGGTCCTATTCTATCACCATATGTGTACGTCATGTATCCACAATTCCGTATTTATTTTTATATTTCATGTCAAACTTAGACAAATCGTTGTCCGCACATCTCAATGCGACTACTTTAATCAGCCATATTTCCAAAACCTAAGTTTTTAAGGTAACTTGGGTGGTATAATACTAAATTTCAGGACCTATTCTATCATCCTATGTGTACGTCATGTTGGCACACTTCCGTATTTATTTTATTTTTCATGTCAAACTTCGACAAATCTCTGTCCGCACATCTCAATGCGACTACTTTAATCAGCCATATTTCCAAAACCTAAGTTTTTACGCTAACTTGGGTGGTATAATACAGAAGTTCTGGTCCTATTCTATCACCCTACGTGTACGTAATGTTGGCACACCTCCGTATTTATTATTATATTTCATGTCATACTTAGACAAATCGTTGTCCGCACATCGCATAGCGACTAATTTAATCACCCATATTTCCAAAACCTAAGTTTCTAAGGTAACTTGGGTGGTATAGTACTAAAGTTCTGGTCCTATTCTTTCATCCTACGTGTACGTCATGCTGACACACTGCCGTATTTTTTTTATATTTTATGTCAAACTTAGGTGGATCGCTGTCCACACATCCAAAGCGACTATTTTAATCACCCGTATTTCCAAAACCTAAGTTTTTAAGGTAACTTGTGTGGTATAGTACTAAAGTTCTGGTCCTATTCTATCACCATATGTGTACGTCATGTATCCACAATTCCGTATTTATTTTTATATTTCATGTCAAACTTAGACAAATCGTTGTCCGCACATCGCATAGCGACTAATTTAATCACCTATATTTCCAAAACCTAAGTTTTTAAGGTAACTTGGGTGGTATAATACTAAATTTCAGGACCAATTCTATCACCTATGTGTGCGTCATGTTGGCACACTTCCGTATTTATTTTATTTTTCATGTCATACTTTGACAAATCGCTGTCCGCATATCTCAATGCGACTACTTTAATCAGCCATATTTCCAAAACCTAAGTTTTTACGGTAACTTGGGTGGTATAATACAGAAGTTCTGGTCCTATTCTATCACCCTATGTGTACGTCATGTATCCACAATTCCGTATTTATTTTTATATTTCATGTCAAACTTAGGCAAATCGTTGTCCGCACATCGCATAGCGACTAATTTAATCAGTCATATTTCCAAAACCTAAGTTTTTAAGGTAACTTGGGTGGTATAATACTAAATTTCAGGACCTATTCTATCATCCTATGTGTACGTCATGTTGGCACACTTCCGTATTTATTTTATTTTTCATGTCATACTTTGACAAATCGCTGTCCGCTCATCTCAATGCGACTACTTTAATCAGCCATATTTCCAAAACCTAAGTTTTTACGGTAACTTGGGTGGTATAATACAGAAGTTCTGGTCCTATTCTATCACCCTACGTGTACGTCATGTATCCACAATTCCGTATTTATTTTTATATTTCATGTCAAACTTAGACAAATCGTTGTCCGCACATCTCAATGCGACTACTTTAATCAGCCATATTTCCAAAACCTAAGTTTTTAAGGTAACTTGGGTGGTATAATACTAAATTTCAGGACCTATTCTATCACCCTATGTGTACGTCATGTTGGCACACTTCCGTATTTATTTTATTTTTCATGTCATACTTTGACAAATCGCTGTCCGCACATCTCAATGCGACTACTTTAATCAGCCATATTTCCAAAACCTAAGTTTTTACGGTAACTTGGGTGGTATAATACAGAAGTTCTGGTCCTATTCTATTACCCTATATGTACGTAATGTTGGCACACCTCCGTATTTATTATTATATTTCATGTCATACTTAGACAAATCGTTGTCCGCACATCGCATAGCGACTAATTTAATCACCCATATTTCCAAATCCTAAGTTTTTAAGGTAACTTGGGTGGTATAGTACTAAAGTTCTGGACCTATTCTATCATCCTATGTGTACGTCATGTTGGCACACCTCCGTATTTTTTTATATTTCGTGTCAAACTTCGACAAATCTTTGTCCGCACATCTCAATGCGACTACTTTAATCAGCCATATTTCCAAAACCTAAGTTTTTACGGTAACTTGGGTGGTATAATACAGAAGTTCTGGTCCTATTCTATCACCCTACGTGTACGTAATGTTGGCACACCTCCGTATTTATTATTATATTTCATGTCATACTTAGACAAATCGTTGTCCGCACATCGCATAGCGACTAATTTAATCACCCATATTTCCAAAACCTAAGTTTTTAAGGTAACTTGGGTGGTATAGTACTAAAGTTCTGGTCCTATTCTTTCATCCTACGTGTACGCCATGCTGACACAATGCCGTATTTATTTTATATTTTATGTCAAACTTAGGTGGATCGCTGTCCACACATCCAAAGCGACTATTTTAATCACCCGTATTTCCAAAACCTAAGTTTTTAAGGTAACTTGGTTGTATAGTACTAAAGTTCTGGACCTATTCTATCACCATATGTGTACGTCATGTATCCACAATTCCGTATTTATTTTTATATTTCATGTCAAACTTAGACAAATCGTTGTCCGCACATCGCATAGCGACTAATTTAATCACCTATATTTCCAAAACCTAAGTTTTTAAGGTAACTTGGGTGGTATAATACTAAATTTCAGGACCAATTCTATCACCTATGTGTGCGTCATGTTGGCACACTTCCGTATTTATTTTATTTTTCATGTCATACTTTGACAAATCGCTGTCCGCATATCTCAATGCGACTACTTTAATCAGCCATATTTCCAAAACCTAAGTTTTTACGGTAACTTGGGTGGTATAATACAGAAGTTCTGGTCCTATTCTATCACCCTATGTGTACGTCATGTATCCACAATTCCGTATTTATTTTTATATTTCATGTCAAACTTAGGCAAATCGTTGTCCGCACATCGCATAGCGACTAATTTAATCAGTCATATTTCCAAAACCTAAGTTTTTAAGGTAACTTGGGTGGTATAATACTAAATTTCAGGACCTATTCTATCATCCTATGTGTACGTCATGTTGGCACACTTCCGTATTTATTTTATTTTTCATGTCATACTTTGACAAATCGCTGTCCGCTCATCTCAATGCGACTACTTTAATCAGCCATATTTCCAAAACCTAAGTTTTTACGGTAACTTGGGTGGTATAATACAGAAGTTCTGGTCCTATTCTATCACCCTACGTGTACGTCATGTATCCACAATTCCGTATTTATTTTTATATTTCATGTCAAACTTAGACAAATCGTTGTCCGCACATCTCAATGCGACTACTTTAATCAGCCATATTTCCAAAACCTAAGTTTTTAAGGTAACTTGGGTGGTATAATACTAAATTTCAGGACCTATTCTATCACCCTATGTGTACGTCATGTTGGCACACTTCCGTATTTATTTTATTTTTCATGTCATACTTTGACAAATCGCTGTCCGCACATCTCAATGCGACTACTTTAATCAGCCATATTTCCAAAACCTAAGTTTTTACGGTAACTTGGGTGGTATAATACAGAAGTTCTGGTCCTATTCTATTACCCTATATGTACGTAATGTTGGCACACCTCCGTATTTATTATTATATTTCATGTCATACTTAGACAAATCGTTGTCCGCACATCGCATAGCGACTAATTTAATCACCCATATTTCCAAAACCTAAGTTTTTAAGGTAACTTGGGTGGTATAGTACTAAAGTTCTGGACCTATTCTATCATCCTATGTGTACGTCATGTTGGCACACCTCCGTATTTTTTTATATTTCGTGTCAAACTTCGACAAATCTTTGTCCGCACATCTCAATGCGACTACTTTAATCAGCCATATTTCCAAAACCTAAGTTTTTACGGTAACTTGGGTGGTATAATACAGAAGTTCTGGTCCTATTCTATCACCCTACGTGTACGTAATGTTGGCACACCTCCGTATTTATTATTATATTTCATGTCATACTTAGACAAATCGTTGTCCGCACATCGCATAGCGACTAATTTAATCACCCATATTTCCAAAACCTAAGTTTTTAAGGTAACTTGGGTGGTATAGTATTAAAGTTCTGGTCCTATTCTTTCATCCTACGTGTACGCCATGCTGACACAATGCCGTATTTATTTTATATTTTATGTCAAACTTAGGTGGATCGCTGTCCACACATCCAAAGCGACTATTTTAATCACCCGTATTTCCAAAACCTAAGTTTTTAAGGTAACTTGGTTGTATAGTACTAAAGTTCTGGACCTATTCTATCATCCTATGTGTACGTCATGTTGGCACACCTCCGTATTTTTTTATATTTCGTGTCAAACTTCGACAAATCTCTGTCCGCACATCTCAATGCGACTACTTTAATCAGCCATATTTCCAAAACCTAAGTTTTTACGGTAACTTGGGTGGTATAGTACAGAAGTTCTGGTCCTATTCTATCACCCTACTTGTACGTAATGTTGGCACACCTCCGTATTTATTATTATATTTCATGTCATACTTAGACGAATCGTTAACCGCACATCGCATAGCGACTAATTTAATCACCCATATTTCCAAAACCTAAGTTTTTAAGGTAACTTGGGTGGTATAGTACTAAAGTTCTGGTCCTATTCTTTCATCCTACGTGTACGTCATGCTGACACACTTCCGTATTTATTTTATATTTTATGTCAAACTTAGGTGGATCGCTGTCCACACATCCAAAGCGACTATTTTAATCACCCGTATTTCCAAAACCTAAGTTTTGACGGTAACCTAAGTGGTATAATAATATAGTTCTAATCCTATTCTATCACCCAATGTGTACGTCATGTATCCAAAATTCCGTATTTATTTTTATATTTCATGTCAAACTTAGACAAATCGTTGTCCGCACATCGCATAGCGACTAATTTAATCACCCATATTTCCAAAACCTAAGTTTTTAAGGTAACTTGGGTGGTATAATACTAAATTTCAGGACCTATTCTATCATCCTATGTGTACGTCATGTTGGCACACTTCCGTATTTATTTTATTTTTCATGTCATACTTTGACAAATCGCTGTCCGCACATCTCAATGCGACTACTTTAATCAGCCATATTTCCAAAACCTAAGTTTTTACGGTAACTTGGGTGGTATAATACAGAAGTTCTGGTCCTATTCTATTACCCTATATGTACGTAATGTTGGCACACCTCCGTATTTATTATTATATTTCATGTCATACTTAGACAAATCGTTGTCCGCACATCGCATAGCGACTAATTTAATCACCCATATTTCCAAAACCTAAGTTTTTAAGGTAACTTGGGTGGTATAGTACTAAAGTTCTGGACCTATTCTATCATCCTATGTGTACGTCATGTTGGCACACCTCCGTATTTTTTTTATATTTCGTGTCAAACTTCGACAAATCTCTGTCCGCACATCTCAACGCGACTACTTTAATCAGCCATATTTCCAAAACCTAAGTTTTTACGCTAACGTGGGTGGTATAATACAGAAGTTCTGGTCCTATTCTATCACCCTACGTGTACGTAATGTTGGCACACCTCCGTATTTATTATTATATTTCATGTCATACTTAGACAAATCGTTGTCCGCACATCGCATAGCGACTAATTTAATCACCCATATTTCCAAAACCTAAGTTTCTAAGGTAACTTGGGTGGTATAGTACTAAAGTTCTGGTCCTATTCTTTCATCCTACGTGTACGTCATGCTGACACACTGCCGTATTTATTTTATATTTTATGTCAAACTTAGGTGGATCGCTGTCCACACATCCAAAGCGACTAATTTAATCAGTCATATTTCCAAAACCTAAGTTTTTAAGGTAACTTGGGTGGTATAATACTAAATTTCAGGACCTATTCTATCATCCTATGTGTACGTCATGTTGGCACACTTCCGTATTTATTTTATTTTTCATGTCATACTTTGACAAATCGCTGTCCGCTCATCTCAATGCGACTACTTTAATCAGCCATATTTCCAAAACCTAAGTTTTTACGGTAACTTGGGTGGTATAATACAGAAGTTCTGGTCCTATTCTATCACCCTACGTGTACGTCATGTATCCACAATTCCGTATTTATTTTTATATTTCATGTCAAACTTAGACAAATCGTTGTCCGCACATCTCAATGCGACTACTTTAATCAGCCATATTTCCAAAACCTACGTTTTTAAGGTAACTTGGGTGGTATAATACTAAATTTCAGGACCTATTCTATCACCCTATGTGTACGTCATGTTGGCACACTTCCGTATTTATTTTATTTTTCATGTCATACTTTGACAAATCGCTGTCCGCACATCTCAATGCGACTACTTTAATCAGCCATATTTCCAAAACCTAAGTTTTTACGGTAACTTGGGTGGTATAATACAGAAGTTCTGGTCCTATTCTATTACCCTATATGTACGTAATGTTGGCACACCTCCGTATTTATTATTATATTTCATGTCATACTTAGACAAATCGTTGTCCGCACATCGCATAGCGACTAACTTAATCACCCATATTTCCAAAACCTAAGTTTTTAAGGTAACTTGGGTGGTATAGTACTAAAGTTCTGGACCTATTCTATCATCCTATGTGTACGTCATGTTGGCACACCTCCGTATTTTTTTATATTTCGTGTCAAACTTCGACAAATCTCTGTCCGCACATCTCAATGCGACTACTTTAATCAGCCATATTTCCAAAACCTAAGTTTTTACGGTAACTTGGGTGGTATAATACAGAAGTTCTGGTCCTATTCTATCACCCTACGTGTACGTAATGTTGGCACACCTCCGTTTTTATTATTATATTTCATGTCATACTTAGACAAATCGTTGTCCGCACATCGCATAGCGACTAATTTAATCACCCATATTTCCAAAACCTAAGTTTTTAAGGTAACTTGGGTGGTATAGTACTAAAGTTCTGGTCCTATTCTTTCATCCTACGTGTACGCCATGCTGACACAATGCCGTATTTATTTTATATTTTATGTCAAACTTAGGTGGATCGCTGTCTACACATCCAAAGCGACTATTTTAATCACCCGTATTTCCAAAACCTAAGTTTTTAAGGTAACTTGGTTGTATAGTACTAAAGTTCTGGACCTATTCTATCATCCTATGTGTACGTCATGTTGGCACACCTCCGTATTTTTTTTATATTTCGTGTCAAACTTCGACAAATCTCTGTCCGCACATCTCAATGCGACTACTTTAATCAGCCATATTTCCAAAACCTAAGTTTTTACGGTAACTTGGGTGGTATAGTACAGAAGTTCTGGTCCTATTCTATCACCCTACTTGTACGTAATGTTGGCACACCTCCGTATCTATTATTATATTTCATGTCATACTTAGACGAATCGTTAACCGCACATCGCATAGCGACTAATTTAATCACCCATATTTCCAAAACCTAAGTTTTTAAGGTAACTTGGGTGGTATAGTACTAAAGTTCTGGTCCTATTCTTTCATCCTACGTGTACGTCATGCTGACACACTTCCGTATTTATTTTATATTTTATGTCAAACTTAGGTGGATCGCTGTCCACACATCCAAAGCGACTATTTTAATCACCCGTATTTCCAAAACCTAAGTTTTGACGGTAACCTAAGTGGTATAATAATATAGTTCTAATCCTATTCTATCACCCAATGTGTACGTCATGTATCCAAAATTCCGTATTTATTTTTATATTTCATGTCAAACTTAGACAAATCGTTGTCCGCACATCGCATAGCGACTAATTTAATCACCCATATTTCCAAAACCTAAGTTTTTACGGTAACTTGGGTGGTATAATACAGAAGTTCTGGTCCTATTCTATCACCCTATGTGTACGTCATGTATCCACAATTCCGTATTTATTTTTATATTTCATGTCAAACTTAGACAAATCGTTGTCCGCACATCTCAATGCGACTACTTTAATCAGCCATATTTCCAAAACCTAAGTTTTTAAGGTAACTTGGGTGGTATAATACTAAATTTCAGGACCTATTCTATCATCCTATGTGTACGTCATGTTGGCACACTTCCGTATTTATTTTATTTTTCATGTCATACTTTGACAAATCGCTGTCCGCACATCTCAATGCGACTACTTTAATCAGCCATATTTCCAAAACCTAAGTTTTTACGGTAACTTGGGTAATATAATACAGAAGTTCTGGTCCTATTCTATTACCCTATATGTACGTAATGTTGGCACACCTCCGTATTTATTATTATATTTCATGTCATACTTAGACAAATCGTTGTCCGCACATCGCATAGCGACTAATTTAATCACCCATATTTCCAAAACCTAAGTTTTTAAGGTAACTTGGGTGGTATAGTACTAAAGTTCTGGACCTATTCTATCATCCTATGTGTACGTCATGTTGGCACACCTCCGTATTTTTTTATATTTCGTGTCAAACTTCGACAAATCTCTGTCCGCACATCTCAATGCGACTACTTTAATCAGCCATATTTCCAAAACCTAAGTTTTTACGCTAACTTGGGTGGTATAATACAGAAGTTCTGGTCCTATTCTATCACCCTACGTGTACGTAATGTTGGCACACCTCCGTATTTATTATTATATTTCATGTCATACTTAGACAAATCGTTGTCCGCACATCGCATAGCGACTAATTTAATCACCCATATTTCCAAAACCTAAGTTTCTAAGGTAACTTAAGTGGTATAGTACTAAAGTTCTGGTCCTATTCTTTCATCCTACGTGTACGTCATGCTGACACACTGCCGTATTTATTTTATATTTTATGTCAAACTTAGGTGGATCGCTGTCCACACATCCAAAGCGACTATTTTAATCACCCGTATTTCCAAAACCTAAGTTTTTAAGGTAACTTGGGTGGTATAGTACTAAAGTTCTGGACCTATTCTATCATCCTATGTGTACGTCATGTTGGCACACCTCCGTATTTTTTTTATAATTCGTGTCAAACTTCGACAAATCTTTGTCCGCACATCTCAATGCGACTACTTTAATCAGCCATATTTCCAAAACCTAAGTTTTTACGGTAACTTGGGTGGTATAGTACAGAAGTTCTGGTCCTATTCTATCACCCTACTTGTACGTAATGTTGGCACACCTCCGTATTTATTATTATATTTCATGTCATACTTAGACGAATCGTTAACCGCACATCGCATAGCGACTAATTTAATCACCCATATTTCCAAAACCTAAGTTTTTAAGGTAACTTGGGTGGTATAGTACTAAAGTTCTGGTCCTATTCTTTCATCCTACGTGTACGTCATGCTGACACACTTCCGTATTTATTTTATATTTTATGTCAAACTTAGGTGGATCGCTGTCCACACATCCAAAGCGACTATTTCAATCACCCGTATTTCCAAAACCTAAGTTTTGACGGTAACCTAAGTGGTATAATAATATAGTTCTAATCCTATTCTATCACCCAATGTGTACGTCATGTATCCAAAATTCCGTATTTATTTTTATATTTCATGTCAAACTTAGACAAATCGTTGTCCGCACATCGCATAGCGACTAATTTAATCACCCATATTTCCAAAACCTAAGTTTTTACGGTAACTTGGGTGGTATAATACAGAAGTTCTGGTCCTATTCTATCACCCTATGTGTACGTCATGTATCCACAATTCCGTATTTATTTTTATATTTCATGTCAAACTTAGACAAATCGTTGTCCGCACATCTCAATGCGACTACTTTAATCAGCCATATTTCCAAAACCTAAGTTTTTAAGGTAACTTGGGTGGTATAATACTAAATTTCAGGACCTATTCTATCATCCTATGTGTACGTCATGTTGGCACACTTCCGTATTTATTTTATTTTTCATGTCATACTTTGACAAATCGCTGTCCGCACATCTCAATGCGACTACTTTAATCAGCCATATTTCCAAAACCTAAGTTTTTACGGTAACTTGGGTGGTATAATACAGAAGTTCTGGTCCTATTCTATTACCCTATATGTACGTAATGTTGGCACACCTCCGTATTTATTATTATATTTCATGTCATACTTAGACAAATCGTTGTCCGCACATCGCATAGCGACTAATTTAATCACCCATATTTCCAAAACCTAAGTTTTTAAGGTAACTTGGGTGGTATAGTACTAAAGTTCTGGACCTATTCTATCATCCTATGAGTACGTCATGTTGGCACACCTCCGTATTTTTTTTATATTTCGTGTCAAACTTCGACAAATCTCTGTCCGCACATCTCAATGCGACTACTTTAATCAGCCATATTTCCAAAACCTAAGTTTTTACGCTAACTTGGGTGGTATAATACAGAAGTTCTGGTCCTATTCTATCACCCTACGTGTACGTAATGTTGGCACACCTCCGTATTTATTATTATATTTCATGTCATACTTAGACAAATCGTTGTCCGCACATCGCATAGCGACTAATTTAATCACCCATATTTCCAAAACCTAAGTTTCTAAGGTAACTTGGGTGGTATAGTACTAAAGTTCTGGTCCTATTCTTTCATCCTACGTGTACGTCATGCTGACACACTGCCGTATTTATTTTATATTTTATGTCAAACTTAGGTGGATCGCTGTCCACACATCCAAAGCGACTATTTTAATCACCCGTATTTCCAAAACCTAAGTTTTTAAGGTAACTTGGGTGGTATAGTACTAAAGTTCTGGACCTATTCTATCATCCTATGTGTACGTCATGTTGGCACACCTCCGTATTTTTTTTATATTTCGTGTCAAACTTCGACAAATCTTTGTCCGCACATCTCAATGCGACTACTTTAATCAGCCATATTTCCAAAACCTAAGTTTTTACGGTAACTTGGGTGGTATAGTACAGAAGTTCTGGTCCTATTCTATCACCCTACTTGTACGTAATGTTGGCACACCTCCGTATTTATTATTATATTTCATGTCATACTTAGACGAATCGTTAACCGCACATCGCATAGCGACTAATTTAATCACCCATATTTCCAAAACCTAAGTTTTTAAGGTAACTTGGGTGGTATAGTACTAAAGTTCTGGTCCTATTCTTTCATCCTACGTGTACGTCATGCTGACACACTTCCGTATTTATTTTATATTTTATGTCAAACTTATGTGGATCGCTGTCCACACATCCAAAGCGACTATTTCAATCACCCGTATTTCCAAAACCTAAGTTTTGACGGTAACCTAAGTGGTATAATAATATAGTTCTAATCCTATTCTATCACCCAATGTGTACGTCATGTATCCAAAATTCCGTATTTATTTTTATATTTCATGTCAAACTTAGACAAATCGTTGTCCGCACATCGCATAGCGACTAATTTAATCACCCATATTTCCAAAACCTAAGTTTTTACGGTAACTTGGGTGGTATAATACAGAAGTTCTGGTCCTATTCTATCACCCTATGTGTACGTCATGTATCCACAATTCCGTATTTATTTTTATATTTCATGTCAAACTTAGACAAATCGTTGTCCGCACATCTGAATGCGACTACTTTAATCAGCCATATTTCCAAAACCTAAGTTTTTAAGGTAACTTGGGTGGTATAATACTAAATTTCAGGACCTATTCTATCATCCTATGTGTACGTCATGTTGGCACACTTCCGTATTTATTTTATTTTTCATGTCATACTTTGACAAATCGCTGTCCGCACATCTCAATGCGACTACTTTAATCAGCCATATTTCCAAAACCTAAGTTTTTACGGTAACTTGGGTGGTATAGTACAGAAGTTCTGGTCCTATTCTATCACCCTACTTGTACGTAATGTTGGCACACCTCCGTATTTATTATTATATTTCATGTCATACTTAGACGAATCGTTAACCGCACATCGCATAGCGACTAATTTAATCACCCATATTTCCAAAACCTAAGTTTTTAAGGTAACTTGGGTGGTATAGTACTAAAGTTCTGGTCCTATTCTTTCATCCTACGTGTACGTCATGCTGACACACTTCCGTATTTATTTTATATTTTATGTCAAACTTAGGTGGATCGCTGTCCACACATCCAAAGCGACTATTTTAATCACCCATATTTCCAAAACCTAAGTTTTTACGGTAACTTGGGTGGTATAATACAGAAGTTCTGGTCCTATTCTATCACCCTATGTGTACGTCATGTATCCACAATTGTGTATTTATTTTTATATTTCACGTCAAACTTAGACAAATCGCTGTCCGCACATCTCAATGCGACTACTTTAATCAGCCATATTTCCAAAACCTAAGTTTTTACGGTAACTTGGGTGGTATAGTACTAAAGTTCTGGACCTATTCTATCATCCTATGTGTACGTCATGTTGGCACACCTCCGTATTTTTTTTATATTTCGTGTCAAACTTCGACAAATCTCTGTCCGCACATCTCAATGCGACTACTTTAATCAGCCATATTTCCAAAACCTAAGTTTTTACGGTAACTTGGGTGGTATAATACAGAAGTTCCGGTCCTATTCTATCACCCTACGTGTACGTAATGTTGGCACACCTCCGTATTTATTATTATATTTCATGTCATACTTAGACAAATCGTTGTCCGCACATCGCATAGCGACTAATTTAATCACCCATATTTCCAAAACCTAGGTTTTTAAGGTAACTTGGGTGGTATAGTACTAAAGTTCTGGACCTATTCTATCATCCTATGTGTACGTCATGTTGGCACACCTCCGTATTTTTTTTATATTTCGTGTCAAACTTCGACAAATCGTTGTCCGCACATCGCATAGCGACTAATTTAATCACCCGTATTTCCAAAACCTAAGTTTTTAAGGTAACTTGGATGGTATAGTACTAAAGTTCTGGACCTATTCTATCATCCTATGTGTACGTCATGTTGGCACACCTCCGTATTTTTTTTATATTTCGTGTCAAACCTCGACAAATCGTTGTCCGCACATCGCATAGCGACTAATTTAATCACCCATATTTCCAAAACCTAAGTTTTTACGGTAACTTGGGTGGTATAATACAGAAGTTCTGGTCCTATTCTATCACCCTACGTGTACGTAATGTTGGCACACCTCCGTATTTATTTTTATATTTCATGTCAAACTTAGACAAATCGTTGTCCGCACATCGCATAGCGACTAATTTAATCACCCATATTTCCAAAACCTAAGTTTTTACGGTAACTTGGGTGTTAAAGTACTAAAGTTCTGGACCTATTCTATCATCCTATGTGTACGTCATGTTGGCACACCTCCGTATTTTTTTTATATTTCGTGTCAAACATCGACAAATCGTTGTCCGCACATCGCATAGCAACTAATTTAATCACCCATATTTCCAAAACCTAAGTTTTACGGTAACTTGGGTGTTATATTACAGAAGTTCTGGTCTTATTCTATCACCCTATGTGTACGTCATGTATCCACAATTCCGTATTTATTTTTATATTTCATGTCAAACTTAGACAAATCGCTGTCCGCACATCTCAATGCGACTACTTTAATCAGCCATATTTCCAAAACCTAAGTTTTTACGGTAACTTGGGTGGTATATTACTAAAGTTCTGGACCTATTCTATCATCCTATGTGTACGTCATGTTGGCACACCTCAATATTTTTTTATATTTCGTGTCAAACTTCGACAAATCTCTGTCCGCACATCTCAATTCGACTACTTTAATCAGCCATATTTCCAAAACCTAAGTTTTTACGGTAACTTGGGTGGTATAATACAGAAGTTCTGGTCCTATTCTATCACCCTGTGTGTACGTCATGTATCCACAATTCCGTATTTATTTTTATATATCATGTCAAATTTAGACAAATCGTTGTCCGCACATCGCATAGCGACTAATTTAATCAGCCATATTTCCAAAACCTAAGTTTTTACGGTAACTTGGGTGGTATAATACAGAAGTTCTGGTCCTATTCTATCACCCTATGTGTACGTCATGTATCCACAATTCTGTATTTATTTTTATATTTCATGTCAAACTTAGACAAATCGTTGTCCGCACATCGCATAGCGACTAATTTAATCACCCATATTTCCAAAACCTAAGTTTTGACGGTAACCTGAGTGGTATAATAATATAGTTCTGCGGACAACGATTTGTCTAAGTTTGACATGAAATATAAAAATAAATACGGAATTGTGGATACATGACGTACACATAGGGTGATAGAATAGGACCAGAACTTCTGTATTATACCACCCAAGTTACCGTAAAAACTTAGGTTTTGGAAATATGGGTGATTAAAATAGCCGCTTTGGATGTGTGGACAGCGATCCACCTAAGTTTGACATAAAATATAAAATAAATACGGCAGTGTGTCAGCATGACGTACACGTAGGATGAAAGAATAGGACCAGAACTTTAGTATTATACCACCCAAGTTATTTTAAAAACTTAGGTTTTGGAAATATGGCTGATTAAAGTAGTCGCATTGAGATGTGCGGACAGAGATTTGTCGAAGTTTGACACGAAATATAAAAAAAATACGGAGGTGTGCCAACATGACGTACACATAGAATGATAGAATAGGTCCAGAACTTTAGTACTATACCACCCAAGTTACCGTAAAAACTTAGGTTTTGGAAATATGGCTGATTAAAGTAGTCGCATTGAGATGTGCGGACAGCGATTTGTCTAAGTTTGACATGAAATATAAAAATAAATATGGAATTGTGGATACATGACGTACACATAGGGTGATAGAATAGGACCAGAACTTCTGTAATATACCACCCAAGTTACCGTAAAAACTTAGGTTTTGGAAATATGGGTGATTAAATTAGTCGCTATGCGATGTGCCGACAACGATTTGTCTAAGTTTGACATGAAATATAAAAATAAATACGGAATTGTGGATACATGACGTACACATAGGGTGATAGAATAGGACCAGAACTTCTGTATTATACCACCCAAGTTACCGTAAAAACTTAGGTTTTGGAAATATGGCTGATTAAAGTAGTCGCATTGAGATGTGCGGACAGCGATTTGTCAAAGTATGTCATGAAAAATAAAATAAATACGGAAGTGTGCCAACATGACGTACACATAGGATGAAAGAATAGGACCAGAACTTTAGTACTATACCACCCAAGTTACCTTAAAAACTTAAGTTTTGGAAATATGGGTGATTAAATTAGTCGCTATGCGATGTGCGGACAACGATTTGTCTAAGTATGACATGAAATATAATAATAAATACGGAGGTGTGCCAACATTACGTACACGTAGGGTGATAGAATAGGACCAGAACTTCTGTATTATACCACCCAAGTTACCGTAAAAACTTAGGTTTTGGAAATATGGCTGATTAAAGTAGTCGCATTGAGATGTGCGGACAGAGATTTGTCGAAGTTTGACACGAAATATAAAAAAAATACGGAGGTGTGCCAACATGACGTACACATAGGATGATAGAATAGGTCCAGAACTTTAGTACTATACACCCAAGTTATTGTAAAAACTTAGGTTTTGAAAATATGGCTGATTAAAGTAGTCGCATTGAGATGTGCGGACAGCGATTTGTCAAAGTATGACATGAAAAATAAAATAAATACGGAAGTGTGCCAACATGACGTACACATAGGATGATAGAATAGGTCCTGAAATTTAGTATTATACCACCCAAGTTACCTTAAAAACTTAGGTTTTGGAAATATGGGTGATTAAATTAGTCGCTATGCGATGTGCGGACAACGATTTGTCTAAGTTTGACATGAAATATAAAAATAAATACGGAATTGTGGATACATGACGTACACATAGGGTGATAGAATAGGACCAGAACTTCTGTATTATACCACCCAAGTTACCGTAAAAACTTAGGTTTTGGAAATATGGCTGATTAAATTAGTCTCATTGAGATTTGCGGACAGCGATTTGTCAAAGTATGACATGAAAAATAAAATAAATACGGCAGTGTGTCAGCATGACGTACACGTAGGGTGAAAGAATAGGACCAGAACTTTAGTACTATACCACCCAAGTTACCGTAAAAACTTAGGTTTTGGAAATATGGGTGATTAAATTAGTCGCTATGCGATGTGCGGACAACGATTAGTCTAAGTATGACATGAAATATAATAATAAATACGGAGGTGTGCAAACATTACGTACACGTAGGGTGATAGAATAGGACCAGAACTTTTGTATTATACCACCCAAGTTACCGTAAAAACTTAGGTTTTGGAAATATGGCTGATTAAAGTAGTCGCATTGAGATGTGCGGACAGCGATTTGTCAAAATATGACATGAAAAATAAAATAAATACGGAAGTGTGCCAACATGACGTACACATAGGATGATAGAATAGGTCCTGAAATTTAGTATTATACCACCCAAGTTACCTTAAAAACTTAGGTTTTGGAAATACAGGTGATTAAAATAGTCGCTATGCGATGTGCGGACAACGATTTGTCTAAGTTTGACATGAAATATAAAAATAAATACGGATTTGTGGATACATGACGTACACATAGGGTGATAGAATAGGACCAGAACGTCTGTATTATACCACCCAAGTTACCGTAAAAACTTAGGTTTTGGAAATATGGCTGATTAAAGTAGTCGCATTGAGATGTGCGGACAGCGATTTGTCAAAGTATGACATGAAAAATAAAATAAATACGGAAGTGTGCCAACATGACGTACACATAGGATGATAGAATAGGTCCTGAACTTTAGTACTATACCACCCAAGTTACCTTAAAAACTTAGGTTTTGGAAATACGGGTGATTAAATTAGTCGCTATGCGATGTGCGAACAACGATTTGTCTAAGTTTGACATGAAATATAAAAATAAATACGGAATTGTGGATACATGACGTACACATAGGGTGATAGAATAGGACCAGAACTTCTGTACTATACCACCCAAGTTACCGTAAAAACTTAGGTTTTGGAAATATGGCTGATTAAAGTAGTCGCATTGAGATGTGCGGACAGCGATTCCATATTTCCAAAACCTAAGTTTTTAAGGTAACTTGGGTGGTATAGTACTAAAGTTCTGGACCTATTCTATCATACTATGTGTACGTCATGTTGGAACACTTCCGTATTTATTTTATATTTCGTGTCAAACTTCGACAAATCGTTGTCCGCACATCGCATAGCGACTAATTTAATCACCCATATTTCCAAAACCTAAGTTTTTAAGGTAACTTGGGTGGTATAGTACTAAAGTTCTGGTCCTATTCTTTCATCCTACGTGTACGTCATGCTGACACACTGCCGTATTTATTTTATATTTTATGTCAAACTTAGGTGGATCGCTGTCCACACATCCAAAGCGACTAATTTAATCACCCGTATTTCCAAAACCTAAGTTTTGACGGTAACCTGAGTGGTATAATAATATAGTTTTAATCCTATTCTATCACCCAATGTTTACGTCATGTATCGAAAATTCCGTATTTATTTTTATATTTCATGTCAAACTTAGACAAATCGTTGTCCACACATCACGTAGCGACTAATTTAATCACCCATATTTCCAAAACCTAAGTTTTTACGGTAACTTGGGTGGTATAATACAGAAGTTCTGGTCCTATTCTATCACCCTATGTGTACGTCATGTATCCACAATTCCGTATTTATTTTTATATTTCTTGTCAAACTTAGACAAATCGTTGTCCGCACATCGCATAGCGACTAATTTAATCACCCATATTTCCAAAACCTAAGTTTTTAAGGTAACTTGGGTGGTATAATACTAAATTTCAGGACCTATTCTATCATCCTATGTGTACGTCATGTTGGCACACTTCCGTATTTATTTTATTTTTCATGTCATACTTTGACAAATCGCTGTCCGCACATCTCAATGCGACTACTGTAATCAGCCATATTTCCAAAACCTAAGTTTTTACGGTAACTTGGGTGGTATAATACAGAAGTTCTGGTCCTATTCTATCACCCTACGTGTACGTCATGTATCCACAATTCCGTATTTATTTTTATATTTCATGTCAAACTTAGACAAATCGTTGTCCGCACATCGCATAGCGACTAATTTAATCACCCATATTTCCAAAACCTAAGTTTTTAAGGTAACTTGGGTGGTATAATACTAAAGTTCAGGACCTATTCTATCATCCTATGTGTACGTCATGTTGGCACACTTCCGTATTTATTTTATTTTTCATGTCATACTTTGACAAATCGCTGTCCGCACATCTCAATGCGACAACTTTAATCAGCCATATTTCCAAAACCTAAGTTTTGACGGTAACTTTGGTGGTATAATACAGAAGTTCTGGTCCTGTTTCATCACCCTACGTGTACGTCATGCTGACACACTGCCGTTTTTTATTTTTATATTTTATGTCAAACTTAGGTGGATCACTGTCCACACATCCAAAGCGACTATTTTAATCACCCGTATTTCCAAAACCTAAGTTTTTAAGGTAACTTGGGTGGTATAGTACTAAAGTTCTGGACCTATTCTATCATCCTATGTGTACGTCATGTTGGCACACCTCCGTATTTTTTTTATATATCGTGTCAAACTTCGACAAATCTCTGTCCGCACATCTCAATGCGACTACTTTAATCAGCCATATTTCCAAAACCTAAGTTTTTACGGTAACTTAGGGTGGTATGGTACTAAAGTTCTAGTCCTATTCTTTCATACTATGTGTACGTCATGCTGGCACACTTCCGTGTTTATTTTATATTTCATGTCAAACTTAGACAAATCGCTGTCCGCACATCGCAAAGCGACTACTTTAATCAGCCATATTTCCAAAACCTTAGTTTTTACGGTAACTTGGGTGGTATAGTACTAAAGTTCTGGTCCTATTCTATCATCCTATGTGTACGTCATGTTGGCACACCTCCGTATTTATTTTATTTTTCATGTCATACTTTGACAAATCGCTGTGCGCACATCTCAATGCGACTACTTTAATCAGCCATATTTCCAAAACCTAAGTTTTTACGGTAACTTGGGTGGTATAATACAGAAGTTCTGGTCCTATTTCATCACCCTACGTGTACGTCATGCTGACACACTGCCGTATTTATTTTATATTTTATGTCAAACTTAGGTGGATCACTGTCCACACATCCAAAGCGACTATTTTAATCACCCGTATTTCCAAAACCTAAGTTTTTAAGGTAACTTGGGTGGTATAGTACTAAAGTTCTGGACCTATTCTATCACCCTATGTGTACGTCATGTATCCACAATTCCGTATTTATTTTTATATTTCATGTCAAACTTAGACAAATCGTTGTCCGCACATCGCATAGCGACTAATTTAATCACCCATATTTCCAAAACCTAAGTTTTTACGGTAACTTGGGTGGTATAATACAGAAGTTCTGGTCCTATTCTATCACCCTATGTGTACGTCATGTATCCACAATTCCGTATTTATTTTTATATTTCATGTCAAACTTAGACAAATCGTTGTCCGCACATCGCATAGCGACTAATTTAATCACCCATATTTCCAAAACCTAAATTTTTAAGGTAACTTGGTTGGTATAATACTAAATTTCAGGACCTATTCTATCATCCAATGTGTACGTCATGTTGGCACACTTCCGTATTTATTTTATTTTTCATGTCATACTTTGACAAATCGCTGTCCGCACATCTCAATGCGACTACTTTACTCAGCCATATTTCCAAAACCTAAGTTTTTACGGTAACTTGGGTGGTATAGTACTAAAGTTCTGGACCTATTCTATCATCCTATGTGTACGTCATGTTGGCACACCTCCGTATTTTTTTTATATTTCGTGTCAAACTTCGACAAATCGTTGTCCGCACATCGCATAGCGACTAATTTAATCACCCATATTTCCAAAACCTAAGTTTTTAAGGTAACTTGGGTGGTATAATACTAAATTTCAGGACCTATTCTATCATCCTATGTGTACGTCATGTTGGCACACTTCCGTATTTATTTTATTTTTCATGTCATACTTTGACAAATCGCTGTCCGCACATCTCAATGCGACTACTTTAATCAGCCATATTTCCAAAACCTAAGTTTATACGGTAACTTGGGTGGTATAATACAGAAGTTCTGAACCTATTTCATCACCCTACGTGTACGTCA
This sequence comes from Flexamia atlantica, assembly GCA_035578135.1. Classification (NCBI taxonomy): domain Eukaryota; kingdom Metazoa; phylum Arthropoda; class Insecta; order Hemiptera; family Cicadellidae; genus Flexamia; species Flexamia atlantica. The sequence continues at coordinate 202,537 of JAQJVK010000128.1, read as the reverse complement.
TGCTGACACACTGCCGTATTTATTTTATATTTTATGTCAAACATAGGTGGATCACTGTCCACACATCCAAAGCGACTATTTTAATCACCCATATTTCCAAAACCTAAGTTTTTAAGGTAACTTGGGTGGTATAGTACTAAAGTTCTGGACCTATTCTATCATCCTATGTGTACGTCATGTTGGCACACCTCCGTATTTTTTTTATATATCGTGTCAAATTCGACAAATCTCTGTCCGCACATCTCAATGCGACTAATTTTATCAGCCATATTTCCAAAACCTAAGTTTTTACGGTAACTTGGGTGGTATAATACAGAAGTTCTGGTCCTATTCTATCACCCTACGTTTACGTAATGTTGGCACACCTCCGTATTTATTATTATATTTCATATCATACTTAGACAAATCGTTGTCCGCACATCGCATAGCGACTAATTTAATCACCCATATTTCCAAAACCTAAGTTTTTAAGGTAACTTGGGTGGTATAGTACTAAAGTTCTGGTCCTATTCTTTCATCCTACGTGTACGTCATGTATCCATGATTCAGTATTTATTTTTATATTTCATGTTAAACTTAGACAAATCGTTGTCCGCACATCGCATAGCGACTAATTTAATCACCCATATTTCCAAAACCTAAGTTTTTACGGTAACTTGGGTGGTATAATACAGTAGTTCTGGTCCTATTCTATCACCCTATGTGTACGTCATGTGTCCACAATTCCGTATTTATTTTTATATTTCATGTCAAACTTAGACAAATCGTTGTCCGCACATCGCATAGCGACTAATTTAATCACCCATATTTCCAAAACCTAAGTTTTTACGGTAACTTGGGTGGTATAATACTAAATTTCAGGACCTATTCTATCATCCTATGTGTACGTCATGTTGCACACCTCCGTATTTATTTTATTTTTCATGTCATACTTTGACAAATCGCTGTCCGCACATCTCAATGCGACTACTTTAATCAGCCATATTTCCAAAACCTAAGTTTTTACGGTAACTTGGGTGGTATAATACAGAAGTTCTGGTCCTATTCTATCACCCTACGTGTACGTAATGTTGGCACACCTCCGTATTTATTATTATATTTCATGTCATACTTAGACAAATCGTTGTCCGCACATCGCATAGCGACTAATTTAATCACCCATATTTCCAAAACCTAAGTTTTTAAGGTAACTTGGGTGGTATAGTACTAAAGTTCTGGTCCTATTCTTTCATCCTATGTGTACGTAATGTTGGCACACTTCCGTATTTATTTTATGTTTCATGTCATACTTTGACAAATCGCTGTCCGCACATCTCAATACGACTACTTTAATCAGCCATATTTCCAAAACCTAAGTTTTTACGGTAACTTGGGTGGTATAATACAGAAGTTCTGGTCCTATTCTATCACCCTACGTGTACGTAATGTTGGCACACCTCCGTATTTATTATTATATTTCATGTCATAATTAGACAAATCGTTGTCCGCACATCGCATAGCGACTAATTTAATCACCCATATTTCCAAAACCTAAGTTTTTAAGGTAACTTGGGTGGTATAATACTAAATATAAGGACCTATTCTATCATCCTATGTGTACGTCATGTTGGCACACTTCCGTATTTATTTTATTTTTCATGTCATACTTTGACAAATCGCAGTCCGCACATCTCAATGCGACTACTTTAATCAGCCATATTTCCAAAACCTAAGTTTTTACGGTAACTTGGGTGGTATAATACAGAAGTTCTGGTCCTATTTCATCACCCTACGTGTACGTCATGCTGACACACTGCCGTATTTATTTTATATTTTATGTCAAACTTAGGTGGATCACTGTCCACACATCCAAAGCGACTATTTTAATCACCCGTATTTCCAAAACCTAAGTTTTTAAGGTAACTTGGGTGGTATAGTACTAAAGTTCTGGACCTATTCTATCATCCTATGTGTACGTCATGTTGGCACACCTCCGTATTTTTTTTATATTTCGTGTCAAACTTCGACAAATCTCTGTCCGCACATCTCAATGCGACTACTTTAATCAGCCATATTTCCAAAACCTAAGTTTTTACGGTAACTTGGGTGGTATAATACAGAAGTTCTGGTCCTATTCTATCACCCAACGTGTACGTAATGTTGGCACACCTCCGTATTTATTATTATATTTCATGTCATACTTAGACAAATCGTTGTCCGCACATCGCATAGCGACTAATTTAATCACCCATATTTCCAAAACCTAAGTTTTTAAGGTAACTTGGGTGGTATAATACTAAATTTCAGGACCTATTCTATCATCCTATGTGTACGTCATGTTGGCACACTTCCGTATTTATTTTATTTTTCATGTCATACTTTGACAAATCGCTGTCCGCACATCTCAATGCGACTACTTTAATCACCCATATTTCCAAAACCTAAGTTTTTACGGTAACTTGGGTGGTATAATACAGAAGTTCTGGTCCTATTCTATCACCCTATGTGTACGTCATGTACCCACAATTCCGTATTTATTTTTATATTTCATGTCAAACTTAGACAAATCGTTGTCCGCACATCGCATAGCGACTAATTTAATCAGCCATATTTCCAAAACCTAAGTTTTTACGGTAACTTGGGTGGTATAATACAGAAGTTCTGATCCTATTCTATCACCCTATGTGTACGTCATGTATCCACAATTCCGTATTTATTTTTATATTTCATGTCAAACTTAGACAAATCGTTGTCCGCACATCGCATAGCGACTAATTTAATCACCCATATTTCCAAAACCTAAGTTTTTACGGTAATTTGGGTGGTATAGTACTAAAGTTCTGGACCTATTCTATCATCCTATGTGTACGTCATGTTGGCACACCTCCGTATTTATTTTATTTTTCATGTCATAATTTGACAAATCGCTGTCCGCACATCTCAATGCGACTACTTTAATCAGCCATATTTCCAAAACCTAAGTTTTTACGGTAACTTCGGTGGTATAATACAGAAGTCCTGGTCCTATTCTATCACCCTATGTGTACGTCATGTATCCACAATTCCGTATTTATTTTTATATTTCATGTCAAACTTAGACAAATCGTTGTCCGCATATCGCATAGCGACTAATTTAATCACCCATATTTCCAAAACCTAAGTTTTTACGGTAACTTGGGTGGTATAATACAGAAGTTCTGGTCCTATTTCATCACCCTACGTGTACGTCATGCTGACACACTGCCGTATTTATTTTATATTTTATGTCAAACTTAGGTAGATCACTGTCCACACATCCAAAGCGACTATTTTAATCACCCGTATTTCCAAATCCTAAGTTTTTAAGGTAACTTGGGTGGTATAGTACTAAAGTTCTGGACCAATTCTATCATCCTATGTGTACGTCATGTTGGCACACCTCCGTATTTTTTTATATTTCGTGTCAAACTTCGACAAATCGTTGTCCGCACATCGCATAGCGACTAATTTAATCACCCATATTTCCAAAACCTAAGTTTTTACGGTAACTTGGGTGGTATAATACAGAAGTTCTGGTCCTATTCTATCACCCTATGTGTACGTCATGTATCCACAATTCCGTATTTATTTTTATATTTCATGTCAAACTTAGACAAATCGCTGTCCGCACATCTCAATGCGACTACTTTAATCAGCCATATTTCCAAAACCTAAGTTTTTACGGTAACTTGGGTGGTATAGTACTAATGTTCTGGACCTATTCTATCATCCTATGTGTACGTCATGTTGGCACACCTCCGTATTTTTTTATATTTCGTGTCAAACTTCGACAACTCTCTGTCCGCACATCTCAATGCGACTACTTTAATCAGCCATATTTCCAAAACCTAAGTTTTTACGGTAACTTGGGTAGTATAATACAGAAGTTCTGGTCCTATTCTTTCACCCTACGTGTACGTAATGTTGGCACACCTCCGTATTTATTATTATATTTCATGTCATACTTAGACAAATCGTTGTCCGCACATCGCATAGCGACTAATTTAATCACCCATATTTCCAAAACCTAAGTTTTTAAGGTAACTTGGGTGGTATAGTACTATAGTTCTGGTCCTATTCTTTCATCCTACGTGTACGTCATGCTGACACACTGCCGTATTTATTTTATTTTTCATGTCATACTTTGACAAATCGCTGTCCGCACATCTCAATGCGACTACTTTAATCAGCCATATTTCCAAAACCTAAGTTTTTACGGTAACTTGGGTGGTATAATACAGAAGTTCTGGTCCTATTCTATCACCCTATGAGTACGTCATGTATCCACAATTCCGTATTTATTTTTATATTTCATGTCAAACTTAGACAAATCGTTGTCCGCACATCGCATAGCGACTAATTTAATCACCCATATTTCCAAAACCTAAGTTTTTAAGGTAACTTGGGTGGTATAATACTAAATTTCAGGACCTATTCTATCATCCTATGCGTACGTCATGTTGGCACACTTCCGTATTTATTTTATTTTTCATGTCATACTTTGACAAATCGCTGTCCGCACATCTCAATGCGACTACTTTAATCAGCCATATTTCCAAAACCTAAGTTTTTACGGTTCTTGGTTGGTATAGTACTAAAGTTCTGGACCTATTCTATCATCCTATGTGTACGTCATGTTGGCACACCTCCGTATTTTTTTATATTTCGTGTCAAACTTCGACAAATCTCTGTCCGCACATCTCAATGCGACTACTTTAATCAGCCATATTTCCAAAACCTAAGTTTTTACGGTAACTTGGGTGGTATAATACAGAAGTTCTGGTCCTATTCTATCACCCTATGTGTACGTCATGTACCCACAATTCCGTATTTATTTTTATATTTCATGTCAAACTTAGACAAATCGTTGTCCGCACATCGCATAGCGACTAATTTAATCAGCCATATTTCCAAAACCTAAGTTTTTACGGTAACTTGGGTGGTATAATACAGAAGTTCTGATCCTATTCTATCACCCTATGTGTACGTCATGTATCCACAATTCCGTATTTATTTTTATATTTCATGTCAAACTTAGACAAATCGTTGTCCGCACATCGCATAGCGACTAATTTAATCACCCATATTTCCAAAACCTAAGTTTTTACGGTAATTTGGGTGGTATAGTACTAAAGTTCTGGACCTATTCTATCATCCTATGTGTACGTCATGTTGGCACACCTCCGTATTTATTTTATTTTTCATGTCATAATTTGACAAATCGCTGTCCGCACATCTCAATGCGACTACTTTAATCAGCCATATTTCCAAAACCTAAGTTTTTACGGTAACTTGGGTGGTATAATACAGAAGTCCTGGTCCTATTCTATCACCCTATGTGTACGTCATGTATCCACAATTCCGTATTTATTTTTATATTTCATGTCAAACTTAGACAAATCGTTGTCCGCATATCGCATAGCGACTAATTTAATCACCCATATTTCCAAAACCTAAGTTTTTACGGTAACTTGGGTGGTATAATACAGAAGTTCTGGTCCTATTTCATCACCCTACGTGTACGTCATGCTGACACACTGCCGTATTTATTTTATATTTTATGTCAAACTTAGGTAGATCACTGTCCACACATCCAAAGCGACTATTTTAATCACCCGTATTTCCAAATCCTAAGTTTTTAAGGTAACTTGGGTGGTATAGTACTAAAGTTCTGGACCAATTCTATCATCCTATGTGTACGTCATGTTGGCACACCTCCGTATTTTTTTATATTTCGTGTCAAACTTCGACAAATCTCTGTCCGCACATCTCAATGCGACTCCTTTAATCACCCATATTTCCAAAACCTAAGTTTTTAAGGTAACTTGGGTGATATAATACTAAATTTCAGGACCTATTCTATCACCCTATGTGTACGTCATGTATCCAAAATTCCGTATTTATTTTTATATTTCATGTCAAACTTAGACAAATCGTTGTCCGCACATCGCATAGCGACTAATTTAATCACCCAGATTTCCAAAACCTAAGTTTTTACGGTAATTTGGGTGGTATAGTACTAAAGTTCTGGACCTATTCTATCATCCTATGTGTACGTCATGTTGGCACACCTCCATATTTTTTTTATATTTCGTGTCAAACTTCGACAAATTGTTGTCCGCACATCGCATAGCGACTAATTTAATCACCCATATTTCCAAAACCTAAGTTTTTAAGGTAACTTGGGTGGTATAGTACTAAAGTTCTGGTCCTATTCTTTCATCCTATGTGTACGTAATGTTGGCACACTTCCGTATTTATTTTATGTTTCATGTCATACTTTGACAAATCGCTGTCCGCACATCTCAATACGACTACTTTAATCAGCCATATTTCCAAAACCTAAGTTTTTACGGTAACTTGGGTGGTATAATACAGAAGTTCTGGTCCTATTTCATCACCCTACGTGTACGTCATGCTGACACACTGCCGTATTTATTTTATATTTTATGTCAAACTTAGGTGGATCACTGTCCACACATCCAAAGCGACTATTTTAATCACCCGTATTTCCAAAACCTAAGTTTTTAAGGTAACTTGGGTGGTATAGTACTAAAGTTCTGGACCTATTCTATCATCCTATGTGTACGTCATGTTGGCACACCTCCGTATTTTTTTTATATTTCGTGTCAAACTTCGACAAATCTCTGTCCGCACATCTCAATGCGACTACTTTAATCAGCCATATTTCCAAAACCTAAGTTTTTACGGTAACTTGGGTGGTATAATACAGAAGTTCTGGTCCTATTCTATCACCCAACGTGTACGTAATGTTGGCACACCTCCGTATTTATTATTATATTTCATGTCATACTTAGACAAATCGTTGTCCGCACATCGCATAGCGACTAATTTAATCACCCATATTTCCAAAACCTAAGTTTTTAAGGTAACTTGGGTGGTATAATACTAAATTTCAGGACCTATTCTATCATCCTATGTGTACGTCATGTTGGCACACTTCCGTATTTATTTTATTTTTCATGTCATACTTTGACAAATCGCTGTCCGCACATCTCAATGCGACTACTTTAATCACCCATATTTCCAAAACCTAAGTTTTTACGGTAACTTGGGTGGTATAATACAGAAGTTCTGGTCCTATTCTATCACCCTATGTGTACGTCATGTACCCACAATTCCGTATTTATTTTTATATTTCATGTCAAACTTAGACAAATCGTTGTCCGCACATCGCATAGCGACTAATTTAATCAGCCATATTTCCAAAACCTAAGTTTTTACGGTAACTTGGGTGGTATAATACAGAAGTTCTGATCCTATTCTATCACCCTATGTGTACGTCATGTATCCACAATTCCGTATTTATTTTTATATTTCATGTCAAACTTAGACAAATCGTTGTCCGCACATCGCATAGCGACTAATTTAATCACCCATATTTCCAAAACCTAAGTTTTTACGGTAATTTGGGTGGTATAGTACTAAAGTTCTGGACCTATTCTATCATCCTATGTGTACGTCATGTTGGCACACCTCCGTATTTATTTTATTTTTCATGTCATAATTTGACAAATCGCTGTCCGCACATCTCAATGCGACTACTTTAATCAGCCATATTTCCAAAACCTAAGTTTTTACGGTAACTTCGGTGGTATAATACAGAAGTCCTGGTCCTATTCTATCACCCTATGTGTACGTCATGTATCCACAATTCCGTATTTATTTTTATATTTCATGTCAAACTTAGACAAATCGTTGTCCGCATATCGCATAGCGACTAATTTAATCACCCATATTTCCAAAACCTAAGTTTTTACGGTAACTTGGGTGGTATAATACAGAAGTTCTGGTCCTATTTCATCACCCTACGTGTACGTCATGCTGACACACTGCCGTATTTATTTTATATTTTATGTCAAACTTAGGTAGATCACTGTCCACACATCCAAAGCGACTATTTTAATCACCCGTATTTCCAAATCCTAAGTTTTTAAGGTAACTTGGGTGGTATAGTACTAAAGTTCTGGACCAATTCTATCATCCTATGTGTACGTCATGTTGGCACACCTCCGTATTTTTTTATATTTCGTGTCAAACTTCGACAAATCGTTGTCCGCACATCGCATAGCGACTAATTTAATCACCCATATTTCCAAAACCTAAGTTTTTACGGTAACTTGGGTGGTATAATACAGAAGTTCTGGTCCTATTCTATCACCCTATGTGTACGTCATGTATCCACAATTCCGTATTTATTTTTATATTTCATGTCAAACTTAGACAAATCGCTGTCCGCACATCTCAATGCGACTACTTTAATCAGCCATATTTCCAAAACCTAAGTTTTTACGGTAACTTGGGTGGTATAGTACTAATGTTCTGGACCTATTCTATCATCCTATGTGTACGTCATGTTGGCACACCTCCGTATTTTTTTATATTTCGTGTCAAACTTCGACAACTCTCTGTCCGCACATCTCAATGCGACTACTTTAATCAGCCATATTTCCAAAACCTAAGTTTTTACGGTAACTTGGGTAGTATAATACAGAAGTTCTGGTCCTATTCTTTCACCCTACGTGTACGTAATGTTGGCACACCTCCGTATTTATTATTATATTTCATGTCATACTTAGACAAATCGTTGTCCGCACATCGCATAGCGACTAATTTAATCACCCATATTTCCAAAACCTAAGTTTTTAAGGTAACTTGGGTGGTATAGTACTATAGTTCTGGTCCTATTCTTTCATCCTACGTGTACGTCATGCTGACACACTGCCGTATTTATTTTATTTTTCATGTCATACTTTGACAAATCGCTGTCCGCACATCTCAATGCGACTACTTTAATCAGCCATATTTCCAAAACCTAAGTTTTTACGGTAACTTGGGTGGTATAATACAGAAGTTCTGGTCCTATTCTATCACCCTATGAGTACGTCATGTATCCACAATTCCGTATTTATTTTTATATTTCATGTCAAACTTAGACAAATCGTTGTCCGCACATCGCATAGCGACTAATTTAATCACCCATATTTCCAAAACCTAAGTTTTTAAGGTAACTTGGGTGGTATAATACTAAATTTCAGGACCTATTCTATCATCCTATGCGTACGTCATGTTGGCACACTTCCGTATTTATTTTATTTTTCATGTCATACTTTGACAAATCGCTGTCCGCACATCTCAATGCGACTACTTTAATCAGCCATATTTCCAAAACCTAAGTTTTTACGGTTCTTGGTTGGTATAGTACTAAAGTTCTGGACCTATTCTATCATCCTATGTGTACGTCATGTTGGCACACCTCCGTATTTTTTTATATTTCGTGTCAAACTTCGACAAATCTCTGTCCGCACATCTCAATGCGACTACTTTAATCAGCCATATTTCCAAAACCTAAGTTTTTACGGTAACTTGGGTGGTATAATACAGAAGTTCTGGTCCTATTCTATCACCCTATGTGTACGTCATGTACCCACAATTCCGTATTTATTTTTATATTTCATGTCAAACTTAGACAAATCGTTGTCCGCACATCGCATAGCGACTAATTTAATCAGCCATATTTCCAAAACCTAAGTTTTTACGGTAACTTGGGTGGTATAATACAGAAGTTCTGATCCTATTCTATCACCCTATGTGTACGTCATGTATCCACAATTCCGTATTTATTTTTATATTTCATGTCAAACTTAGACAAATCGTTGTCCGCACATCGCATAGCGACTAATTTAATCACCCATATTTCCAAAACCTAAGTTTTTACGGTAATTTGGGTGGTATAGTACTAAAGTTCTGGACCTATTCTATCATCCTATGTGTACGTCATGTTGGCACACCTCCGTATTTATTTTATTTTTCATGTCATAATTTGACAAATCGCTGTCCGCACATCTCAATGCGACTACTTTAATCAGCCATATTTCCAAAACCTAAGTTTTTACGGTAACTTGGGTGGTATAATACAGAAGTCCTGGTCCTATTCTATCACCCTATGTGTACGTCATGTATCCACAATTCCGTATTTATTTTTATATTTCATGTCAAACTTAGACAAATCGTTGTCCGCATATCGCATAGCGACTAATTTAATCACCCATATTTCCAAAACCTAAGTTTTTACGGTAACTTGGGTGGTATAATACAGAAGTTCTGGTCCTATTTCATCACCCTACGTGTACGTCATGCTGACACACTGCCGTATTTATTTTATATTTTATGTCAAACTTAGGTAGATCACTGTCCACACATCCAAAGCGACTATTTTAATCACCCGTATTTCCAAATCCTAAGTTTTTAAGGTAACTTGGGTGGTATAGTACTAAAGTTCTGGACCAATTCTATCATCCTATGTGTACGTCATGTTGGCACACCTCCGTATTTTTTTATATTTCGTGTCAAACTTCGACAAATCTCTGTCCGCACATCTCAATGCGACTCCTTTAATCACCCATATTTCCAAAACCTAAGTTTTTAAGGTAACTTGGGTGATATAATACTAAATTTCAGGACCTATTCTATCACCCTATGTGTACGTCATGTATCCAAAATTCCGTATTTATTTTTATATTTCATGTCAAACTTAGACAAATCGTTGTCCGCACATCGCATAGCGACTAATTTAATCACCCAGATTTCCAAAACCTAAGTTTTTACGGTAATTTGGGTGGTATAGTACTAAAGTTCTGGACCTATTCTATCATCCTATGTGTACGTCATGTTGGCACACCTCCGTATTTATTTTATTTTTCATGTCATAATTTGACAAATCGCTGTCCGCACATCTCAATGCGACTACTTTAATCAGCCATATTTCCAAAACCTAAGTTTTTACGGTAACTTGGGTGGTATAATACAGAAGTCCTGGTCCTATTCTATCACCCTATGTGTACGTCATGTATCCACAATTCCGTATTTATTTTTATATTTCATGTCAAACTTAGACAAATCGTTGTCCGCATATCGCATAGCGACTAATTTAATCACCCATATTTCCAAAACCTAAGTTTTTACGGTAACTTGGGTGGTATAATACAGAAGTTCTGGTCCTATTTCATCACCCTACGTGTACGTCATGCTGACACACTGCCGTATTTATTTTATATTTTATGTCAAACTTAGGTAGATCACTGTCCACACATCCAAAGCGACTATTTTAATCACCCGTATTTCCAAATCCTAAGTTTTTAAGGTAACTTGGGTGGTATAGTACTAAAGTTCTGGACCAATTCTATCATCCTATGTGTACGTCATGTTGGCACACCTCCGTATTTTTTTATATTTCGTGTCAAACTTCGACAAATCGTTGTCCGCACATCGCATAGCGACTAATTTAATCACCCATATTTCCAAAACCTAAGTTTTTACGGTAACTTGGGTGGTATAATACAGAAGTTCTGGTCCTATTCTATCACCCTATGTGTACGTCATGTATCCACAATTCCGTATTTATTTTTATATTTCATGTCAAACTTAGACAAATCGCTGTCCGCACATCTCAATGCGACTACTTTAATCAGCCATATTTCCAAAACCTAAGTTTTTACGGTAACTTGGGTGGTATAGTACTAATGTTCTGGACCTATTCTATCATCCTATGTGTACGTCATGTTGGCACACCTCCGTATTTTTTTATATTTCGTGTCAAACTTCGACAACTCTCTGTCCGCACATCTCAATGCGACTACTTTAATCAGCCATATTTCCAAAACCTAAGTTTTTACGGTAACTTGGGTAGTATAATACAGAAGTTCTGGTCCTATTCTTTCACCCTACGTGTACGTAATGTTGGCACACCTCCGTATTTATTATTATATTTCATGTCATACTTAGACAAATCGTTGTCCGCACATCGCATAGCGACTAATTTAATCACCCATATTTCCAAAACCTAAGTTTTTAAGGTAACTTGGGTGGTATAGTACTATAGTTCTGGTCCTATTCTTTCATCCTACGTGTACGTCATGCTGACACACTGCCGTATTTATTTTATTTTTCATGTCATACTTTGACAAATCGCTGTCCGCACATCTCAATGCGACTACTTTAATCAGCCATATTTCCAAAACCTAAGTTTTTACGGTAACTTGGGTGGTATAATACAGAAGTTCTGGTCCTATTCTATCACCCTATGAGTACGTCATGTATCCACAATTCCGTATTTATTTTTATATTTCATGTCAAACTTAGACAAATCGTTGTCCGCACATCGCATAGCGACTAATTTAATCACCCATATTTCCAAAACCTAAGTTTTTAAGGTAACTTGGGTGGTATAATACTAAATTTCAGGACCTATTCTATCATCCTATGCGTACGTCATGTTGGCACACTTCCGTATTTATTTTATTTTTCATGTCATACTTTGACAAATCGCTGTCCGCACATCTCAATGCGACTACTTTAATCAGCCATATTTCCAAAACCTAAGTTTTTACGGTTCTTGGTTGGTATAGTACTAAAGTTCTGGACCTATTCTATCATCCTATGTGTACGTCATGTTGGCACACCTCCGTATTTATTTTATTTTTCATGTCATAATTTGACAAATCGCTGTCCGCACATCTCAATGCGACTACTTTAATCAGCCATATTTCCAAAACCTAAGTTTTTACGGTAACTTGGGTGGTATAATACAGAAGTCCTGGTCCTATTCTATCACCCTATGTGTACGTCATGTATCCACAATTCCGTATTTATTTTTATATTTCATGTCAAACAGACAAATCGTTGTCCGCATATCGCATAGCGACTAATTTAATCACCCATATTTCCAAAACCTAAGTTTTTACGGTAACTTGGGTGGTATTATACAGAAATTCTGGTCCTATTTCATCACCCTACGTGTACGTCATGCTGACACACTGCCGTATTTATTTTATATTTTATGTCAAACTTAGGTAGATCACTGTCCACACATCCAAAGCGACTATTTTAATCACCCGTATTTCGAAATCCTAAGTTTTTAAGGTAACTTGGGTGGTATAGTACTAAAGTTCTGGACCTATTCTATCATCCTATGTGTACGTCATGTTGGCACACCTCCGTATTTTTTTTATATTTCGTGTCAAACTTCGACAAATCGTTGTCCGCACATCGCATAGCGACTAATTTAATCACCCATATTTCCAAAACCTAAGTTTTTACGGTAACTTGGGTGGTATAATACAGAAGTTCTGGTCCTATTCTATCACCCTATGTGTACGTCATGTATCCACAATTCCGTATTTATTTTTATATTTCATGTCAAACTTAGACAAATCGCTGTCCGCACATCTCAATGCGACTACTTTAATCAGCCATATTTCCAAAACCTAAGTTTTTACGGTAACTTGGGTGGTATAGTACTAAAGTTCTGGACCTATTCTTTCATCCTACGTGTACGTCATGCTGACACACTGCCGTATTTATTTTATTTTTCATGTCATACTTTGACAAATCGCTGTCCGCACATCTCAATGCGACTACTTTAATCAGCCATATTTCCAAAACCTAAGTTTTTACGGTAACTTGGGTGGTATAATACAGAAGTTCTGGTCCTATTCTATCACCCTATGTGTACGTCATGTATCCACAATTCCGTATTTATTTTTATATTTCATGTCAAACTTAGACAAATCGTTGTCCGCACATCGCATAGCGACTAATTTAATCACCCATATTTCCAAAACCTAAGTTTTTAAGGTAACTTGGGTGGTATAATACTAAATTTCAGGACCTATTCTATAATCCTATGCGTACGTCATGTTGGCACACTTCCGTATTTATTTTATTTTTCATGTCATACTTTGACAAATCGCTGTCCGCACATCTCAATGCGACTACTTTAATCAGCCATATTTCCAAAACCTAAGTTTTTACGGTAACTTGGTTGGTATAGTACTAAAGTTCTGGACCTATTCTATCATCCTATGTGTACGTCATGTTGGCACACCTCCGTATTTTTTTTATATTTCGTGTCAAACTTCGACAAATCTCTGTCCGCACATCTCAATGAGACTACTTTAATCAGCCATATTTCCAAAACCTAAGTTTTTACGGTAACTTGGGTGGTATAATACAAAAGTTCTGGTCCTATTCTATCACCCTACGTGTACGTAATGTTGGCACACCTCCGTATTTATTATTATATTTCATGTCATACTTAGACAAATCGTTGTCCGCACATTGCATAGCGACTAATTTAATCACCCATATTTCCAAAACCTAAGTTTTTAAGGTAACTTGGGTGGTATAGTACTAAAGTTCTGGTCCTATTCTTTCATCCTATGTGTACGTCATGTTGGCACACTTCCGTATTTATTTTATTTTTCATGTCATACTTTGACAAATCGCTGTCCGCACATCTCAATGCGACTACTTTAATCAGCCATATTTCCAAAACCTAAGTTTTTACGGTAACTTGGGTGGTATAATACAGAAGTTCTGGTCCTATTCTATCACCCTATGTGTACGTCATGTATCCACAATTCCGTATTTATTTTTATATTTCATGTCAAACTTAGACAAATCGTTGTCCGCACATCGCATAGCGACTAATTTAATCACCCATATTTCCAAAACCTAAGTTTTTACGGTAACTTGGGTGGTATAATAAAGAAGTTCTGGTCCTATTCTATCACCCTATGTGTACGTCATGTATCCACAATTCCGTATTTATTTTTATATTTCATGTCAAACTTAGACAAATCGCTGTCCGCACATCTCAATGCGACTAATTTAATCACCCATATTTCCAAAACCTAAGTTTTTAAGGTACCTTGGGTGGTATAGTACTAAAGTTCTGGACCTATTCTTTCATGCTATGTGTACGTCATGTTGGCACACTTCCGTATTTATTTTATTTTTCATGTTATACTTTGACAAATCGCTGTCCGCACATCTCAATGCGACTACTTTAATCAGCCATATTTCCAAAACCTAAGTTTTTACGGTAACTTGGTTGGTATAGTACTAAAGTTCTGGACCTATTCTATCATCCTATGTGTACGTCATGTTGGCACACCTCCGTATTTATTATTATATTTCATGTCTTACTTAGACAAATCGTTGTCCGCACATCGCATAGCGACTAATTTAATCACCCATATTTCCAAAACCTAAGTTTTTAAGGTAACTTGGGTGGTATAGTACTAAAGTTCTGGTCCTATTCTTTCATTCTACGTGTACGTCATGCTGACACACTGCCGTATTTATTTTATTTTTCATGTCATACTTTGACAAATCGCTGTCCGCACATCTCAATGCGACTACTTTAATCAGCCATATTTCCAAAACCTAAGTTTTTACGGTAACTTGGGTGGTATAATACAGAAGTTCTGGTCCTATTCTATCACCCTATGTGTACGTCATGTATCCACAATTCCGTATTTATTTTTATATTTCATGTCAAACTTAGACAAATCGCTGTCCGCACATCTCAAAGCGACTACTTTAATCAGCCATATTTCTAAAACCTAAGTTTTTACGGTAACTTGGGTGGTATAGTACTAAAGTTCTGGTCCTATTCTATCATCCTTTGTGTACGTCATGTTGGCACACCTCCGTATTTTTTTTATATTTCGTGTCAAACTTCGACAAATCTCTGTCCGCACATCTCAAAGCGACTACTTTAATCAGCCATATTTCCAAAACCTAAGTTTTTACGGTAACTTGGGTGGTATAATACAGAAGTTCTGGTCCTATTCTATCACCCTATGTGTACGTCATGTATCCACAATTCCGTATTTATTTTTATATTTTATGTCAAACTTAGACAAATCGTTGTCCGCATATCGCATAGCGACTAATTTAATCACCCATATTTCCAAAACCTAAGTTTTTACGGTAACTTGGGTGGTATAATACAGACGTTCTGGTCCTATTTCATCACCCTACGTGTACGTCATGCTGACACACTGCCGTATTTATTTTATATTTTATGTCAAATTTAGGTAGATCACTGTCCACACATCCAAAGCGACTATTTTAATCACCCGTGTTTCCAAAACCTAAGTTTTTACGGTAACTTGGGTGGTATAATACAGAAGTTCTGGTCCTATTCTATCACCCTATGTGTACGTCATGTTGGCACACTTCCGTATTTATTTTATTTTTCATGTCATACTTTGACAAATCGCTGTCCGCACATCTCAATGCGACTACTTTAATCAGCCATATTTCCAAAACCTAAGTTTTTAAGGTAACTTGGGTGGTATAATACAGAAGTTCTGAACCTATTTCATCACCCTACGTGTACGTCATGCTGACACACTGCCGTATTTATTTTATATTTTATGTCAAACATAGGTGGATCACTGTCCACACATCCAAAGCGACTATTTTAATCACCCATATTTCCAAAACCTAAGTTTTTAAGGTAACTTGGGTGGTATAGTACTAAAGTTCTGGACCTATTCTATCATCCTATGTGTACGTCATGTTGGCACACCTCCGTATTTTTTTTATATATCGTGTCAAATTCGACAAATCTCTGTCCGCACATCTCAATGCGACTAATTTTATCAGCCATATTTCCAAAACCTAAGTTTTTACGGTAACTTGGGTGGTATAATACAGAAGTTCTGGTCCTATTCTATCACCCTACGTTTACGTAATGTTGGCACACCTCCGTATTTATTATTATATTTCATGTCATACTTAGACAAATCGTTGTCCGCACATCGCATAGCGACTAATTTAATCACCCATATTTCCAAAACCTAAGTTTTTAAGGTAACTTGGGTGGTATAGTACTAAAGTTCTGGTCCTATTCTTTCATCCTACGTGTACGTCATGTATCCATGATTCAGTATTTATTTTTATATTTCATGTCAAACTTAGACAAATCGTTGTCCGCACATCGCATAGCGACTAATTTAATCACCCATATTTCCAAAACCTAAATTTTTAAGGTAACTTGGTTGGTATAATACTAAATTTCAGGACCTATTCTATCATCCTATGTGTACGTCATGTTGGCACACTTCCGTATTTATTTTATTTTTCATGTCATACTTTGACAAATCGCTGTCCGCACATCTCAATGCGACTACTTTAATCAGCCATATTTCCAAAACCTAAGTTTTTACGGTAACTTGGGTGGTATAGTACTAAAGTTCTGGACCTATTCTATCATCCTATGTGTACGTCATGTTGGCACACCTCCGTATTTTTTTTATATTTCGTGTCAAACTTCGACAAATCGTTGTCCGCACATCGCATAGCGACTAATTTAATCACCCATATTTCCAAAACCTAAGTTTTTAAGGTAACTTGGGTGGTATAATACTAAATTTCAGGACCTATTCTATCATCCTATGTGTACGTCATGTTGGCACACTTCCGTATTTATTTTATTTTTCATGTCATACTTTGACAAATCGCTGTCCGCACATCTCAATGCGACTACTTTAATCAGCCATATTTCCAAAACCTAAGTTTATACGGTAACTTGGGTGGTATAATACAGAAGTTCTGAACCTATTTCATCACCCTACGTGTACGTCATGCTGACACACTGCCGTATTTATTTTATATTTCATGTCATACTTAGACAAATCGTTGTCCGCACATCGCATAGCGACTAATTTAATCACCCATATTTCCAAAACCTAAGTTTTTAAGGTAACTTGGGTGGTATAGTACTAAAGTTCTGGTCCTATTCTTTCATCCTACGTGTACGTCATGTATCCATGATTCAGTATTTATTTTTATATTTCATGTTAAACTTAGACAAATCGTTGTCCGCACATCGCATAGCGACTAATTTAATCACCCATATTTCCAAAACCTAAGTTTTTACGGTAACTTGGGTGGTATAATACAGAAGTTCTGGTCCTATTCTATCACCCTATGTGTACGTCATGTATCCACAATTCCGTATTTATTTTTATATTTCATGTCAAACTTAGACAAATCGTTGTCCGCACATCGCATAGCGACTAATTTAATCACCCATATTTCCAAAACCTAAGTTTTTACGGTAACTTGGGTGGTATAATACTAAATTTCAGGACCTATTCTATCATCCTATGTGTACGTCATGTTGCACACTTCCGTATTTATTTTATTTTTCATGTCATACTTTGCTAAATCGCTGTCCGCACATCTCAATGCGACTACTTTAATCAGCCATATTTCCAAAACCTAAGTTTTTACGGTAACTTGGGTGGTATAATACAGAAGTTCTGGTCCTATTCTATCACCCTACGTGTACGTAATGTTGGCACACCTCCGTATTTATTATTATATTTCATGTCATACTTAGACAAATCGTTGTCCGCACATCGCATAGCGACTAATTTAATCACCCATATTTCCAAAACCTAAGTTTTTAAGGTAACTTGGGTGGTATAGTACTAAAGTTCTGGTCCTATTCTTTCATCCTATGTGTACGTAATGTTGGCACACTTCCGTATTTATTTTATGTTTCATGTCATACTTTGACAAATCGCTGTCCGCACATCTCAATACGACTACTTTAATCAGCCATATTTCCAAAACCTAAGTTTTTACGGTAACTTGGGTGGTATAATACAGAAGTTCTGGTCCTATTCTATCACCCTACGTGTACGTAATGTTGGCACACCTCCGTATTTATTATTATATTTCATGTCATAATTAGACAAATCGTTGTCCGCACATCGCATAGCGACTAATTTAATCACCCATATTTCCAAAACCTAAGTTTTTAAGGTACCTTGGGTGGTATAGTACTAAAGTTCTGGACCTATTCTTTCATGCTATGTGTACGTCATGTTGGCACACTTCCGTATTTATTTTATTTTTCATGTTATACTTTGACAAATCGCTGTCCGCACATCTCAATGCGACTACTTTAATCAGCCATATTTCCAAAACCTAAGTTTTTACGGTAACTTGGGTGGTATAGTACTAAAGTTCTGGTCCTATTCTATCATCCTTTGTGTACGTCATGTTGGCACACCTCCGTATTTTTTTTATATTTCGTGTCAAACTTCGACAAATCTCTGTCCGCACATCTCAAAGCGACTACTTTAATCAGCCATATTTCCAAAACCTAAGTTTTTACGGTAACTTGGGTGGTATAATACAGAAGTTCTGGTCCTATTCTATCACCCTATGTGTACGTCATGTATCCACAATTCCGTATTTATTTTTATATTTTATGTCAAACTTAGACAAATCGTTGTCCGCATATCGCATAGCGACTAATTTAATCACCCATATTTCCAAAACCTAAGTTTTTACGGTAACTTGGGTGGTATAATACAGACGTTCTGGTCCTATTTCATCACCCTACGTGTACGTCATGCTGACACACTGCCGTATTTATTTTATATTTTATGTCAAATTTAGGTAGATCACTGTCCACACATCCAAAGCGACTATTTTAATCACCCGTGTTTCCAAAACCTAAGTTTTTACGGTAACTTGGGTGGTATAATACAGAAGTTCTGGTCCTATTCTATCACCCTATGTGTACGTCATGTTGGCACACTTCCGTATTTATTTTATTTTTCATGTCATACTTTGACAAATCGCTGTCCGCACATCTCAATGCGACTACTTTAATCAGCCATATTTCCAAAACCTAAGTTTTTACGGTAACTTGGGTGGTATAATACAGAAGTTCTGAACCTATTTCATCACCCTACGTGTACGTCATGCTGACACACTGCCGTATTTATTTTATATTTTATGTCAAACATAGGTGGATCACTGTCCACACATTCAAAGCGACTATTTTAATCACCCATATTTCCAAAACCTAAGTTTTTAAGGTAACTTGGGTGGTATAGTACTAAAGTTCTGGACCTATTCTATCATCCTATGTGTACGTCATGTTGGCACACCTCCGTATTTTTTTTATATATCGTGTCAAATTCGACAAATCTCTGTCCGCACATCTCAATGCGACTAATTTTATCAGCCATATTTCCAAAACCTAAGTTTTTACGGTAACTTGGGTGGTATAATACAGAAGTTCTGGTCCTATTCTATCACCCTACGTTTACGTAATGTTGGCACACCTCCGTATTTATTATTATATTTCATGTCATACTTAGACAAATCGTTGTCCGCACATCGCATAGCGACTAATTTAATCACCCATATTTCCAAAACCTAAGTTTTTACGGTAACTTGGGTGGTATAATACAGAAGTTCTGGTCCTATTCTATCACCCTATGTGTACGTCATGTATCCACAATTCCGTATTTATTTTTATATTTCATGTCAAACTTAGACAAATCGTTGTCCGCACATCGCATAGCGACTAATTTAATCACCCATATTTCCAAAACCTAAGTTTTTACGGTAACTTGGGTGGTATAATACTAAATTTCAGGACCTATTCTATCATCCTATGTGTACGTCATGTTGCACACTTCCGTATTTATTTTATTTTTCATGTCATACTTTGACAAATCGCTGTCCGCACATCTCAATGCGACTACTTTAATCAGCCATATTTCCAAAACCTAAGTTTTTACGGTAACTTGGGTGGTATAATACAGAAGTTCTGGTCCTATTCTATCACCCTACGTGTACGTAATGTTGGCACACCTCCGTATTTATTATTATATTTCATGTCATACTTAGACAAATCGTTGTCCGCACATCGCATAGCGACTAATTTAATCACCCATATTTCCAAAACCTAAGTTTTTAAGGTAACTTGGGTGGTATAGTACTAAAGTTCTGGTCCTATTCTTTCATCCTATGTGTACGTAATGTTGGCACACTTCCGTATTTATTTTATGTTTCATGTCATACTTTGACAAATCGCTGTCCGCACATCTCAATACGACTACTTTAATCAGCCATATTTCCAAAACCTAAGTTTTTACGGTAACTTAGGTGGTATAATACAGAAGTTCTGGTCCTATTCTATCACCCTACGTGTACGTAATGTTGGCACACCTCCGTATTTATTATTATATTTCATGTCATAATTAGACAAATCGTTGTCCGCACATCGCATAGCGACTAATTTAATCACCCATATTTCCAAAACCTAAGTTTTTAAGGTACCTTGGGTGGTATAGTACTAAAGTTCTGGACCTATTCTTTCATGCTATGTGTACGTCATGTTGGCACACTTCCGTATTTATTTTATTTTTCATGTTATACTTTGACAAATCGCTGTCCGCACATCTCAATGCGACTACTTTAATCAGCCATATTTCCAAAACCTAAGTTTTTACGGTAACTTGGGTGGTATAGTACTAAAGTTCTGGTCCTATTCTATCATCCTTTGTGTACGTCATGTTGGCACACCTCCGTATTTTTTTTATATTTCGTGTCAAACTTCGACAAATCTCTGTCCGCACATCTCAAAGCGACTACTTTAATCAGCCATATTTCCAAAACCTAAGTTTTTACGGTAACTTGGGTGGTATAATACAGAAGTTCTGGTCCTATTCTATCACCCTATGTGTACGTCATGTATCCACAATTCCGTATTTATTTTTATATTTTATGTCAAACTTAGACAAATCGTTGTCCGCATATCGCATAGCGACTAATTTAATCACCCATATTTCCAAAACCTAAGTTTTTACGGTAACTTGGGTGGTATAATACAGACGTTCTGGTCCTATTTCATCACCCTACGTGTACGTCATGCTGACACACTGCCGTATTTATTTTATATTTTATGTCAAATTTAGGTAGATCACTGTCCACACATCCAAAGCGACTATTTTAATCACCCGTGTTTCCAAAACCTAAGTTTTTACGGTAACTTGGGTGGTATAATACAGAAGTTCTGGTCCTATTCTATCACCCTATGTGTACGTCATGTTGGCACACTTCCGTATTTATTTTATTTTTCATGTCATACTTTGACAAATCGCTGTCCGCACATCTCAATGCGACTACTTTAATCAGCCATATTTCCAAAACCTAAGTTTTTACGGTAACTTGGGTGGTATAATACAGAAGTTCTGAAACTATTTCATCACCCTACGTGTACGTCATGCTGACACACTGCCGTATTTATTTTATATTTTATGTCAAACATAGGTGGATCACTGTCCACACATCCAAAGCGACTATTTTAATCACCCATATTTCCAAAACCTAAGTTTTTAAGGTAACTTGGGTGGTATAGTACTAAAGTTCTGGACCTATTCTATCATCCTATGTGTACGTCATGTTGGCACACCTCCGTATTTTTTTTATATATCGTGTCAAATTCGACAAATCTCTGTCCGCACATCTCAATGCGACTAATTTTATCAGCCATATTTCCAAAACCTAAGTTTTTACGGTAACTTGGGTGGTATAATACAGAAGTTCTGGTCCTATTCTATCACCCTACGTTTACGTAATGTTGGCACACCTCCGTATTTATTATTATATTTCATGTCATACTTAGACAAATCGTTGTCCGCACATCGCATAGCGACTAATTTAATCACCCATATTTCCAAAACCTAAGTTTTTAAGGTAACTTGGGTGGTATAGTACTAAAGTTCTGGTCCTATTCTTTCATCCTACGTGTACGTCATGTATCCATGATTCAGTATTTATTTTTATATTTCATGTCAAACTTAGACAAATCGTTGTCCGCACATCGCATAGCGACTAATTTAATCACCCATATTTCCAAAACCTAAATTTTTAAGGTAACTTGGTTGGTATAATACTAAATTTCAGGACCTATTCTATCATCCTATGTGTACGTCATGTTGGCACACTTCCGTATTTATTTTATTTTTCATGTCATACTTTGACAAATCGCTGTCCGCACATCTCAATGCGACTACTTTAATCAGCCATATTTCCAAAACCTAAGTTTTTACGGTAACTTGGGTGGTATAATACAGAAGTTCTGGTCCTATTCTATCACCCTACGTGTACGTAATGTTGGCACACCTCCGTATTTATTATTATATTTCATGTCATACTTAGACAAATCGTTGTCCGCACATCGCATAGCGACTAATTTAATCACCCATATTTCCAAAACCTAAGTTTTTAAGGTAACTTGGGTGGTATAGTACTAAAGTTCTGGTCCTATTCTTTCATCCTATGTGTACGTAATGTTGGCACACTTCCGTATTTATTGTATGTTTCATGTCATACTTTGACAAATCGCTGTCCGCACATCTCAATACGACTACTTTAATCAGCCATATTTCCAAAACCTAAGTTTTTACGGTAACTTGGGTGGTATAATACAGAAGTTCTGGTCCTATTCTATCACCCTACGTGTACGTAATGTTGGCACACCTCCGTATTTATTATTATATTTCATGTCATAATTAGACAAATCGTTGTCCGCACATCGCATAGCGACTAATTTAATCACCCATATTTCCAAAACCTAAGTTTTTAAGGTAACTTGGGTGGTATAATACTAAATATAAGAACCTATTCTATCATCCTATGTGTACGTCATGTTGGCACACTTCCGTATTTATTTTATTTTTCATGTCATACTTTGACAAATCGCAGTCCGCACATCTCAATGCGACTACTTTAATCAGCCATATTTCCAAAACCTAAGTTTTTACGGTAACTTGGGTGGTATAATACAGAAGTTCTGGTCCTATTTCATCACCCTACGTGTACGTCATGCTGACACACTGCCGTATTTATTTTATATTTTATGTCAAACTTAGGTGGATCACTGTCCACACATCCAAAGCGACTATTTTAATCACCCGTATTTCTAAAACCTAAGTTTTTAAGGTAACTTGGGTGGTATAGTACTAAAGTTCTGGACCTATTCTATCATCCTATGTGTACGTCATGTTGGCACACCTCCGTATTTTTTTTATATTTCGTGTCAAACTTCGACAAATCTCTGTCCGCACATCTCAATGCGACTACTTTAATCAGCCATATTTCCAAAACCTAAGTTTTTACGGTAACTTGGGTGGTATAATACAGAAGTTCTGGTCCTATTCTATAACCCAACGTGTACGTAATGTTGGCACACCTCCGTATTTATTATTATATTTCATGTCATACTTAGACAAATCGTTGTCCGCACATCGCATAGCGACTAATTTAATCACCCATATTTCCAAAACCTAAGTTTTTAAGGTAACTTGGGTGGTATAGTACTAAAGTTCTGGTCCTATTCTTTCATCCTACGTGTACGTCATGTATCCATGATTCAGTATTTATTTTTATATTTCATGTCAAACTTAGACAA
Source organism: Flexamia atlantica (assembly GCA_035578135.1). Classification (NCBI taxonomy): domain Eukaryota; kingdom Metazoa; phylum Arthropoda; class Insecta; order Hemiptera; family Cicadellidae; genus Flexamia; species Flexamia atlantica. The sequence continues at coordinate 178,437 of JAQJVK010000128.1, read as the reverse complement.
ATCGTTGTCCGCACATCGCATAGCGACTAATTTAATCACCCATATTTCCAAAACCTAAATTTTTAAGGTAACTTGGTTGGTATAATACTAAATTTCAGGACCTATTCTATCATCCTATGTGTACGTCATGTTGGCACACTTCCGTATTTATTTTATTTTTCATGTCATACTTTGACAAATCGCTGTCCGCACATCTCAATGCGACTACTTTAATCAGCCATATTTCCAAAACCTAAGTTTTTACGGTAACTTGGGTGGTATAGTACTAAAGTTCTGGACCTATTCTATCATCCTATGTGTACGTCATGTTGGCACACCTCCGTATTTTTTTTATATTTCGTGTCAAACTTCGACAAATCGTTGTCCGCACATCGCATAGCGACTAATTTAATCACCCATATTTCCAAAACCTAAGTTTTTAAGGTAACTTGGGTGGTATAATACTAAATTTCAGGACCTATTCTATCATCCTATGTGTACGTCATGTTGGCACACTTCCGTATTTATTTTATTTTTCATGTCATACTTTGACAAATCGCTGTCCGCACATCTCAATGCGACTACTTTAATCAGCCATATTTCCAAAACCTAAGTTTATACGGTAACTTGGGTGGTATAATACAGAAGTTCTGAACCTATTTCATCACCCTACGTGTACGTCATGCTGACACACTGCCGTATTTATTTTATATTTCATGTCATACTTAGACAAATCGTTGTCCGCACATCGCATAGCGACTAATTTAATCACCCATATTTCCAAAACCTAAGTTTTTAAGGTAACTTGGGTGGTATAGTACTAAAGTTCTGGTCCTATTCTTTCATCCTACGTGTACGTCATGTATCCATGATTCAGTATTTATTTTTATATTTCATGTTAAACTTAGACAAATCGTTGTCCGCACATCGCATAGCGACTAATTTAATCACCCATATTTCCAAAACCTAAGTTTTTACGGTAACTTGGGTGGTATAATACAGAAGTTCTGGTCCTATTCTATCACCCTATGTGTACGTCATGTATCCACAATTCCGTATTTATTTTTATATTTCATGTCAAACTTAGACAAATCGTTGTCCGCACATCGCATAGCGACTAATTTAATCACCCATATTTCCAAAACCTAAGTTTTTACGGTAACTTGGGTGGTATAATACTAAATTTCAGGACCTATTCTATCATCCTATGTGTACGTCATGTTGCACACTTCCGTATTTATTTTATTTTTCATGTCATACTTTGACAAATCGCTGTCCGCACATCTCAATGCGACTACTTTAATCAGCCATATTTCCAAAACCTAAGTTTTTACGGTAACTTGGGTGGTATAATACAGAAGTTCTGGTCCTATTCTATCACCCTACGTGTACGTAATGTTGGCACACCTCCGTATTTATTATTATATTTCATGTCATACTTAGACAAATCGTTGTCCGCACATCGCATAGCGACTAATTTAATCACCCATATTTCCAAAACCTAAGTTTTTAAGGTAACTTGGGTGGTATAGTACTAAAGTTCTGGTCCTATTCTTTCATCCTATGTGTACGTAATGTTGGCACACTTCCGTATTTATTTTATGTTTCATGTCATACTTTGACAAATCGCTGTCCGCACATCTCAATACGACTACTTTAATCAGCCATATTTCCAAAACCTAAGTTTTTACGGTAACTTGGGTGGTATAATACAGAAGTTCTGGTCCTATTCTATCACCCTACGTGTACGTAATGTTGGCACACCTCCGTATTTATTATTATATTTCATGTCATAATTAGACAAATCGTTGTCCGCACATCGCATAGCGACTAATTTAATCACCCATATTTCCAAAACCTAAGTTTTTAAGGTAACTTGGGTGGTATAATACTAAATATAAGAACCTATTCTATCATCCTATGTGTACGTCATGTTGGCACACTTCCGTATTTATTTTATTTTTCATGTCATACTTTGACAAATCGCAGTCCGCACATCTCAATGCGACTACTTTAATCAGCCATATTTCCAAAACCTAAGTTTTTACGGTAACTTGGGTGGTATAATACAGAAGTTCTGGTCCTATTTCATCACCCTACGTGTACGTCATGCTGACACACTGCCGTATTTATTTTATATTTTATGTCAAACTTAGGTGGATCACTGTCCACACATCCAAAGCGACTATTTTAATCACCCGTATTTCTAAAACCTAAGTTTTTAAGGTAACTTGGGTGGTATAGTACTAAAGTTCTGGACCTATTCTATCATCCTATGTGTACGTCATGTTGGCACACCTCCGTATTTTTTTTATATTTCGTGTCAAACTTCGACAAATCTCTGTCCGCACATCTCAATGCGACTACTTTAATCAGCCATATTTCCAAAACCTAAGTTTTTACGGTAACTTGGGTGGTATAATACAGAAGTTCTGGTCCTATTCTATAACCCAACGTGTACGTAATGTTGGCACACCTCCGTATTTATTATTATATTTCATGTCATACTTAGACAAATCGTTGTCCGCACATCGCATAGCGACTAATTTAATCACCCATATTTCCAAAACCTAAGTTTTTAAGGTAAATTGGGTGGTATAATACTAAATTTCAGGACCTATTCTATCATCCTATGTGTACGTCATGTTGGCACACTTCCGTATTTATTTTATTTTTCATGTCATACTTTGACAAATCGCTGTCCGCACATCTCAATGCGACTACTTTAATCACCCATATTTCCAAAACCTAAGTTTTTACGGTAACTTGGGTGGTATAATACAGAAGTTCTGGTCCAATTCTATCACCCTATGTGTACGTCATGTACCCACAATTCCGTATTTATTTTTATATTTCATGTCAAACTTAGACAAATCGTTGTCCGCACATCGCATAGCGACTAATTTAATCAGCCATATTTCCAAAACCTAAGTTTTTACGGTAACTTGGGTGGTATAATACAGAAGTTCTGATCCTATTCTATCACCCTATGTGTACGTCATGTATCCACAATTCCGTATTTATTTTTATATTTCATGTCAAACTTAGACAAATCGTTGTCCGCACATCGCATAGCGACTAATTTAATCACCCATATTTCCAAAACCTAAGTTTTTACGGTAACTTGGGTGGTATAGTACTAAAGTTCTGGACCTATTCTATCATCCTATGTGTACGTCATGTTGGCACACCTCCGTATTTATTTTATTTTTCATGTCATAATTTGACAAATCGCTGTCCGCACATCTCAATGCGACTACTTTAATCAGCCATATTTCCAAAACCTAAGTTTTTACGGTAACTTGGGTGGTATAATACAGAAGTCCTGGTCCTATTCTATCACCCTATGTGTACGTCATGTATCCACAATTCCGTATTTATTTTTATATTTCATGTCAAACTTAGACAAATCGTTGTCCGCATATCGCATAGCGACTAATTTAATCACCCATATTTCCAAAACCTAAGTTTTTACGGTAACTTGGGTGGTATAATACAGAAGTTCTGGTCCTATTCTATCACCCTATGTGTACGTCATGTACCCACAATTCCGTATTTATTTCTATATTTCATGTCAAACTTAGACAAATCGTTGTCCGCACATCGCATAGCGACTAATTTAATCAGCCATATTTCCAAAACCTAAGTTTTTACGGTAACTTGGGTGGTATAATACAGAAGTTCTGATCCTATTGTATCACCCTATGTGTACGTCATGTGTCCACAATTCCGTATTTATTTTTATATTTCATGTCAAACTTAGACAAATCGTTGTCCGCACATCGCATAGCGACTAATTTAATCACCCATATTTCCAAAACCTAACTTTTTACGGTAACTTGGGTGGTATAGTACTAAAGTTCTGGACCTATTCTATCATCCTATGTGTACGTCATGTTGGCACACCTCCGTATTTATTTTATTTTTCATGTCATAATTTGACAAATCGCTGTCCGCACATCTCAATGCGACTACTTTAATCAGCCATATTTCCAAAACCTAAGTTTTTAAGGTAACTTGGGTGGTATAGTACTAAAGTTCTGGACCAATTCTATCATCCTATGTGTACGTCATGTTGGCACACCTCCGTATTTTTTTATATTTCGTGTCAAACTTCGACAAATCGTTGTCCGCACATCGCATAGCGACTAATTTAATCACCCATATTTCCAAAACCTAAGTTTTTACGGTAACTTGGGTGGTATAGTACAGAAGTTCTGGTCCTATTCTATCACCCTATGTGTACGTCATGTATCCACAATTCCGTATTTATTTTTATATTTCATGTCAAACTTAGACAAATCGCTGTCCGCACATCTCAATGCGACTACTTTAATCAGCCATATTTCCAAAACCTAAGTTTTTACGGTAACTTGGGTGGTATAGTACTAAAGTTCTGGACCTATTCTATCATCCTATGTGTACGTCATGTTGGCACACCTCCGTATTTTTTTATATTTCGTGTCAAACTTCGACAAATCTCTGTCCGCACATCTCAATGCGACTACTTTAATCAGCCATATTTCCAAAACCTAAGTTTTTACGGTAACTTGGGTGGTATAATACAGAAGTTCTGGTCCTATTCTATCACCCTACGTGTACGTAATGTTGGCACACCTCCGTATTTATTATTATATTTCATGTCATACTTAGACAAATCGTTGTCCGCACATCGCATAGCGACTAATTTAATCACCCATATTTCCAAAACCTAAGTTTTTAAGGTAACTTGGGTGGTATAGTACTATAGTTCTGGTCCTATTCTTTCATCCTACGTGTACGTCATGCTGACACACTGCCGTATTTATTTTATTTTTCATGTCATACTTTGACAAATCGCTGTCCGCACATCTCAATGCGACTACTTTAATCAGCCATATTTCCAAAACCTAAGTTTTTACGGTAACTTGGGTGGTATAATACAGAAGTTCTGGTCCTATTCTATCACCCTATGAGTACGTCATGTATCCACAATTCCGTATTTATTTTTTTATTTCATGTCAAACTTAGACAAATCGTTGTCCGCACATCGCATAGCGACTAATTTAATCACCCATATTTCCAAAACCTAAGTTTTTAAGGTAACTTGGGTGGTATAATACTAAATTTCAGGACCTATTCTATCATCCTATGCGTACGTCATGTTGGCACACTTCCGTATTTATTTTATTTTTCATGTCATACTTTGACAAATCGCTGTCCGCACATCTCAATGCGACTACTTTAATCAGCCATATTTCCAAAACCTAAGTTTTTACGGTTCTTGGTTGGTATAGTACTAAAGTTCTGGACCTATTCTATCATCCTATGTGTACGTCATGTTGGCACACCTCCGTATTTTTTTTATATTTCGTGTCAAACTTCGACAAATCTCTGTCCGCACATCTCAATGCGACTACTTTAATCAGCCATATTTCCAAAACCTAAGTTTTTACGGTAACTTGGGTGGTATAATACAAAAGTTCTGGTCCTATTTTATCACCCTACGTGTACGTAATGTTGGCACACCTCCGTATTTATTATTATATTTCATGTCATACTTAGACAAATCGTTGTCCGCACATCGCATAGCGACTAATTTAATCACCCATATTTCCAAAACCTAAGTTTTTAAGGTAACTTGGGTGGTATAGTACTAAAGTTCTGGTCCTATTCTTTCATCCTATGTGTACGTCATGTACCCACAATTCCGTATTTATTTTTATATTTCATGTCAAACTTAGACAAATCGTTGTCCGCACATCGCATAGCGACTAATTTAATCAGCCATATTTCCAAAACCTAAGTTTTTACGGTAACTTGGGTGGTATAATACAGAAGTTCTGATCCTATTCTATCACCCTATGTGTACGTCATGTATCCACAATTCCGTATTTATTTTTATATTTCATGTCAAACTTAGACAAATCGTTGTCCGCACATCGCATAGCGACTAATTTAATCACCCATATTTCCAAAACCTAAGTTTTTACGGTAACTTGGGTGGTATAGTACTAAAGTTCTGGACCTATTCTATCATCCTATGTGTACGTCATGTTGGCACACCTCCGTATTTATTTTATTTTTCATGTCATAATTTGACAAATCGCTGTCCGCACATCTCAATGCGACTACTTTAATCAGCCATATTTCCAAAACCTAAGTTTTTACGGTAACTTGGGTGGTATAATAAAGAAGTCCTGGTCCTATTTTATCACCCTATGTGTACGTCATGTATCCACAATTCCGTATTTATTTTTATATTTCATGTCAAACTTAGACAAATCGTTGTCCGCATATCGCATAGCGACTAATTTAATCACCCATATTTCCAAAACCTAAGTTTTTACGGTAACTTGGGTGGTATAATACAGAAGTTCTGGTCCTATTTCATCACCCTACGTGTACGTCATGCTGACACACTGCCGTATTTATTTTATATTTTATGTCAAACTTAGGTAGATCACTGTCCACACATCCAAAGCGACTATTTTAATCACCCGTATTTCCAAATCCTAAGTTTTTAAGGTAACTTGGGTGGTATAGTACTAAAGTTCTGGACCTATTCTATCATCCTATGTGTACGTCATGTTGGCACACCTCCGTATTTTTTTATATTTCGTGTCAAACTTCGACAAATCGTTGTCCGCACATCGCATAGCGACTAATTTAATCACCCATATTTCCAAAACCTAAGTTTTTACGGTAACTTGGGTGGTATAATACAGAAGTTCTGGTCCTATTCTATCACCCTATGTGTACGTCATGTATCCACAATTCCGTATTTATTTTTATATTTCATGTCAAACTTAGACAAATCGCTGTCCGCACATCTCAATGCGACTACTTTAATCAGCCATATTTCCAAAACCTAAGTTTTTACGGTAACTTGGGTGGTATAATACAGAAGTTCTGGTCCTATTCTATCACCCTATGTGTACGTCATGTATCCACAATTCCGTATTTATTTTTATATTTCATGTCAAACTTAGACAAATCGTTGTCCGCACATCGCATAGCGACTAATTTAATCACCCATATTTCCAAAACCTAAGTTTTTAAGGTAACTTGGGTGGTATAATACTAAATTTCAGGACCTATTCTATCATCCTATGCGTACGTCATGTTGGCACACTTCCGTATTTATTTTATTTTTCATGTCATACTTTGACAAATCGCTGTCCGCACATCTCAATGCGACTACTTTAATCAGCCATATTTCCAAAACCTAAGTTTTTACGGTAACTTGGTTGGTATAGTACTAAAGTTCTGGACCTATTCTATCATCTTATGTGTACGTCATGTTGGCACACCTCCGTATTTTTTTTATATTTCGTGTCAAACTTCGACAAATCTCTGTCCGCACATCTCAATGCGACTACTTTAATCAGCCATATTTCCAAAACCTAAGTTTTTACGGTAACTTGGGTGGTATAATACAAAAGTTCTGGTCCTATTCTATCACCCTACGTGTACGTAATGTTGGCACACCTCCGTATTTATTATTATATTTCATGTCATACTTAGACAAATCGTTGTCCGCACATCGCATAGCGACTAATTTAATCACCCATATTTCCAAAACCTAAGTTTTTAAGGTAACTTGGGTGGTATAGTACTAAAGTTCTGGTCCTATTCTTTCATCCTATGTGTACGTCATGTACCCACAATTCCGTATTTATTTTTATATTTCATGTCAAACTTAGACAAATCGTTGTCCGCACATCGCATAGCGACTAATTTAATCAGCCATATTTCCAAAACCTAAGTTTTTACGGTAACTTGGGTGGTATAATACAGAAGTTCTGATCCTATTCTATCACCCTATGTGTACGTCATGTATCCACAATTCCGTATTTATTTTTATATTTCATGTCAAACTTAGACAAATCGTTGTCCGCACATCGCATAGCGACTAATTTAATCACCCATATTTCCAAAACCTAAGTTTTTACGGTAACTTGGGTGGTATAGTACTAAAGTTCTGGACCTATTCTATCATCCTATGTGTACGTCATGTTGGCACACCTCCGTATTTATTTTATTTTTCATGTCATAATTTGACAAATCGCTGTCCGCACATCTCAATGCGACTACTTTAATCAGCCATATTTCCAAAACCTAAGTTTTTACGGTAACTTGGGTGGTATAATAAAGAAGTCCTGGTCCTATTTTATCACCCTATGTGTACGTCATGTATCCACAATTCCGTATTTATTTTTATATTTCATGTCAAACTTAGACAAATCGTTGTCCGCATATCGCATAGCGACTAATTTAATCACCCATATTTCCAAAACCTAAGTTTTTACGGTAACTTGGGTGGTATAATACAGAAGTTCTGGTCCTATTTCATCACCCTACGTGTACGTCATGCTGACACACTGCCGTATTTATTTTATATTTTATGTCAAACTTAGGTAGATCACTGTCCACACATCCAAAGCGACTATTTTAATCACCCGTATTTCCAAATCCTAAGTTTTTAAGGTAACTTGGGTGGTATAGTACTAAAGTTCTGGACCTATTCTATCATCCTATGTGTACGTCATGTTGGCACACCTCCGTATTTTTTTATATTTCGTGTCAAACTTCGACAAATCGTTGTCCGCACATCGCATAGCGACTAATTTAATCACCCATATTTCCAAAACCTAAGTTTTTACGGTAACTTGGGTGGTATAATACAGAAGTTCTGGTCCTATTCTATCACCCTATGTGTACGTCATGTATCCACAATTCCGTATTTATTTTTATATTTCATGTCAAACTTAGACAAATCGCTGTCCGCACATCTCAATGCGACTACTTTAATCAGCCATATTTCCAAAACCTAAGTTTTTACGGTAACTTGGGTGGTATAGTACTAAATTTCTGGACCTATTCTTTCATCCTACGTGTACGTCATGCTGACACACTGCCGTATTTATTTTATTTTTCATGTCATACTTTGACAAATCGCTGTCCGCACATCTCAATGCGACTACTTTAATCAGCCATATTTCCAAAACCTAAGTTTTTACGGTAACTTGGGTGGTATAATACAGAAGTTCTGGTCCTATTCTATCACCCTATGTGTACGTCATGTATCCACAATTCCGTATTTATTTTTATATTTCATGTCAAACTTAGACAAATCGTTGTCCGCACATCGCATAGCGACTAATTTAATCACCCATATTTCCAAAACCTAAGTTTTTAAGGTAACTTGGGTGGTATAATACTAAATTTCAGGACCTATTCTATCATCCTATGCGTACGTCATGTTGGCACACTTCCGTATTTATTTTATTTTTCATGTCATACTTTGACAAATCGCTGTCCGCACATCTCAATGCGACTACTTTAATCAGCCATATTTCCAAAACCTAAGTTTTTACGGTAACTTGGTTGGTATAGTACTAAAGTTCTGGACCTATTCTATCATCCTATGTGTACGTCATGTTGGCACACCTCCGTATTTTTTTTATATTTCGTGTCAAACTTCGACAAATCTCTGTCCGCACATCTCAATGCGACTACTTTAATCAGCCATATTTCCAAAACCTAAGTTTTTACGGTAACTTGGGTGGTATAATACAAAAGTTCTGGTCCTATTCTATCACCCTACGTGTACGTAATGTTGGCACACCTCCGTATTTATTATTATATTTCATGTCATACTTAGACAAATCGTTGTCCGCACATTGCATAGCGACTAATTTAATCACCCATATTTCCAAAACCTAAGTTTTTAAGGTAACTTGGGTGGTATAGTACTAAAGTTCTGGTCCTATTCTTTCATCCTATGTGTACGTCATGTTGGCACACTTCCGAATTTATTTTATTTTTCATGTCATACTTTGACAAATCGCTGTCCGCACATCTCAATGCGACTACTTTAATCAGCCATATTTCCAAAACCTAAGTTTTTACGGTAACTTGGGTGGTATAATACAGAAGTTCTGGTCCTATTCTATCACCCTATGTGTACGTCATGTATCCACAAATCCGTATTTATTTTTATATTTCATGTCAAACTTAGACAAATCGTTGTCCGCACATCGCATAGCGACTAATTTAATCACCCATATTTCCAAAACCTAAGTTTTTACGGTAACTTGGGTGGTATAATAAAGAAGTTCTGGTCCTATTCTATCACCCTATGTGTACGTCATGTATCCACAATTCCGTATTTATTTTTATATTTCATGTCAAACTTAGACAAATCGCTGTCCGCACATCTCAATGCGACTAATTTAATCACCCATATTTCCAAAACCTAAGTTTTTAAGGTACCTTGGGTGGTATAGTACTAAAGTTCTGGACCTATTCTTTCATGCTATGTGTACGTCATGTTGGCACACTTCCGTATTTATTTTATTTTTCATGTTATACTTTGACAAATCGCTGTCCGCACATCTCAATGCGACTACTTTAATCAGCCATATTTCCAAAACCTAAGTTTTTACGGTAACTTGGTTGGTATAGTACTAAAGTTCTGGACCTATTCTATCATCCTATGTGTACGTCATGTTGGCACACCTCCGTATTTATTATTATATTTCATGTCTTACTTAGACAAATCGTTGTCCGCACATCGCATAGCGACTAATTTAATCACCCATATTTCCAAAACCTAAGTTTTTAAGGTAACTTGGGTGGTATAGTACTAAAGTTCTGGTCCTATTCTTTCATTCTACGTGTACGTCATGCTGACACACTGCCGTATTTATTTTATTTTTCATGTCATACTTTGACAAATCGCTGTCCGCACATCTCAATGCGACTACTTTAATCAGCCATATTTCCAAAACCTAAGTTTTTACGGTAACTTGGGTGGTATAATACAGAAGTTCTGGTCCTATTCTATCACCCTATGTGTACGTCATGTATCCACAATTCCGTATTTATTTTTATATTTCATGTCAAACTTAGACAAATCGCTGTCCGCACATCTCAATGCGACTACTTTAATCAGCCATATTTCCAAAACCTAAGTTTTTACGGTAACTTGGGTGGTATAGTACTAAAGTTCTGGTCCTATTCTATCATCCTTTGTGTACGTCATGTTGGCACACCTCCGTATTTTTTTTATATTTCGTGTCAAACTTCGACAAATCTCTGTCCGCACATCTCAAAGCGACTACTTTAATCAGCCATATTTCCAAAACCTAAGTTTTTACGGTAACTTGGGTGGTATAATACAGAAGTTCTGGTCCTATTCTATCACCCTATGTGTACGTCATGTATCCACAATTCCGTATTTATTTTTATATTTTATGTCAAACTTAGACAAATCGTTGTCCGCATATCGCATAGCGACTAATTTAATCACCCATATTTCCAAAACCTAAGTTTTTACGGTAACTTGGGTGGTATAATACAGACGTTCTGGTCCTATTTCATCACCCTACGTGTACGTCATGCTGACATACTGCCGTATTTATTTTATATTTTATGTCAAATTTAGGTAGATCACTGTCCACACATCCAAAGCGACTATTTTAATCACCCGTGTTTCCAAAACCTAAGTTTTTACGGTAACTTGGGTGGTATAATACAGAAGTTCTGGTCCTATTCTATCACCCTATGTGTACGTCATGTATCCACAATTCCGTATTTATTTTTATATTTCATGTCAAACTTAGACAAATCGCTGTCCGCACATCTCAATGCGACTAATTTAATCAACCATATTTCCAAAACCTAAGTTTTTAAGGTACCTTGGGTGGTATAGTACTAAAGTTCTGGACCTATTCTTTCATCCTATGTGTACGTCATGTTGGCACACTTCCGTATTTATTTTATTTTTCATGTCATACTTTGACAAATCGCTGTCCGCACATCTCAATGCGACTACTTTAATCAGCCATATTTCCAAAACCTAAGTTTTTACGGTAACTTGGGTGGTATAATACAGAAGTTCTGGTCCTATTCTATCACCCTATGTGTACGTCATGTTGGCACACCTCCGTATTTTTTTTATATTTCATGTCAAACTTAGACAAATCGTTGTCCGCACATCGCATAGCGACTAATTTAATCACCCATATTTCCAAAACCTAAGTTTTTACGGTAACTTGGGTGGTATAGTACTAAAGTTCTGGACCTATTCTATCATCCTATGTGTACGTCATGTTGGCACACCTCCGTATTTATTTTATTTTTCATGTCATAATTGGACAAATCGCTGTCCGCACATCTCAATGCGACTACTTTAATCAGCCATACTTCCAAAACCTAGGTTTTTACGGTAACTTGGGTGGTATAATACAGAAGTCCTGGTCCTATTCTATCACCCTATGTGTACGTCATGTATCCACAATTCCGTATTTATTTTTATATTTCATGTCAAACTTAGACAAATCGTTGTCCGCATATCGCATAGCGACTAATTTAATCACCCATATTTCCAAAACCTAAGTTTTTACGGTAACTTGGGTGGTATAATACAGAAGTTCTGGTCCTATTTCATCACCCTACGTTTACGTCATGCTGACACACTGCCGTATTTATTTTATATTTTATGTCAAACTTAGGTAGATCACTGTCCACACATCCAAAGCGACTATTTTAATCACCCGTATTTCCAAATCCTAAGTTTTTAAGGTAACTTGGGTGGTATAGTACTAAAGTTCTGGACCTATTCTATCATCCTATGTGTACGTCATGTTGGCACACCTCCGTATTTTTTTTATATTTCGTGTCAAACTTCGACAAATCGTTGTCCGCACATCGCATAGCGACTAATTTAATCACCCATATTTCCAAAACCTAAGTTTTTACGGTAACTTGGGTGGTATAATACAAAAGTTCTGGTCCTATTCTATCACCCTACGTGTACGTAATGTTGGCACACCTCCGTATTTATTATTATATTTCATGTCATACTTAGACAAATCGTTGTCCGCACATTGCATAGCGACTAATTTAATCACCCATATTTCCAAAACCTAAGTTTTTAAGGTAACTTGGGTGGTATAGTACTAAAGTTCTGGTCCTATTCTTTCATCCTATGTGTACGTCATGTTGGCACACTTCCGAATTTATTTTATTTTTCATGTCATACTTTGACAAATCGCTGTCCGCACATCTCAATGCGACTACTTTAATCAGCCATATTTCCAAAACCTAAGTTTTTACGGTAACTTGGGTGGTATAATACAGAAGTTCTGGTCCTATTCTATCACCCTATGTGTACGTCATGTATCCACAAATCCGTATTTATTTTTATATTTCATGTCAAACTTAGACAAATCGTTGTCCGCACATCTCAAAGCGACTACTTTAATCAGCAATATTTCCAAAACCTAAGTTTTTACGGTAACTTGGGTGGTATAATAAAGAAGTTCTGGTCCTATTCTATCACCCTATGTGTACGTCATGTATCCACAATTCCGTATTTATTTTTATATTTCATGTCAAACTTAGACAAATCGCTGTCCGCACATCTCAATGCGACTAATTTAATCACCCATATTTCCAAAACCTAAGTTTTTAAGGTACCTTGGGTGGTATAGTACTAAAGTTCTGGACCTATTCTTTCATGCTATGTGTACGTCATGTTGGCACACTTCCGTATTTATTTTATTTTTCATGTTATACTTTGACAAATCGCTGTCCGCACATCTCAATGCGACTACTTTAATCAGCCATATTTCCAAAACCTAAGTTTTTACGGTAACTTGGTTGGTATAGTACTAAAGTTCTGGACCTATTCTATCATCCTATGTGTACGTCATGTTGGCACACCTCCGTATTTATTATTATATTTCATGTCTTACTTAGACAAATCGTTGTCCGCACATCGCATAGCGACTAATTTAATCACCCATATTTCCAAAACCTAAGTTTTTAAGGTAACTTGGGTGGTATAGTACTAAAGTTCTGGTCCTATTCTTTCATTCTACGTGTACGTCATGCTGACACACTGCCGTATTTATTTTATTTTTCATGTCATACTTTGACAAATCGCTGTCCGCACATCTCAATGCGACTACTTTAATCAGCCATATTTCCAAAACCTAAGTTATTACGGTAACTTGGGTGGTATAATACAGAAGTTCTGGTCCTATTCTATCACCCTATGTGTACGTCATGTATCCACAATTCCGTATTTATTTTTATATTTCATGTCAAACTTAGACAAATCGCTGTCCGCACATCTCAATGCGACTACTTTAATCAGCCATATTTCCAAAACCTAAGTTTTTACGGTAACTTGGGTGGTATAGTACTAAAATTCTAGTCCTATTCTATCATCCTTTGTGTACGTCATGTTGGCACACCTCCGTATTTTTTTTATATTTCGTGTCAAACTTCGACAAATCTCTGTCCGCACATCTCAAAGCGACTACTTTAATCAGCCATATTTCCAAAACCTAAGTTTTTACGGTAACTTGGGTGGTATAATACAGAAGTTCTGGTCCTATTCTATCACCTTATGTGTACGTCATGTATCCACAATTCCGTATTTATTTTTATATTTTATGTCAAACTTAGACAAATCGTTGTCCGCATATCGCATAGCGACTAATTTAATCACCCATATTTCCAAAACCTAAGTTTTTACGGTAACTTGGGTGGTATAATACAGACGTTCTGGTCCTATTTCATCACCCTACGTGTACGTCATGCTGACACACTGCCGTATTTATTTTATATTTTATGTCAAATTTAGGTAGATCACTGTCCACACATCCAAAGCGACTATTTTAATCACCCGTGTTTCCAAAACCTAAGTTTTTACGGTAACTTGGGTGGTATAATACAGAAGTTCTGGTCCTATTCTATCACCCTATGTGTACGTCATGTATCCACAATTCCGTATTTATTTTTATATTTCATGTCAAACTTAGACAAATCGCTGTCCGCACATCTCAATGCGACTAATTTAATCAATTATATTTCCAAAACCTAAGTTTTTAAGGTACCTTGGGTGGTATAGTACTAAAGTTCTGGACCTATTCTTTCATCCTATGTGTACGTCATGTTGGCACACTTCCGTATTTATTTTATTTTTCATGTCATACTTTGACAAATCGCTGTCCGCACATCTCAATGCGACTACTTTAATCAGCCATATTTCCAAAACCTAAGTTTTTACGGTAACTTGGGTGGTATAATACAGAAGTTCTGGTCCTATTCTATCACCCTATGTGTACGTCATGTTGGCACACCTCCGTATTTTTTTTATATTTCGTGTCAAACTTCGACAAATCTCTGTCCGCACATGTCAATGCGACTACTTTAATCAGCCATATTTCCAAAACCTAAGTTTTTACGGTAACTTGGGTGGTATAATACAGAAGTTCTGGTCCTATTCTATCACCCTATGTGTACGTCATGTATCCACAATTCCGCATTTATTTTTATATTTCATGTCAAACTTAGACAAATCGTTGTCCGCACATCGCATAGCGACTAATTTAATCACCCATATTTCCAAAACCTAAGTTTTTACGGTAACTTGGGTGGTATAGTACTAAAGTTCTGGACCTATTCTATCATCCTATGTGTACGTCATGTTGGCACACCTCCGTATTTATTTTATTTTTCATGTCATAATTTGACAAATCGCTGTCCGCACATCTCAATGCGACTACTTTAATCAGCCATACTTCCAAAACCTAGGTTTTTACGGTAACTTGGGTGGTATAATACAGAAGTCCTGGTCCTATTCTATCACCCTATGTGTACGTCATGTATCCACAATTCCGTATTTATTTTTATATTTCATGTCAAACTTAGACAAATCGTTGTCCGCATATCGCATAGCGACTAATTTAATCACCCATATTTCCAAAACCTAAGTTTTTACGGTAACTTGGGTGGTATAATACAGAAGTTCTGGTCCTATTTCATCACCCTACGTTTACGTCATGCTGACACACTGCCGTATTTATTTTATATTTTATGTCAAACTTAGGTAGATCACTGTCCACACATCCAAAGCGACTATTTTAATCACCCGTATTTCCAAATCCTAAGTTTTTAAGGTAACTTGGGTGGTATAGTACTAAAGTTCTGGACCTATTCTATCATCCTATGTGTACGTCATGTTGGCACACCTCCGTATTTTTTTTATATTTCGTGTCAAACTTCGACAAATCGTTGTCCGCACATCGCATAGCGACTAATTTAATCACCCATATTTCCAAAACCTAAGTTTTTAAGGTAACTTGGGTGGTATAATACTAAATTTCAGGACCTATTCTTTCATCCTATGTGTACGTCATGTTGGCACACTTCCGTATTTATTTTATTTTTCATGTCAAACTTAGACAAATCTCTGTCCGCACATCTCAATGCGACTACTTTAATCAGCCATATTTCCAAAACCTAAGTTTTTACGGTAACTTGGGTGGTATAATACAGAAGTTATGGTCCTATTCTATCACCCTATGTGTACGTCATGTATCCACAATTCCGTATTTATATTTATATTTCATGTCAAACTTAGACAAATCGTTGTCCGCACATCGCATAGCGACTAATTTAATCACCCATATTTCCAAAACCTAAGTTTTTAAGGTAACTTGGGTGGTATAATACTAAATTTCAGGACCTATTCTATCATCCTATGTGTACGTCATGTTGGCACACCTCCGTATTTTTTTTATATTTCGTGTCAAACTTCGACAAATCTCTGTCCGCACATCTCAATGCGACTACTTTAATCAGCCATATTTCCAAAACCTAAGTTTTTACGGTAACTTGGGTGGTATAGTACTAAAGTTCTGGTCCTATTCTATCACCCTACGTGTACGTAATGTTGGCACACCTCCGTATTTATTATTATATTTCATGTCATACTTAGACAAATCGTTGTCCGCACATCGCATAGCGACTAATTTAATCACCCATATTTCCAAAACCTATGTTTTTACGGTAACTTGGGTGGTATAGTACTAAAGTTCTGGACCTATTTTATCATCCTATGTGTACGTCATGTTGGCACACCTCCGTATTTATTTTTATATTTCATGTCAAACTTAGACAAATCGCTGTCCGCACATCTCAATGCGACTACTTTAATCAGCCATATTTCCAAAACCTAAGTTTTTATGGTAACTTGGGTGGTATAGTACTAAAGTTCTGGACCTATTCTATCATCCTATGTGTACGTCATGTTGGCACACCTCCGTATTTTTTTATATTTCGTGTCAAACTTCGACAAATCTCTGTCCGCACATCTCAATGCGACTCCTTTAATCACCCATATTTCCAAAACCTAAGTTTTTAAGGTAACTTGGGTAGTATAATACAAAATTTCAGGACCTATTCTATCACCCTATGTGTACGTCATGTATCCAAAATTCCGTATTTATTTTTATATTTCATGTCAAACTTAGACAAATCGTTGACCGCACATCGCATAGCGACTAATTTAATCACCCAGATTTCCAAAACCTAAGTTTTTAAGGTAACTTGGGTGGTATAATACTAAATTTCAGGACCTATTCTATCATCCTATGTGTACGTCATGTTGGCACACTTCCGTATATATTTTATTTTTCATGTCATACTTTGACAAATCGCTGTCCGCACATCTCAATGCGACTACTTTAATCACCCATATTTCCAAAACCTAAGTTTTTACGGTAACTTGGGTGGTATAATACAGAAGTTCTGGTCCTATTCTATCACCCTATGTGTACGTCATGTATCCACAATTCCGTATTTATTTTTATATTTCATGTCAAACTTAGACAAATCGTTGTCCGCACATCGCATAGCGACTAATTTAATCACCCATATTTCCAAAACCTAGGTTTTTACGGTAACTTGGGTGGTATAATACTAAATTTCAGGACCTATTCTATCATCCTATGTGTACGTCATGTTGGCACAATTCCGTATTTATTTTTATATTTCATGTCAAACTTAGACAAATCGTTGTCCGCACATCGCATAGCGACTAATTTAATCACCCATATTTCCAAAACCTAAGTTTTTAAGGTAACTTGGGTGGTATAATACAGAAGTTCTGGTCCTATTCTTTCATCCTACGTGTACGTCATGCTGACACACTGCCGTATTTATTTTATATTTATGTCAAACTTAGGTGGATCACTGTCCACACATCCAAAGCGACTATTTTAATCACCCGTATTTCCAAAACCTAGGTTTTTAAGGTAACTTGGGTGGTATAGTACTAAAGTTCAGGACCTATTCTATCATCCTATGTGTACGTCATGTTGGCACACCTCCGTATTTATTATTATATTTCATGTCATACTTAGGCAAATCGTTGTCCGCACATCGCATAGCGACTAATTTAATCACCCATATTTCCAAAACCTAAGTTTTTAAGGTAACTTGGGTGGTATAGTACTAAAGTTCTGGACCTACTCTATCATCCTTTGTGTACGTCATGTTGGCACACCTCCGTATTTTTTTTATATTTCGTGTCAAACTTTGACAAATCTCTGTCCGCACATGTCAATGCGACTACTTTAATCAGCCATATTTCCAAAACCTAAGTTTTTACGGTAACTTGGGTGGTATAATACAGAAGTTCTGGTCCTATTCTATCACCCTACGTGTACGTAATGTTGGCACACCTCCGTATTTATTTTTATATTTCATGTCAAACTTAGACAAATCGTTGTCCGCACATCGCATAGCGACTAATTTAATCACCCATATTTCCGAAACCTATGTTTTTACGGTAACTTGGTTGGTATAGTACTAAATTTCTGGACCTATTTTATCATCCTATGTGTACGTCATGTTGGCACACCTCCGTATTTAATTTTATATTTCATGTCAAACTTAGACAAATCGCTGTCCGCACATCTCAATGCGACTACTTTAATCAGCCATATTTCCAAAACCTAAGTTTTTATGGTAACTTGGGATGGTATAGTACTAAAGTTCTGGACCTATTCTATCATCCTATGTGTACGTCATGTTGGCACACCTTCGTATTTTTTTATATTTCGTGTCAAACTTCGACAAATCTCTGTCCGCACATCTCAATGCGACTCCTTTAATCACCCATATTTCCAAAACCTAAGTTTTTAAGGTAACTTGGGTGATATAATACTAAATTTCAGGACCTATTCTATCACCCTATGTGTACGTCATGTATCCAAAATTCCGTATTTATTTTTATATTTCATGTCAAACTTAGACAAATCGTTGGCCGCACATCGCATAGCGACTAATTTAATCACCCAGATTTCCAAAACCTAAGTTTTTAAGGTAACTTGGGTGGTATAATACTAAATTTCAGGACCTATTCTATCATCCTATGTGTACGTCATGTTAGCACACTTCCGTATATATTTTATTTTTCATGTCATACTTTGACAAATCGCTGTCCGCACATCTCAATGCGACTACTTTAATCACCCATATTTCCAAAACCTAAGTTTTACGGTAACTTGGGTGGTATGATACAGAAGTTCTGGTCCTATTCTATCACCCTATGTGTACGTCATGTTGGCACAATTCCGTATTTATTTTTATATTTCATGTCAAACTTAGACAAATCGTTGTCCGCACATCGCATAGCGACTAATTTAATCACCCATATTTCCAAAACCTAAGTTTTTAAGGTAACTTGGGTGGTATAATACAGAAGTTCTGGTCCTATTCTTTCATCCTACGTGTACGTCATGCTGACACACTGCCGTATTTATTTTATATTTATGTCAAACTTAGGTGGATCACTGTCCACACATCCAAAGCGACTATTTTAATCACCCGTATTTCCAAAACCTAGGTTTTTAAGGTAACTTGGGTGGTATAGTACTAAAGTTCAGGACCTATTCTATCATCCTATGTGTACGTCATGTTGGCACACCTCCGTATTTATTATTATATTTCATGTCATACTTAGGCAAATCGTTGTCCGCACATCGCATAGCGACTAATTTAATCACCCATATTTCCAAAACCTAAGTTTTTACGGTAACTTGGGTGGTATAATACTAAATTTCAGGACCTATTCTATCACCCTATGTGTACGTCATGTTGGCACACTTCCGTATTTATTTTATTTTTCATGTCATACTTTGACAAATCGCTGTCCGCACATCTCAATGCGACTACTTTAATCAGCCATATTTCCAAAACCTAAGTTTTTACGGTAACTTGGGTGGTATAATACAGAAGTTCTGGTCCTATTCTATCACCCTATGTGTACGTCATGTATCCACAATTCCGTATTTATTTTTATATTTCATGTCAAACTTAGACAAATCGTTGTCCGCACATCGCATAGCGACTAATTTAATCACCCATATTTCCAAAACCTAAGTTTTTACGGTAACTTGGGTGGTATAATACAGAAGTTCTGGTCCTATTCTATCACCCTATGTGTACGTCATGTATCCACAATTCCGTATTTATTTTTATATTTCATGTCAAACTTAGACAAATCGCTGTCCGCACATCTCAATGCGACTACTTTAATCAGCCATATATCCAAAACCTAAGTTTTTACGGTAACTTGGGTGGTATAATACAGAAGATCTGGTCCTATTCTATCACCCTATGTGTACGTCATGTATCCACAATTCCGTATTTATTTTTATATTTCATGTCAAACTTAGACAAATCGTTGTCCGCACATCGCATAGCGACTAATTTAATCACCCATATTTCCAAAACCTAAGTTTTTAAGGTAACTTGGGTGGTATAATACTAAATTTCAGGACCTATCCTATCATCCTATGTGTACGTCATGTTGGCACACTTCCGTATTTATTTTATTTTTCATGTCATACTTTGACAAATCGCTGTCCGCACATCTCAATGCGACTACTTTAATCAGCCATATTTCCAAAACCTAAGTTTTTACGGTAACTTGGGTGGTATAATACAGAAGTTCTGGTCCTATTCTATCACCCTACGTGTACGTCATGTATCCACAATTCCGTATTTATTTTTATATTTCATGTCAAACTTAGACAAATCGTTGTCCGCACATCGCATAGCGACTAATTTAATCACCCATATTTCCAAAACCTAAGTTTTTAAGGTAACTTGGGTGGTATAATACTAAATTTCAGGACCTATTCTTTCATCCTATGTGTACGTCATGTTGGCACACTTCCGTATTTATTTTATTTTTCATGTCAAACTTAGACAAATCTCTGTCCGCACATCTCAATGCGACTACTTTAATCAGCCATATTTCCAAAACCTAAGTTTTTACGGTAACTTGGGTGGTATAATACAGAAGTTCTGGTCCTATTCTATCACCCTATGTGTACGTCATGTATCCACAATTCCGTATTTATTTTTATATTTCATGTCAAACTTAGACAAATCGTTGTCCGCACATCGCATAGCGACTAATTTAATTACCCATATTTCCAAAACCTAAGTTTTTAAGGTAACTTGGGTGGTATAATATTAAATTTCAGGACCTATTCTATCATCCTATGTGTACGTCATGTTGGCACACCTCCGTATTTTTTTTATATTTCGTGTCAAACTTCGACAAATCTCTGTCCGCACATCTCAATGCGACTACTTTAATCAGCCATATTTCCAAAACCTAAGTTTTTACGGTAACTTGGGTGGTATAGTACTAAAGTTCTGGTCCTATTCTATCACCCTACGTGTACGTAATGTTGGCACACCTCCGTATTTATTATTATATTTCATGTCATACTTAGACAAATCGTTGTCCGCACATCGCATAGCGACTAATTTAATCACCCATATTTCCAAAACCTATGTTTTTACGGTAACTTGGGTGGTATAGTACTAAAGTTCTGGACCTATTTTATCATCCTATGTGTACGTCATGTTGGCACACCTCCGTATTTATTTTTATATTTCATGTCAAACTTAGACAAATCGCTGTCCGCACATCTCAATGCGACTACTTTAATCAGCCATATTTCCAAAACCTAAGTTTTTATGGTAACTTGGGTGGTATAGTACTAAAGTTCTGGACCTATTCTATCATCCTATGTGTACGTCATGTTGGCACACCTCCGTATTTTTTTATATTTCGTGTCAAACTTCGACAAATCTCTGTCCGCACATCTCAATGCGACTCCTTTAATCACCCATATTTCCAAAACCTAAGTTTTTAAGGTAACTTGGGTAGTATAATACAAAATTTCAGGACCTATTCTATCACCCTATGTGTACGTCATGTATCCAAAATTCCGTATTTATTTTTATATTTCATGTCAAACTTAGACAAATCGTTGACCGCACATCGCATAGCGACTAATTTAATCACCCAGATTTCCAAAACCTAAGTTTTTAAGGTAACTTGGGTGGTATAATACTAAATTTCAGGACCTATTCTATCATCCTATGTGTACGTCATGTTGGCACACTTCCGTATATATTTTATTTTTCATGTCATACTTTGACAAATCGCTGTCCGCACATCTCAATGCGACTACTTTAATCACCCATATTTCCAAAACCTAAGTTTTTACGGTAACTTGGGTGGTATAATACAGAAGTTCTGGTCCTATTCTATCACCCTATGTGTACGTCATGTATCCACAATTCCGTATTTATTTTTATATTTCATGTCAAACTTAGACAAATCGTTGTCCGCACATCGCATAGCGACTAATTTAATCACCCATATTTCCAAAACCTAAGTTTTTACGGTAACTTGGGTGGTATAATACTAAATTTCAGGACCTATTCTATCATCCTATGTGTACGTCATGTTGGCACAATTCCGTATTTATTTTTATATTTCATGTCAAACTTAGACAAATCGTTGTCCGCACATCGCATAGCGACTAATTTAATCACCCATATTTCCAAAACCTAAGTTTTTAAGGTAACTTGGGTGGTATAATACAGAAGTTCTGGTCCTATTCTTTCATCATACGTGTACGTCATGCTGACACACTGCCGTATTTATTTTATATTTATGTCAAACTTAGGTGGATCACTGTCCACACATCCAAAGCGACTATTTTAATCACCCGTATTTCCAAAACCTAGGTTTTTAAGGTAACTTGGGTGGTATAGTACTAAAGTTCAGGACCTATTCTATCATCCTATGTGTACGTCATGTTGGCACACCTCCGTATTTATTATTATATTTCATGTCATACTTAGGCAAATCGTTGTCCGCACATCGCATAGCGACTAATTTAATCACCCATATTTCCAAAACCTAAGTTTTTAAGGTAACTTGGGTGGTATAGTACTAAAGTTCTGGACCTATTCTATCATCCTTTGTGTACGTCATGTTGGCACACCTCCGTATTTTTTTTATATTTCGTGTCAAACTTTGACAAATCTCTGTCCGCACATGTCAATGCGACTACTTTAATCAGCCATATTTCCAAAACCTAAGTTTTTACGGTAACTTGGGTGGTATAATACAGAAGTTCTGGTCCTATTCTATCACCCTACGTGTACGTAATGTTGGCACACCTCCGTATTTATTTTTATATTTCATGTCAAACTTAGACAAATCGTTGTCCGCACATCGCATAGCGACTAATTTAATCACCCATATTTCCGAAACCTATGTTTTTACGGTAACTTGTTTGGTATAGTACTAAATTTCTGGACCTATTTTATCATCCTATGTGTACGTCATGTTGGCACACCTCCGTATTTATTTTTATATTTCATGTCAAACTTAGACAAATCGCTGTCCGCACATCTCAATGCGACTACTTTAATCAGCCATATTTCCAAAACCTAAGTTTTTATGGTAACTTGGGTGGTATAGTACTAAAGTTCTGGACCTATTCTATCATCCTATGTGTACGTCATGTTGGCACACCTTCGTATTTTTTTATATTTCGTGTCAAACTTCGACAAATCTCTGTCCGCACATCTCAATGCGACTCCTTTAATCACCCATATTTCCAAAACCTAAGTTTTTAAGGTAACTTGGGTGATATAATACTAAATTTCAGGACCTATTCTATCACCCTATGTGTACGTCATGTATCCAAAATTCCGTATTTATTTTTATATTTCATGTCAAACTTAGACAAATCGTTGTCCGCACATCGCATAGCGACTAATTTAATCACCCAGATTTCCAAAACCTAAGTTTTTAAGGTAACTTGGGTGGTATAATACTAAATTTCAGGACCTATTCTATCATCCTATGTGTACGTCATGTTAGCACACTTCCGTATATATTTTATTTTTCATGTCATACTTTGACAAATCGCTGTCCGCACATCTCAATGCGACTACTTTAATCACCCATATTTCCAAAACCTAAGTTTTACGGTAACTTGGGTGGTATGATACAGAAGTTCTGGTCCTATTCTATCACCCTATGTGTACGTCATGTTGGCACAATTCCGTATTTATTTTTATATTTCATGTCAAACTTAGACAAATCGTTGTCCGCACATCGCATAGCGACTAATTTAATCACCCATATTTCCAAAACCTAAGTTTTTAAGGTAACTTGGGTGGTATAATACAGAAGTTCTGGTCCTATTCTTTCATCCTACGTGTACGTCATGCTGACACACTGCCGTATTTATTTTATATTTATGTCAAACTTAGGTGGATCACTGTCCACACATCCAAAGCGACTATTTTAATCACCCGTATTTCCAAAACCTAGGTTTTTAAGGTAACTTGGGTGGTATAGTACTAAAGTTCAGGACCTATTCTATCATCCTATGTGTACGTCATGTTGGCACACCTCCGTATTTATTATTATATTTCATGTCATACTTAGGCAAATCGTTGTCCGCACATCGCATAGCGACTAATTTAATCACCCATATTTCCAAAACCTAAGTTTTTAAGGTAACTTGGGTGGTATAGTACTAAAGTTCTGGACCTATTCTATCATCCTTTGTGTACGTCATGTTGGCACACCTCCGTATTTTTTTTATATTTCGTGTCAAACTTTGACAAATCTCTGTCCGCACATGTCAATGCGACTACTTTAATCAGCCATATTTCCAAAACCTAAGTTTTTACGGTAACTTGGGTGGTATAATACAGAAGTTCTGGTCCTATTCTATCACCCTACGTGTACGTAATGTTGGCACACCTCCGTATTTATTTTTATATTTCATGTCAAACTTAGACAAATCGTTGTCCGCACATCGCATAGCGACTAATTTAATCACCCATATTTCCGAAACCTATGTTTTTACGGTAACTTGGTTGGTATAGTACTAAATTTCTGGACCTATTTTATCATCCTATGTGTACGTCATGTTGGCACACCTCCGTATTTATTTTTTTATTTCATGTCAAACTTAGACAAATCGTTGTCCGCACATCGCATAGCGACTAATTTAATCACCCATATTTCCAAAACCTAAGTTTTTACGGTAACTTGGGTGGTATAATACTAAATTTCAGGACCTATTCTATCATCCTATGTGTACGTCATATTGGCACACTTCCGTATTTATTTTATTTTTCATGTCATACTTTGACAAATCGCTGTCCGCACATCTCAATGCGACTACTTTAATCAGCCATATTTCCAAAACCTAAGTTTTTACGGTAACTTGGGTGGTATAATACAGAAGTTCCGGTCCTATTCTATCACCCTACGTGTACGTAATGTTGGCACACCTCCGTATTTATTATTATATTTCATGTCATACTTAGACAAATCGTTGTCCGCACATCGCATAGCGACTAATTTAATCACCCATATTTCCAAAACCTAAGTTTTTAAGGTAACTTGGGTGGTATAGTACTAAAGTTCTGGTCCTATTCTTTCATCCTATGTGTACGTAATGTTGGCACACTTCCGTATTTATTTTATTTTTCATGTCATACTTTGACAAATCGCTGTCCGCACATCTCAATGCGACTACTTTAATCAGCCATATTTCCAAAACCTAAGTTTTTACGGTAACTTGGGTGGTATAATACAGAAGTTCTGGTCCTATTCTATCACCCTACGTGTACGTAATGTTGGCACACCTCCGTATTTATTATTATATTTCATGTCATACTTAGACAAATCGTTGTCCGCACATCGCATAGCGACTAATTTAATCACCCATATTTCCAAAACCTAAGTTTTTAAGGTAACTTGGGTGGTATAGTACTAAAGTTCTGGTCCTATTCTTTCATCCTACGTGTACGTCATGCTGACACACTGCCGTATTTATTTTATATTTTATGTCAAACTTAGGTGGATCGCTGTCCACACATCCAAAGCGACTATTTTAATCACCCGTATTTCCAAAACCTAAGTTTTGACGGTAACCTGAGTGGTATAATAATATAGTTCTAATCCTATTCTATCACCCAATGTGTACGTCATGTATCCAAAATTCCGTATTTATTTTTATATTTCATGTCAAACTTAGACAAATCGTTGTCCGCACATCGCATAGCGACTAATTTAATCACCCATATTTCAAAAACCTAAGCTTTTACGGTAACTTGGGTGGTATAATACAGAAGTTCTGGTCCTATTCTATCACCCTATGTGTACGTCATGTATCCACAATTCCGTATTTATTTTTATATTTCATGTCAAACTTAGACAAATCGTTGTCCGCACATCGCATAGCGACTAATTTAATCACCCATATTTCCAAAACCTAAGTTTTTAAGGTAACTTGGGTGGTATAATACAGAAGTTCTGGTCCTATTCTTTCATCCTACGTGTACGTCATGCTGACACACTGCCGTATTTATTTTATATTTATGTCAAACTTAGGTGGATCACTGTCCACACATCCAAAGCGACTATTTTAATCACCCGTATTTCCAAAACCTAAGTTTTTAAGGTAACTTGGGTGGTATAGTACTAAAGTTCTGGACCTATTCTATCATCCTATGTGTACGTCATGTTGGCACACCTCCGTATTGTTTTTATATTTCGTGTCAAACTTCGACAAACCTCTGTCCGCACATCTCAATGCGACTACTTTAATCAGCCATATTTCCAAAACCTAAGTTTTTACGGTAACTTGGGTGGTATAATACAGAAGTTCTGGTCCTATTCTATCACCCTACGTGTACGTAATGTTGGCACACCTCCGTATTTATTATTATATTTCATGTCATACTTAAACAAATCGTTGTCCGCACATCGCATAGCGACTAATTTAATCACCCATATTTCCAAAACCTAAGTTTTTACGGTAACTTGGGTGGTATAGTACTAAAGTTCTGGACCTATTCTATCATCCTATGTGTACGTCATGTTGGCACACCTCCGTATTTATTTTTATATTTCATGTCAAACTTAGACAAATCGCTGTCCGCACATCTCAATGCGACTACTTTAATCACCCATATTTCCAAAACCTAAGTTTTTAAGGTAACTTGGGTGGTATAATACTAAATTTCAGGACCTATTCTATCACCCTATGTGTACGTCATGTATCCACAATTCCGTATTTATTTTTATATTTCATGTCAAACTTAGACAAATCGTTGTCCGCACATCGCATAGCGACTAATTTAATCACCCATATTTCCAAAACCTAAGTTTTTAAGGTAACTTGGGTGGTATAATACTAAATTTCAGGACCTATTCTATCATCCTATGCGTACGTCATGTTGGCACACTTCCGTATTTATTTTATTTTTCATGTCATACTTTGACAAATCGCTGTCCGCACATCTCAATGCGACTACTTTAATCAGCCATATTTCCAAAACCTAAGTTTTTACGGTAACTTGGGTGGTATAGTACTAAAGTTCTGGACCTATTCTATCATCCTATGTGTACGTCATGTTGGCACACCTCCGTATTTTTTTTATATTTCGTGTCAAACTTCGACAAATTTCTGTCCGCACATCTCAATGCGACTACTTTAATCAGCCATATTTCCAAAACCTAAGTTTTTACGGTAACTTGGGTGGTATAATACAGAAGTTCTGGTCCTATTCTATCACCCTATGTGTACGTCATGTATCCACAATTCCGTATTTATTTTTATATTTCATGTCAAACTTAGACAAATCGTTGTCCGCACATCGCATAGCGACTAATTTAATCACCCATATTTCCAAAACCTAAGTTTTTAAGGTAACTTGGGCGGTATAATACAGAAGTTCTGGTCCTATTCTTTCATCCTACGTGTACGTCATGCTGACACACTGCCGTATTTATTTTATATTTTATGTCAAACTTAGGTGGATCACTGTCCACACATCCAAAGCGACTATTTTAATCACCCGTATTTCCAAAACCTAAGTTTTTAAGGTATCTTGGGTGGTATAGTACTAAAGTTCTGGACCTATTCTATCATCCTATGTGTACGTCATGTTGGCACACCTCCGTATTGTTTTTATATTTCGTGTCAAACTTCGACAAACCTCTGTCCGCACATCTCAATGCGACTACTTTAATCAGCCATATTTCCAAAACCTAAGTTTTTGCGGTAACTTGGGTGGTATAATACAGAAGTTCTGGTCCTATTCTATCACCCTATATGTACGTAATGTTGGCACACCTCCGTATTTATTATTATATTTCAAGTCATACTTAGACAAATCGTTGTCCGCACATCGCATAGCGACTAATTTAATCACCCATATTTCCAAAACCTAAGTTTTTAAGGTAACTTGGGTGGTATAATACTAAATTTCAGGACCTATTCTATCATCCTATGTGTACGTCATGTTGGCATACTTCCGTATTTATTTTATTTTTCATGTCATACTTTGACAAATCGCTGTCCGCACATCTCAATGCGACTACTTTAATCAGCCATATTTCCAAAACCTAAGTTTTTACGGTAACTTGGGTGGTATAATACAGAAGTTCTGGTCCTATTCTATCACCCTACGTGTACGTAATGTTGGCACACCTCCGTATTTATTATTATATTTCATGTCATACTTAGACAAATCGTTGTCCGCACATCGCATAGCGACTAATTTAATCACCCATATTTCCAAAACCTAAGTTTTTAAGGTAACTTGGGTGGTATAGTACTAAAGTTCTGGTCCTATTCTTTCATCCTACGTGTACGTCATGCTGACACACTGCCGTATTTATTTTATATTTTATGTCAAACTTAGGTGGATCGCTGTCCACACATCCAAAGCGACTATTTTAATCACCCGTATTTCCAAAACCTAAGTTTTGACGGTAACCTGAGTGGTATAATAATATAGTTCTAATCCTATTCTATCACCCAATGTGTACGTCATGTATCCAAAATTCCGTATTTATTTTTATATTTCATGTCAAACTTAGACAAATCGTTGTCCGCACATCGCATAGCGACTAATTTAATCACCCATATTTCCAAAACCTAAGCTTTTACGGTAACTTGGGTGGTATAATACAGAAGTTCTGGTCCTATTCTATCACCCTATGTGTACGTCATGTATCCACAATTCCGTATTTATTTTTATATTTCATGTCAAACTTAGACAAATCGTTGTCCGCACATCGCATAGCGACTAATTTAATCACCCATATTTCCAAAACCTAAGTTTTTAAGGTAACTTGGGTGGTATAATACAGAAGTTCTGGTCCTATTCTTTCATCCTACGTGTACGTCATGCTGACACACTGCCGTATTTATTTTATATTTATGTCAAACTTAGGTGGATCACTGTCCACACATCCAAAGCGACTATTTTAATCACCCGTATTTCCAAAACCTAGGTTTTTAAGGTAACTTGGGTGGTATAGTACTAAAGTTCTGGACCTATTCTATCATCCTATGTGTACGTCATGTTGGCACACCTCCGTATTGTTTTTATATTTCGTGTCAAACTTCGACAAACCTCTGTCCGCACATCTCAATGCGACTACTTTAATCACCCATATTTCCAAAACCTAAGTTTTTAAGGTAACTTGGGTGGTATAATACTAAATTTCAGGACCTATTCTATCATCCTATGCGTACGTCATGTTGGCACACTTCCGTATTTATTTTATTTTTCATGTCATACTTTGACAAATCGCTGTCCGCACATCTCAATGCGACTAATTTAATCACCCATATTTCCAAAACCTAAGTTTTTACGGTAACTTGGGTGGTATAATACAGAAGTTCTGGTCCTATTCTATCACCCTACGTGTACGTAATGTTGGCACACCTCCGTATTTATTATTATATTTCATGTCATACTTAAACAAATCGTTGTCCGCACATCGCATAGCGACTAATTTAATCACCCATATTTCCAAAACCTAAGTTTTTACGGTAACTTGGGTGGTATAGTACTAAAGTTCTGGACCTATTCTATCATCCTATGTGTACGTCATGTTGGCACACCTCCGTATTTATTTTTATATTTCATGTCAAACTTAGACAAATCGCTGTCCGCACATCTCAATGCGACTACTTTAATCACCCATATTTCCAAAACCTAAGTTTTTAAGGTAACTTGGGTGGTATAATACTAAATTTCAGGACCTATTCTATCACCCTATGTGTACGTCATGTATCCACAATTCCGTATTTATTTTTATATTTCATGTCAAACTTAGACAAATCGTTGTCCGCACATCGCATAGCGACTAATTTAATCACCCATATTTCCAAAACCTAAGTTTTTAAGGTAACTTGGGTGGTATAATACTAAATTTCAGGACCTATTCTATCATCCTATGCGTACGTCATGTTGGCACACTTCCGTATTTATTTTATTTTTCATGTCATACTTTGACAAATCGCTGTCCGCACATCTCAATGCGACTACTTTAATCAGCCATATTTCCAAAACCTAAGTTTTTACGGTAACTTGGGTGGTATAGTACTAAAGTTCTGGACCTATTCTATCATCCTATGTGTACGTCATGTTGGCACACCTCCGTATTTTTTTTATATTTCGTGTCAAACTTCGACAAATTTCTGTCCGCACATCTCAATGCGACTACTTTAATCAGCCATATTTCCAAAACCTAAGTTTTTACGGTAACTTGGGTGGTATAATACAGAAGTTCTGGTCCTATTCTATCACCCTATGTGTACGTCATGTATCCACAATTCCGTATTTATTTTTATATTTCATGTCAAACTTAGACAAATCGTTGTCCGCACATCGCATAGCGACTAATTTAATCACCCATATTTCCAAAACCTAAGTTTTTAAGGTAACTTGGGCGGTATAATACAGAAGTTCTGGTCCTATTCTTTCATCCTACGTGTACGTCATGCTGACACACTGCCGTATTTATTTTATATTTTATGTCAAACTTAGGTGGATCACTGTCCACACATCCAAAGCGACTATTTTAATCACCCGTATTTCCAAAACCTAAGTTTTTAAGGTATCTTGGGTGGTATAGTACTAAAGTTCTGGACCTATTCTATCATCCTATGTGTACGTCATGTTGGCACACCTCCGTATTGTTTTTATATTTCGTGTCAAACTTCGACAAACCTCTGTCCGCACATCTCAATGCGACTACTTTAATCAGCCATATTTCCAAAACCTAAGTTTTTACGGTAACTTGGGTGGTATAATACAGAAGTTCTGGTCCTATTCTATCACCCTATATGTACGTAATGTTGGCACACCTCCGTATTTATTATTATATTTCATGTCATACTTAGACAAATCGTTGTCCGCACATCGCATAGCGACTAATTTAATCACCCATATTTCCAAAACCTAAGTTTTTAAGGTAACTTGGGTGGTATAATACTAAATTTCAGGACCTATTCTATCATCCTATGTGTACGTCATGTTGGCATACTTCCGTATTTATTTTATTTTTCATGTCATACTTTGACAAATCGCTGTCCGCACATCTCAATGCGACTACTTTAATCAGCCATATTTCCAAAACCTAAGTTTTTACGGTAACTTGGGTGGTATAATACAGAAGTTCTGGTCCTATTCTATCACCCTACGTGTACGTAATGTTGGCACACCTCCGTATTTATTATTATATTTCATGTCATACTTAGACAAATCGTTGTCCGCACATCGCATAGCGACTAATTTAATCACCCATATTTCCAAAACCTAAGTTTTTAAGGTAACTTGGGTGGTATAGTACTAAAGTTCTGGTCCTATTCTTTCATCCTACGTGTACGTCATGCTGACACACTGCCGTATTTATTTTATATTTTATGTCAAACTTAGGTGGATCGCTGTCCACACATCCAAAGCGACTATTTTAATCACCCGTATTTCCAAAACCTAAGTTTTGACGGTAACCTGAGTGGTATAATAATATAGTTCTAATCCTATTCTATCACCCAATGTGTACGTCATGTATCCAAAATTCCGTATTTATTTTTATATTTCATGTCAAACTTAGACAAATCGTTGTCCGCACATCGCATAGCGACTAATTTAATCACCCATATTTCCAAAACCTAAGCTTTTACGGTAACTTGGGTGGTATAATACAGAAGTTCTGGTCCTATTCTATCACCCTATGTGTACGTCATGTATCCACAATTCCGTATTTATTTTTATATTTCATGTCAAACTTAGACAAATCGTTGTCCGCACATCGCATAGCGACTAATTTAATCACCCATATTTCCAAAACCTAAGTTTTTAAGGTAACTTGGGTGGTATAATACAGAAGTTCTGGTCCTATTCTTTCATCCTACGTGTACGTCATGCTGACACACTGCCGTATTTATTTTATATTTATGTCAAACTTAGGTGGATCACTGTCCACACATCCAAAGCGACTATTTTAATCACCCGTATTTCCAAAACCTAGGTTTTTAAGGTAACTTGGGTGGTATAGTACTAAAGTTCTGGACCTATTCTATCATCCTATGTGTACGTCATGTTGGCACACCTCCGTATTGTTTTTATATTTCGTGTCAAACTTCGACAAACCTCTGTCCGCACATCTCAATGCGACTACTTTAATCAGCCATATTTCCAAAACCTAAGTTTTTACGGTAACTTGGGTGGTATAATACAGAAGTTCTGGTCCTATTCTATCACCCTACGTGTACGTAATGTTGGCACACCTCCGTATTTATTATTATATTTCATGTCATACTTAGACAAATCGTTGTCCGCACATCGCAAAGCGACTAATTTAATCACCCATATTTCCAAAACCTAAGTTTTTACGGTAACTTGGGTGGTATAGTACTAAAGTTCTGGACCTATTCTATCATCCTATGTGTACGTCATGTTGGCACACCTCCGTATTTATTTTTATATTGCATGTCAAACTTAGACAAATCGCTGTCCGCACATCTCAATGCGACTACTTTAATCACCCATATTTCCAAAACCTAAGTTTTTAAGGTAACTTGGGTGGTATAATACTAAATTTCAGGACCTATTCTATCACCCTATGTGTACGTCATTTATCCACAATTCCGTATTTATTTTTATATTTCATGTCAAACTTAGACAAATCGTTGTCCGCACATCGCATAGCGACTAATTTAATCACCCATATTTCCAAAACCTAAGTTTTTAAGGTAACTTGGGTGGTATAATACTAAATTTCAGGACCTATTCTATCATCCTATGCGTACGTCATGTTGGCACACTTCCGTATTTATTTTATTTTTCATGTCATACTTTGACAAATCGCTGTCCGCACATCTCAATGCGACTACTTTAATCAGCCATATTTCCAAAACCTAAGTTTTTACGGTAACTTGGGTGGTATAGTACTAAAGTTCTGGACCTATTCTATCATCCTATGTGTACGTCATGTTGGCACACCTTCGTATTTTTTTTATATTTCGTGTCAAACTTCGACAAATTTCTGTCCGCACATCTCAATGCGACTACTTTAATCAGCCATATTTCCAAAACCTAAGTTTTTACGGTAACTTGGGTGGTATAATACAGAAGTTTTGGTCCTATTCTATCACCCTACGTGTACGTAATGTTGGCACACCTCCGTATTTATTATTATATTTCATGTCATACTTAGACAAATCGTTGTCCGCACATCGCATAGCGACTAATTTAATCACCCATATTTCCAAAACCTAAGTTTTTAAGGTAACTTGGGTTGTATAGTACTAAATTTCTGGTCCTATTCTTTCATCCAATGTGTACGTCATGTTGGCACACTTCCGTATTTATTTTATTTTTCATGTCATACTTTGACAAATCGCTGTCCGCACATCTCAATGCGACTACTTTAATCAGCCATATTTCCAAAACCTAAGTTTTTACGGTAACTTGGGTGGTATAATACAGAAGTTCTGGTCCTATTCTATCACCCTACGTGTACGTCATGTATCCACAATTCCGAATTTATTTTTATATTTCATGTCAAACTTAGACGAATCGTTGTCCGCACATCGCATAGCGACTAATTTAATCACCCATATTTCCAAAACCTAAGTTTTTAAGGTAACTTGGGTGGTATAATACAGAAGTTCTGGTCCTATTCTTTCATCCTACGTGTACGTCATGCTGACACACTGCCGGATTTATTTTATATTTTATGTCAAACTTAGGTGGATCACTGTCCACACATCCAAAGCGACTATTTTAATCACCCGTATTTCCAAAACCTAAGTTTTTAAGGTATCTTGGGTGGTATAGTACTAAAGTTCTGGACCTATTCTATCATCCTATGTGTACGTCATGTTGGCACACCTCCGTATTGTTTTTATATTTCGTGTCAAACTTCGACAAACCTCTGTCCGCACATCTCAATGCGACTACTTTAATCAGCCATATTTCCAAAACCTAAGTTTTTACGGTAACTTGGGTGGTATAATACAGAAGTTCTGGTCCTATTCTATCACCCTATATGTACGTAATGTTGGCACACCTCCGTATTTATTATTATATTTCATGTCATACTTAGACAAATCGTTGTCCGCACATCGCAAAGCGACTAATTTAATCACCCATATTTCCAAAACCTAAGTTTTTACGGTAACTTGGGTGGTATAGTACTAAAGTTCTGGACCTATTCTATCATCCTATGTGTACGTCATGTTGGCACACCTCCGTATTTATTTTTATATTGCATGTCAAACTTAGACAAATCGCTGTCCGCACATCTCAATGCGACTACTTTAATCACCCATATTTCCAAAACCTAAGTTTTTAAGGTAACTTGGGTGGTATAATACTAAATTTCAGGACCTATTCTATCACCCTATGTGTACGTCATTTATCCACAATTCCGTATTTATTTTTATATTTCATGTCAAACTTAGACAAATCGTTGTCCGCACATCGCATAGCGACTAATTTAATCACCCATATTTCCAAAACCTAAGTTTTTAAGGTAACTTGGGTGGTATAATACTAAATTTCAGGACCTATTCTATCATCCTATGCGTACGTCATGTTGGCACACTTCCGTATTTATTTTATTTTTCATGTCATACTTTGACAAATCGCTGTCCGCACATCTCAATGCGACTACTTTAATCAGCCATATTTCCAAAACCTAAGTTTTTACGGTAACTTGGGTGGTATAGTACTAAAGTTCTGGACCTATTCTATCATCCTATGTGTACGTCATGTTGGCACACCTTCGTATTTTTTTTATATTTCGTGTCAAACTTCGACAAATTTCTGTCCGCACATCTCAATGCGACTACTTTAATCAGCCATATTTCCAAAACCTAAGTTTTTACGGTAACTTGGGTGGTATAATACAGAAGTTTTGGTCCTATTCTATCACCCTACGTGTACGTAATGTTGGCACACCTCCGTATTTATTATTATATTTCATGTCATACTTAGACAAATCGTTGTCCGCACATCGCATAGCGACTAATTTAATCACCCATATTTCCAAAACCTAAGTTTTTAAGGTAACTTGGGTGGTATAGTACTAAATTTCTGGTCCTATTCTTTCATCCAATGTGTACGTCATGTTGGCACACTTCCGTATTTATTTTATTTTTCATGTCATACTTTGACAAATCGCTGTCCGCACATCTCAATGCGACTACTTTAATCAGCCATATTTCCAAAACCTAAGTTTTTACGGTAACTTGGGTGGTATAATACAGAAGTTCTGGTCCTATTCTATCACCCTACGTGTACGTAATGTATCCACAATTCCGTATTTATTTTTATATTTCATGTCAAACTTAGACAAATTGTTGTCCGCACATCGCATAGCGACTAATTTAATCACCCATATTTCCAAAACCTAAGCTTTTACGGTAGCTTGGGTGGTATAATACAGAAGTTCTGGTCCTATTCTATCACCCTATGTGTACGTCATGTATCCACAATTCCGAATTTATTTTTATATTTCATGTCAAACTTAGACGAATCGTTGTCCGCACATCGCATAGCGACTAATTTAATCACCCATATTTCCAAAACCTAAGTTTTTAAGGTAACTTGGGTGGTATAATACAGAAGTTCTGGTCCTATTCTTTCATCCTACGTGTACGTCATGCTGACACACTGCCGGATTTATTTTATATTTTATGTCAAACTTAGGTGGATCACTGTCCACACATCCAAAGCGACTATTTTAATCACCCGTATTTCCAAAACCTAAGTTTTTAAGGTATCTTGGGTGGTATAGTACTAAAGTTCTGGACCTATTCTATCATCCTATGTGTACGTCATGTTGGCACACCTCCGTATTGTTTTTATATTTCGTGTCAAACTTCGACAAACCTCTGTCCGCACATCTCAATGCGACTACTTTAATCAGCCATATTTCCAAAACCTAAGTTTTTACGGTAACTTGGGTGGTATAATACAGAAGTTCTGGTCCTATTCTATCACCCTATATGTACGTAATGTTGGCACACCTCCGTATTTATTATTATATTTCATGTCATACTTAGACAAATCGTTGTCCGCACATCGCATAGCGACTAATTTAATCACCCATATTTCCTAAACCTAAGTTTTTAAGGTAATTTGGGTAGTATAATACTAAATTTCAGAACCTATTCTATCATCCTATGCGTACGTCATGTTGGCACACTTCCGTATTTATTTTATTTTTCATGTCATACTTTGACAAATCGCTGTCCGCACATCTCAATGCGACTACTTTAATCAGCCATATTTCCAAAACCTAAGTTTTTACGGTAACTTGGGTGGTATAGTACTAAAGTTCTGGACCTATTCTATCATCCTATGTGTACGTCATGTTGGCACACCTCCGTATTTTTTTTATATTTCGTGTCAAACTTCGACAAATTTCTGTCCCTACATCTCAATGCGACCACTTTAATCAGCCATATTTCCAAAACCTAAGCTTTTACGGTAACTTGGGTGGTATAATACAGAAGTTCTGGTCCTATTCTATCACCCTATGTGTACGTCATGTATCCACAATTCCGTATTTATTTTTATATTTCATGTCAAACTTAGACAAATCGTTGTCCGCACATCGCATAGCGACTAATTTAATCACCCATATTTCCAAAACCTAAGTTTTTAAGGTAACTTGGGTGGTATAATACAGAAGTTCTGGTCCTATTCTTTCATCCTACGTGTACGTCATGCTGACACACTGCCGGATTTATTTTATATTTTATGTCAAACTTAGGTGGATCACTGTCCACACATCCAAAGCGACTATTTTAATCACCCGTATTTCCAAAACCTAAGTTTTTAAGGTATCTTGGGTGGTATAGTACTAAAGTTCTGGACCTATTCTATCATCCTATGTGTACGTCATGTTGGCACACCTCCGTATTGTTTTTATATTTCGTGTCAAACTTCGACAAACCTCTGTCCGCACATCTCAATGCGACTACTTTAATCAGCGATATTTCCAAAACCTAAGTTTTTAAGGTAACTTGGGTGGTATAATACAGAAGTTCTGGTCCTATTCTATCACCCTATATGTACGTAATGTTGGCACACCTCCGTATTTATTATTATATTTCATGTCATACTTAGACAAATCGTTGTCCGCACATCGCATAGCGACTAATTTAATCACCCATATTTCCAAAACCTAAGTTTTTAAGGTAACTTGGGTGGTATAATACTAAATTTCAGGACCTATTCTATCATCCTATGTGTACGTCATGTTGGCACACCTCCGTATTTATTTTTATATTTCATGTCAAACTTAGACAAATCGCTGTCCGCACATCGCATAGCGACTAATTTAATCAGCCATATTTCCAAAACCTAAGTTTTTCCGGTAACTTGGGTGGTATAATACAGAAGTTCTGGTCCTATTCTATCACCCTATGTGTACGTCATGTATCCACAATTCCGTATTTATTTTTTTATTTCATGTCATACTTAGACAAATCGTTGTCCGCACATCGCATAGCGACTAATTTAATCACCCATATTTCCAAAACCTAAGTTTTTAAGGTAACTTGGGTGGTATAATACTAAATTTCAGGACCTATTCTATCATCCTATGTGTACGTCATGTTGGCACACTTCCGTATTTTATTTTATTTTTCATGTCATACTTTGACAAATCGCTGTCCGCACATCTCATTGCGACTACTTTAATCACCCATATTTCCAAAACCTAAGTTTTTACGGTAACTTGGGTGGTATAATACAGAAGTTCTGGTCCTATTCTATCACCCTATGTGTACGTCATGTATCCACAATTCCGTATTTATTTTTATATTTCATGTCAAACTTAGACAAATCGTTGTCCGCACATCGCATAGCGACTAATTTATTCACCCATATTTCCAAAACCTAAGTTTTTACGGTAACTTGGGTGGTATAATACTAAATTTCAGGACCTATTCTATCATCCTACGTGTACGTCATGTTGGCACACTTCCGTATTTATTTTATTTTTCATGTCATACTTTGACAAATCGCTGTCCGCACATCTCAATGCGACTACTTTAATCAGCCATATTTCCAAAACCTAAGTTTTTACGGTAACTTGGGTGGTATAATACAGAAGTTCTGGTCCTATTCTATCACCCTACGTGTACGTAATGTTGGCACACCTCCGTATTTATTATTATATTTCATGTCATACTTAGACAAATCGTTGTCCGCACATCGCATAGCGACTAATTTAATCACCCATATTTCCAAAACCTACGTTTTTAAGGTAACTTGGGTGGTATAGTACTAAAGTTCTGGTCCTATTCTTTCATCCTATGTGTACGTAATGTTGGCACACTTCCGTATTTATTTTATTTTTCATGTCATACTTTGACAAATCGCTGTCCGCACATCTCAATGCGACTACTTTAATCAGCCATATTTCCAAAACCTAAGTTTTTACGGTAACTTGGGTGGTATAATACAGAAGTTCTTTTCCTATTCTATCACCCTACGTGTACGTAATGTTGGCACACCTCCGTATTTATTATTATATTTCATGTCATACTTAGACAAATCGTTGTCCGCACATCGCATAGCGACTAATTTAATCACCCATATTTCCAAAACCTAAGTTTTTAAGGTAACTTGGGTGGTATAGTACTAAAGTTTTGGTCCTATTCTTACATCCTACGTGTACGTCATGCTGACACACTGCCGTATTTATTTTATATTTTATGTCAAACTTAGGTGGATCACTGTCCACACATCCAAAGCGACTATTTTAATCACCCGTATTTCCAAAACCTAAGTTTTTAAGGTAACTTGGGTGGTATAGTACTAATGTTCTGGACCTATTCTATCATCCTATGTGTACGTCATGTTGGCACACCTCCGTATTTTTTTATATTTCGTGTCAAACTTCGACAAATCTCTGTCCGCACATCTCAATGCGACTACTTTAATCAGCCATATTTCCAAAACCTAAGTTTTTACGGTAACTTGGGTGGTATAATACAGATGTTCTGGTCCTATTCTATCACCCTACGTGTACGTAATGTTGGCACACCTCCGTATTTATTATTATATTTCATGTCATACTTAGACAAATCGTTGTCCGCACATCGCATAGCGACTAATTTAATCACCCATATTTCCAAAACCTAAGTTTTTACGGTAACTTGGGTGGTATAGTACTAAAGTTCTGGACCTATTCTATCATCCTATGTGTACGTCATGTTGGCACACCTCCGTATTTATTTTTATATTTCATGTCAAACTAAGACAAATCGCTGTCCGCACATCTCAATGCGACTACTTTAATCACCCATATTTCCAAAACCTAAGTTTTTAAGGTAACTTGGGTGGTATAATACTAAATTTCAGGACCTATTCTATCACCCTATGTGTACGTCATGTATCCACAATTCCGTATTTATTTTTATATTTCATGTCAAACTTAAACAAATCGTTGTCCGCACATCGCATAGCGACTAATTTAATCACCCATATTTCCAAAACCTAAGTTTTTAAGGTAACTTGGGTGGTATAATACTAAATTTCAGGACCTATTCTATCATCCTATGTGTACGTCATGTTGGCACACCTCCGTATTTATTTTTATATTTCATGTCAAACGTAGACAAATCGCTGTCCGCACATCGCATAGCGACTAATTTAATCAGCCATATTTCCAAAACCTAAGTTTTTACGGTAACTTGGGTGGTATAATACAGAAGTTCTGGTCCTATTCTATCACCCTATGTGTACGTCATGTATCCACAATTCCGTATTTATTTTTATATTTCATGTCATACTTAGACAAATCGTTGTCCGCACATCGCATAGCGACTAATTTAATCACCCATATTTCCAAAACCTAAGTTTTTACGGTAACTTGGGTGGTATAGTATTAAAGTTTCTGGACCTATTCTATCATCCTATGCGTACGTCATGTTGGCACACCTCCGTATTTATTTTTATATTTCATGTCAAACTTAGACAAATCGCTGTCCGCACATCGCATAGCGACTAATTTAATCACCCATATTTCCAAAACCTAAGTTTTTAAGGTAACTTGGATGGTATAATACTAAATTTCAGGACCTATTTTTTCATCCTATGTGTACGTATTGTTGGCACACTTCCGTATTTATTTTATTTTTCATGTCAAACTTAGACAAATCTCTGTCCGCACATCTCAATGCGACTACTTTAATCAGCCATATTTCCAAAACCTAAGTTTTTACGGTAACTTGGGTGGTATAATACAGAAGTTCTGGTCCTATTCTATCACCCTATATGTACGTAATGTTGGCACACCTCCGTATTTATTATTATATTTCATGTCATACTTAGACAAATCGTTGTCCGCACATCGCATAGCGACTAATTTAATCACCCATATTTCCAAAACCTAAGTTTTTAAGGTAACTTGGGTGGTATAATACTAAATTTCAGG
This sequence comes from Flexamia atlantica, assembly GCA_035578135.1. NCBI lineage: Eukaryota > Metazoa > Arthropoda > Insecta > Hemiptera > Cicadellidae > Flexamia > Flexamia atlantica. Next base: position 137,498 of record JAQJVK010000128.1, on the reverse strand, counting down.
ACCTATTCTATCATCCTATGTGTACGTCATGTTGGCACACTTCCGTATTTATTTTATTTTTCATGTCATACTTTGACAAATCGCTGTCCGCACATCTCAATGCGACTACTTTAATCAGCCATATTTCCAAAACCTAGGTTTTTACGGTAACTTGGGTGGTATAATACAGAAGTTCTGGTCCTATTCTATCACCCTATATGTACGTAATGTTGGCACACCTCCGTATTTATTATTATATTTCATGTCATACTTAGACAAATCGTTGTCCGCACATCGCATAGCGACTAATTTAATCACCCATATTTCCAAAACCTAAGTTTTTAAGGTAACTTGGGTGGTATAATACTAAATTTCAGGACCTATTCTTTCATCCTATGTGTACGTCATGTTGGCACACTTCTGTATTTATTTTATTTTTCATGTCAAACTTAGACAAATCTCTGTCCGCACATCTCAATGCGACTACTTTAATCAGCCATATTTCCAAAACCTAAGTTTTTACGGTAACTTGGGTGGTATAATACAGAAGTTCTGAACCTATTCTATCACCCTATGTGTACGTCATGTATCCACAATTCCGTATTTATTTTTATATTTCATGTCAAACTTAGAAAAATCGTTGTCCGCACATCGCATAGCGACTAATTTAATCACCCATATTTCCAAAACCTAAGTTTTTAAGGTAACTTGGGTGGTATAATACTAAATTTCAGGACATATTCTATCATCCTATGTGTACGTCATGTTGGCACACCTCCGTATTTATTTTTATATTTCATGTCAAACTTAGACAAATCGCTGTCCGCACATCGCATAGCGACTAATTTAATCAGCCATATTTCCAAAACCTAAGTTTTTCCGGTAACTTGGGTGGTATAATACAGAAGTTTTGGTCCTATTCTATCACCCTATGTGTACGTCATGTATCCACAATTCCGTATTTATTTTTTTATTTCATGTCATACTTAGACAAATCGTTGTCCGCACATCGCATAGCGACTAATTTAATCACCCATATTTCCAAAACCTAAGTTTTTAAGGTAACTTGGGTGGTATAATACTAAATTTCAGGACCTATTCTATCATCCTATGTGTACGTCATGTTGGCACACTTCCGTATTTAATTTTATTTTTCATGTCATACTTTGACAAATCGCTGTCCGCACATCTCAATGCGACTACTTTAATCACCCATATTTCCAAAACCTAAGTTTTTACGGTAACTTGGGTGGTATAATACAGAAGTTCTGGTCCTATTCTATCACCCTATGTGTACGTCATGTATCCACAATTCCGTATTTATTTTTATATTTCATGTCAAACTTAGACAAATCGTTGTCCGCACATCGCATAGCGACTAATTTATTCACCCATATTTCCAAAACCTAAGTTTTTACGGTAACTTGGGTGGTATAATACTAAATTTCAGGACCTATTCTATCATCCTACGTGTACGTCATGTTGGCACACTTCCGTATTTATTTTATTTTTCATGTCATACTTTGACAAATCGCTGTCCGCACATCTCAATGCGACTACTTTAATCAGCCATATTTCCAAAACCTAAGTTTTTACGGTAACTTGGGTGGTATAATACAGAAGTTCTGGTCCTATTCTATCACCCTACGTGTACGTAATGTTGGCACACCTCCGTATTTATTATTATATTTCATGTCATACTTAGACAAATCGTTGTCCGCACATCGCATAGCGACTAATTTAATCACCCATATTTCCAAAACCTAAGTTTTTAAGGTAACTTGGGTGGTATGGTACTAAAGTTCTGGTCCTATTCTTTCATCCTATGTGTACGTAATGTTGGCACACTTCCGTATTTATTTTATTTTTCATGTCATACTTTGACAAATCGCTGTCCGCACATCTCAATGCGACTACTTTAATCAGCCATATTTCCAAAACCTAAGTTTTTACGGTAACTTGGGTGGTATAATACAGAAGTTCTGGTCCTATTCTATCACCCTACGTGTACGTAATGTTGGCACACCTCCGTATTTATTATTATATTTCATGTCATACTTAGACAAATCGTTGTCCGCACATCGCATAGCGACTAATTTAATCACCCATATTTCCAAAACCTAAGTTTTTAAGGTAACTTGGGTGGTATAGTACTAAAGTTTTGGTCCTATTCTTACATCCTACGTGTACGTCATGCTGACACACTGCCGTATTTATTTTATATTTTATGTCAAACTTAGGTGGATCACTGTCCACACATCCAAAGCGACTATTTTAATCACCCGTATTTCCAAAACCTAAGTTTTTAAGGTAACTTGGGTGGTATAGTACTAATGTTCTGGACCTATTCTATCATCCTATGTGTACGTCATGTTGGCACACCTCCGTATTTTTTTATATTTCGTGTCAAACGTCGACAAATCTCTGTCCGCACATCTCAATGCGACTACTTTAATCAGCCATATTTCCAAAACCTAAGTTTTTACGGTAACTTGGGTGGTATAATACAGATGTTCTGGTCCTATTCTATCACCCTACGTGTACGTAATGTTGGCACACCTCCGTATTTATTATTATATTTCATGTCATACTTAGACAAATCGTTGTCCGCACATCGCATAGCGACTAATTTAATCACCCATATTTCCAAAACCTAAGTTTTTACGGTAACTTGGGTGGTATAGTACTAAAGTTCTGGATCTATTCTATCATCCTATGTGTACGTCATGTTGGCACACCTCCGTATTTATTTTTATATTTCATGTCAAACTTAGACAAATCGCTGTCCGCACATCTCAATGCGACTACTTTAATCACCCATATTTCCAAAACCTAAGTTTTTAAGGTAACTTGGGTGGTATAATACTAAATTTCAGGACCTATTCTATCACCCTATGTGTACGTCATGTATCCACAATTCCGTATTTATTTTTATATTTCATGTCAAACTTAAACAAATCGTTGTCCGCACATCGCATAGCGACTAATTTAATCACCCATATTTCCAAAACCTAAGTTTTTAAGGTAACTTGGGTGGTATAATACTAAATTTCAGGACCTATTCTATCATCCTATGTGTACGTCATGTTGGCACACTTCCGTATTTATTTTATTTTTCATGTCAAACTTAGACAAATCTCTGTCTGCACATCTCAATGCTACTACTTTAATCAGCCATATTTCCAAAACCTAAGTTTTTACGGTAACTTGGGTGGTATAATACAGAAGTTCTGGTCCTATTCTATCACCCTATGTGTACGTCATGTATCCACAATTCTGTATTTATTTTTATATTTCATGTCAAACTTAGACAAATCGTTGTCCGCACATCGCATAGCGACTAATTTAATCACCCATATTTCCAAAACCTAAGTTTTTAAGGTAACTTGGGTGGTATAATACTAAATTTCAGGACCTATTCTATCATCCTATGTGTACGTCATGTTGGCACACCTCCGTATTTATTTTTATATTTCATGTCAAACGTAGACAAATCGCTGTCCGCACATCGCATAGCGACTAATTTAATCAGCCATATTTCCAAAACCTAAGTTTTTACGGTAACTTGGGTGGTATAGTATTAAAGTTTCTGGACCTATTCTATCATCCTATGCGTACGTCATGTTGGCACACCTCCGTATTTATTTTTATATTTCATGTCAAACTTAGACAAATCGCTGTCCGCACATCGCATAGCGACTAATTTAATCACCCATATTTCCAAAACCTAAGTTTTTAAGGTAACTTGGATGGTATAATACTAAATTTCAGGACCTATTCTTTCATCCTATGTGTACGTCATGTTGGCACACTTCCGTATTTATTTTATTTTTCATGTCAAACTTAGACAAATCTCTGTCCGCACATCTCAATGCGACTACTTTAATCAGCCATATTTCCAAAACCTAAGTTTTTACGGTAACTTGGGTGGTATAATACAGAAGTTCTGGTCCTATTCTATCACCCTATATGTACGTAATGTTGGCACACCTCCGTATTTATTATTATATTTCATGTCATACTTAGACAAATCGTTGTCCGCACATCGCATAGCGACTAATTTAATCACCCATTTTCCAAAACCTAAGTTTTTAAGGTAACTTGGGTGGTATAATACTAAATTTCAGGACCTATTCTATCATCCTATGTGTACGTCATGTTGGCACACTTCCGTATTTATTTTATTTTTCATGTCATACTTTGACAAATCGCTGTCCGCACATCTCAATGCGACTACTTTAATCAGCCATATTTCCAAAACCTAAGTTTTTACGGTAACTTGGGTGGTATAATACAGAAGTTCTGGTCCTATTCTATCACCCTATATGTACGTAATGTTGGCACACCTCCGTATTTATTATTATATTTCATGTCATACTTAGACAAATCGTTGTCCGCACATCGCATAGCGACTAATTTAATCACCCATATTTCCAAAACCTAAGTTTTTAAGGTAACTTGGGTGGTATAATACTAAATTTCAGGACCTATTCTTTCATCCTATGTGTACGTCATGTTGGCACACTTCTGTATTTATTTTATTTTTCATGTCAAACTTAGACAAATCTCTGTCCGCACATCTCAATGCGACTACTTTAATCAGCCATATTTCCAAAACCTAAGTTTTTACGGTAACTTGGGTGGTATAATACAGAAGTTCTGAACCTATTCTATCACCCTATGTGTACGTCATGTATCCACAATTCCGTATTTATTTTTATATTTCATGTCAAACTTAGACAAATCGTTGTCCGCACATCGCATAGCGACTAATTTAATCACCCATATTTCCAAAACCTAAGTTTTTAAGGTAACTTGGGTGGTATAATACTAAATTTCAGGACCTATTCTATCATCCTATGTGTACGTCATGTTGGCACACTTCCGTATTTTTTTTATATTTCGTGTCAAACTTCGACAAATCTCTGTCCGCACATCTCAATGCGACTACTTTAATCAGCCATATTTCCAAAACCTAAGTTTTTACGGTAACTTGGGTGGTATAGTACTAAAGTTCTGGTCCTATTCTATCACCCTACGTATACGTAATGTTGGCACACCTCCGTATTTATTATTTTATTTCATGTCATACTTAGACAAATCGTTGTCCGCACATCGCATAGCGACTAATTTAATCACCCATATTTCCAAAACCTATGTTTTTACGGTAACTTGGGTGGTATAGTACTAAAGTTCTGGACCTATTCTATCATCCTATGTGTACGTCATGTTGGCACACCTCCGTATTGTTTTTATATTTCGTGTCAAACTTCGACAAACCTCTGTCCGCACATCTCAATGCGACTACTTTAATCAGCCATATTTCCAAAACCTAAGTTTTTACGGTAACTTGGGTGGTATAATACAGAAGTTCTGGTCCTATTCTATCACCCTATGTGTACGTCATGTATCCACAATTCCGTATTTATTTTTATATTTCATGTCAAACTTAGACAAATCGTTGTCCGCACATCGCATAGCGACTAATTTATTCACCCATATTTCCAAAACCTAAGTTTTTACGGTAACTTGGGTGGTATAATACTAAATTTCAGGACCTATTCTATCATCCTACGTGTACGTCATGTTGGCACACTTCCGTATTTATTTTATTTTTCATGTCATACTTTGACAAATCGCTGTCCGCACATCTCAATGCGACTACTTTAATCAGCCATATTTCCAAAACCTAAGTTTTTACGGTAACTTGGGTGGTATAATACAGAAGTTCTGGTCCTATTCTATCACCCTACGTGTACGTAATGTTGGCACACCTCCGTATTTACTATTATATTTCATGTCATACTTAGACAAATCGTTGTCCGCACATCGCATAGCGACTAATTTAATCACCCATATTTCCAAAACCTAAGTTTTTAAGGTAACTTGGGTGGTATGGTACTAAAGTTCTGGTCCTATTCTTTCATCCTATGTGTACGTAATGTTGGCACACTTCCGTATTTATTTTATTTTTCATGTCATACTTTGACAAATCGCTGTCCGCACATCTCAATGCGACTACTTTAATCAGCCATATTTCCAAAACCTAAGTTTTTACGGTAACTTGGGTGGTATAATACAGAAGTTCTGGTCCTATTCTATCACCCTACGTGTACGTAATGTTGGCACACCTCCGTATTTATTATTATATTTCATGTCATACTTAGACAAATCGTTGTCCGCACATCGCATAGCGACTAATTTAATCACCCATATTTCCAAAACCTAAGTTTTTAAGGTAACTTGGGTGGTATAGTACTAAAGTTTTGGTCCTATTCTTACATCCTACGTGTACGTCATGCTGACACACTGCCGTATTTATTTTATATTTTATGTCAAACTTAGGTGGATCACTGTCCACACATCCAAAGCGACTATTTTAATCACCCGTATTTCCAAAACCTAAGTTTTTAAGGTAACTTGGGTGGTATAGTACTAATGTTCTGGACCTATTCTATCATCCTATGTGTACGTCATGTTGGCACACCTCCGTATTTTTTTATATTTCGTGTCAAACGTCGACAAATCTCTGTCCGCACATCTCAATGCGACTACTTTAATCAGCCATATTTCCAAAACCTAAGTTTTTACGGTAACTTGGGTGGTATAATACAGATGTTCTGGTCCTATTCTATCACCCTACGTGTACGTAATGTTGGCACACCTCCGTATTTATTATTATATTTCATGTCATACTTAGACAAATCGTTGTCCGCACATCGCATAGCGACTAATTTAATCACCCATATTTCCAAAACCTAAGTTTTTACGGTAACTTGGGTGGTATAGTACTAAAGTTCTGGACCTATTCTATCATCCTATGTGTACGTCATGTTGGCACACCTCCGTATTTATTTTTATATTTCATGTCAAACTTAGACAAATCGCTGTCCGCACATCTCAATGCGACTACTTTAATCACCCATATTTCCAAAACCTAAGTTTTTAAGGTAACTTGGGTGGTATAATACTAAATTTCAGGACCTATTCTATCACCCTATGTGTACGTCATGTATCCACAATTCCGTATTTATTTTTATATTTCATGTCAAACTTTAACAAATCGTTGTCCGCACATCGCATAGCGACTAATTTAATCACCCATATTTCCAAAACCTAAGTTTTTAAGGTAACTTGGGTGGTATAATACTAAATTTCAGGACCTATTCTATCATCCTATGTGTACGTCATGTTGGCACACTTCCGTATTTATTTTATTTTTCATGTCAAACTTAGACAAATCTCTGTCTGCACATCTCAATGCTACTACTTTAATCAGCCATATTTCCAAAACCTAAGTTTTTACGGTAACTTGGGTGGTATAATACAGAAGTTCTGGTCCTATTCTATCACCCTATGTGTACGTCATGTATCCACAATTCTGTATTTATTTTTATATTTCATGTCAAACTTAGACAAATCGTTGTCCGCACATCGCATAGCGACTAATTTAATCACCCATATTTCCAAAACCTAAGTTTTTAAGGTAACTTGGGTGGTATAATACTAAATTTCAGGACCTATTCTATCATCCTATGTGTACGTCATGTTGGCACACCTCCGTATTTATTTTTATATTTCATGTCAAACGTAGACAAATCGCTGTCCGCACATCGCATAGCGACTAATTTAATCAGCCATATTTCCAAAACCTAAGTTTTTACGGTAACTTGGGTGGTATAATACAGAAGTTCTGGTCCTATTCTATCACCCTATGTGTACGTCATGTATCCACAATTCCGTATTTATTTTTATATTTCATGTCATACTTAGACAAATCGTTGTCCGCACATCGCATAGCGACTAATTTAATCACCCATATTTCCAAAACCTAAGTTTTTACGGTAACTTGGGTGGTATAGTATTAAAGTTTCTGGACCTATTCTATCATCCTATGCGTACGTCATGTTGGCACACCTCCGTATTTATTTTTATATTTCATGTCAAACTTAGACAAATCGCTGTCCGCACATCGCATAGCGACTAATTTAATCACCCATATTTCCAAAACCTAAGTTTTTAAGGTAACTTGGATGGTATAATACTAAATTTCAGGACCTATTCTTTCATCCTATGTGTACGTCATGTTGGCACACTTCCGTATTTATTTTATTTTTCATGTCAAACTTAGACAAATCTCTGTCCGCACATCTCAATGCGACTACTTTAATCAGCCATATTTCCAAAACCTAAGTTTTTACGGTAACTTGGGTGGTATAATACAGAAGTTCTGGTCCTATTCTATCACCCTATATGTACGTAATGTTGGCACACCTCCGTATTTATTATTATATTTCATGTCATACTTAGACAAATCGTTGTCCGCACATCGCATAGCGACTAATTTAATCACCCATTTTCCAAAACCTAAGTTTTTAAGGTAACTTGGGTGGTATAATACTAAATTTCAGGACCTATTCTATCATCCTATGTGTACGTCATGTTGGCACACTTCCGTATTTATTTTATTTTTCATGTCATACTTTGACAAATCGCTGTCCGCACATCTCAATGCGACTACTTTAATCAGCCATATTTCCAAAACCTAAGTTTTTACGGTAACTTGGGTGGTATAATACAGAAGTTCTGGTCCTATTCTATCACCCTATATGTACGTAATGTTGGCACACCTCCGTATTTATTATTATATTTCATGTCATACTTAGACAAATCGTTGTCCGCACATCGCATAGCGACTAATTTAATCACCCATATTTCCAAAACCTAAGTTTTTAAGGTAACTTGGGTGGTATAATACTAAATTTCAGGACCTATTCTTTCATCCTATGTGTACGTCATGTTGGCACACTTCTGTATTTATTTTATTTTTCATGTCAAACTTAGACAAATCTCTGTCCGCACATCTCAATGCGACTACTTTAATCAGCCATATTTCCAAAACCTAAGTTTTTACGGTAACTTGGGTGGTATAATACAGAAGTTCTGAACCTATTCTATCACCCTATGTGTACGTCATGTATCCACAATTCCGTATTTATTTTTATATTTCATGTCAAACTTAGACAAATCGTTGTCCGCACATCGCATAGCGACTAATTTAATCACCCATATTTCCAAAACCTAAGTTTTTAAGGTAACTTGGGTGGTATAATACTAAATTTCAGGACCTATTCTATCATCCTATGTGTACGTCATGTTGGCACACTTCCGTATTTTTTTTATATTTCGTGTCAAACTTCGACAAATCTCTGTCCGCACATCTCAATGCGACTACTTTAATCAGCCATATTTCCAAAACCTAAGTTTTTACGGTAACTTGGGTGGTATAGTACTAAAGTTCTGGTCCTATTCTATCACCCTACGTATACGTAATGTTGGCACACCTCCGTATTTATTATTTTATTTCATGTCATACTTAGACAAATCGTTGTCCGCACATCGCATAGCGACTAATTTAATCACCCATATTTCCAAAACCTATGTTTTTACGGTAACTTGGGTGGTATAGTACTAAAGTTCTGGACCTATTCTATCATCCTATGTGTACGTCATGTTGGCACACCTCCGTATTGTTTTTATATTTCGTGTCAAACTTCGACAAACCTCTGTCCGCACATCTCAATGCGACTACTTTAATCAGCCATATTTCCAAAACCTAAGTTTTTACGGTAACTTGGGTGGTATAATACAGAAGTTCTGGTCCTATTCTATCACCCTATATGTACGTAATGTTGGCACACCTCCGTATTTATTATTATATTTCATGTCATACTTAGACAAATCGTTGTCCGCACATCGCATAGCGACTAATTTAATCACCCATATTTCCTAAACCTAAGTTTTTAAGGTAATTTGGGTGGTATAATACTAAATTTCAGAACCTATTCTATCATCCTATGCGTACGTCATGTTGGCACACTTCCGTATTTATTTTATTTTTCATGTCATACTTTGACAAATCGCTGTCCGCACATCTCAATGCGACTACTTTAATCAGCCATATTTCCAAAACCTAAGTTTTTACGGTAACTTGGGTGGTATAGTACTAAAGTTCTGGACCTATTCTATCATCCTATGTGTACGTCATGTTGGCACACCTCCGTATTTTTTTTATATTTCGTGTCAAACTTCGACAAATTTCTGTCCGCACATCTCAATGCGACCACTTTAATCAGCCATATTTCCAAAACCTAAGCTTTTACGGTAACTTGGGTGGTATAATACAGAAGTTCTGGTCCTATTCTATCACCCTATGTGTACGTCATGTATCCACAATTCCGTATTTATTTTTATATTTCATGTCAAACTTAGACAAATCGTTGTCCGCACATCGCATAGCGACTAATTTAATCACCCATATTTCCAAAACCTAAGTTTTTAAGGTAACTTGGGTGGTATAATACAGAAGTTCTGGTCCTATTCTTTCATCCTACGTGTACGTCATGCTGACACACTGCCGGATTTATTTTATATTTTATGTCAAACTTAGGTGGATCACTGTCCACACATCCAAAGCGACTATTTTAATCACCCGTATTTCCAAAACCTAAGTTTTTAAGGTATCTTGGGTGGTATAGTACTAAAGTTCTGGACCTATTCTATCATCCTATGTGTACGTCATGTTGGCACACCTCCGTATTGTTTTTATATTTCGTGTCAAACTTCGACAAACCTCTGTCCGCACATCTCAATGCGACTACTTTAATCAGCGATATTTCCAAAACCTAAGTTTTTAAGGTAACTTGGGTGGTATAATACAGAAGTTCTGGTCCTATTCTATCACCCTATATGTACGTAATGTTGGCACACCTCCGTATTTATTATTATATTTCATGTCATACTTAGACAAATCGTTGTCCGCACATCGCATAGCGACTAATTTAATCACCCATATTTCCAAAACCTAAGTTTTTAAGGTAACTTGGGTGGTATAATACTAAATTTCAGGACCTATTCTATCATCCTATGTGTACGTCATGTTGGCACACCTCCGTATTTATTTTTATATTTCATGTCAAACTTAGGCAAATCGCTGTCCGCACATCGCATAGCGACTAATTTAATCAGCCATATTTCCAAAACCTAAGTTTTTCCGGTAACTTGGGTGGTATAATACAGAAGTTCTGGTCCTATTCTATCACCCTATGTGTACGTCATGTATCCACAATTCCGTATTTATTTTTTTATTTCATGTCATACTTAGACAAATCGTTGTCCGCACATCGCATAGCGACTAATTTAATCACCCATATTTCCAAAACCTAAGTTTTTAAGGTAACTTGGGTGGTATAATACTAAATTTCAGGACCTATTCTATCATCCTATGTGTACGTCATGTTGGCACACTTCCGTATTTAATTTTATTTTTCATGTCATACTTTGACAAATCGCTGTCCGCACATCTCAATGCGACTACTTTAATCACCCATATTTCCAAAACCTAAGTTTTTACGGTAACTTGGGTTGTATAATACAGAAGTTCTGGTCCTATTCTATCACCCTATGTGTACGTCATGTATCCACAATTCCGTATTTATTTTTATATTTCATGACAAACTTAGACAAATCGTTGTCCGCACATCGCATAGCGACTAATTTATTCACCCATATTTCCAAAACCTAAGTTTTTACGGTAACTTGGGTGGTATAATACTAAATTTCAGGACCTATTCTATCATCCTACGTGTACGTCATGTTGGCACACTTCCGTATTTATTTTATTTTTCATGTCATACTTTGACAAATCGCTGTCCGCACATCTCAATGCGACTACTTTAATCAGCCATATTTCCAAAACCTAAGTTTTTACGGTAACTTGGGTGGTATAATACAGAAGTTCTGGTCCTATTCTATCACCCTACGTGTACGTAATGTTGGCACACCTCCGTATTTATTATTATATTTCATGTCATACTTAGACAAATCGTTGTCCGCACATCGCATAGCGACTAATTTAATCACCCATATTTCCAAAACCTAAGTTTTTAAGGTAACTTGGGTGGTATAGTACTAAAGTTCTGGTCCTATTCTTTCATCCTATGTGTACGTAATGTTGGCACACTTCCGTATTTATTTTATTTTTCATGTCATACTTTGACAAATCGCTGTCCGCACATCTCAATGCGACTACTTTAATCAGCCATATTTCCAAAACCTAAGTTTTTACGGTAACTTGGGTGGTATAATACAGAAGTTCTGGTCCTATTCTATCACCCTACGTGTACGTAATGTTGGCACACCTCCGTATTTATTATTATATTTCATGTCATACTTAGACAAATCGTTGTCCGCACATCGCATAGCGACTAATTTAATCACCCATATTTCCAAAACCTAAGTTTTTAAGGTAACTTGGGTGGTATAGTACTAAAGTTTTGGTCCTATTCTTACATCCTACGTGTACGTCATGCTGACACACTGCCGTATTTATTTTATATTTTATGTCAAACTTAGGTGGATCACTGTCCACACATCCAAAGCGACTATTTTAATCACCCGTATTTCCAAAACCTAAGTTTTTAAGGTAACTTGGGTGGTATAGTACTAATGTTCTGGACCTATTCTATCATCCTATGTGTACGTCATGTTGGCACACCTCCGTATTTTTTTATATTTCGTGTCAAACTTCGACAAATCTCTGTCCGCACATCTCAATGCGACTACTTTAATCAGCCATATTTCCAAAACCTAAGTTTTTACGGTAACTTGGGTGGTATAATACAGATGTTCTGGTCCTATTCTATCACCCTACGTGTACGTAATGTTGGCACACCTCCGTATTTATTATTATATTTCATGTCATACTTAGACAAATCGTTGTCCGCACATCGCATAGCGACTAATTTAATCACCCATATTTCCAAAACCTAAGTTTTTACGGTAACTTGGGTGGTATAGTACTAAAGTTCTGGACCTATTCTATCATCCTATGTGTACTTCATGTTGGCACACCTCCGTATTTATTTTTATATTTCATGTCAAACTTAGACAAATCGCTGTCCGCACATCTCAATGCGACTACTTTAATCACCCATATTTCCAAAACCTAAGTTTTTAAGGTAACTTGGGTGGTATAATACTAAATTTCAGGACCTATTCTATCACCCTATGTGTACGTCATGTATCCACAATTCCGTATTTATTTTTATATTTCATGTCAAACTTAAACAAATCGTTGTCCGCACATCGCATAGCGACTAATTTAATCACCCATATTTCCAAAACCTAAGTTTTTAAGGTAACTTGGGTGGTATAATACTAAATTTCAGGACCTATTCTATCATCCTATGTGTACGTCATGTTGGCACACTTCCGTATTTATTTTATTTTTCATGTCAAACTTAGACAAATCTCTGTCTGCACATCTCAATGCTACTACTTTAATCAGCCATATTTCCAAAACCTAAGTTTTTACGGTAACTTGGGTGGTATAATACAGAAGTTCTGGTCCTATTCTATCACCCTATGTGTACGTCATGTATCCACAATTCCGTATTTATTTTTATATTTCATGTCAAACTTAGACAAATCGTTGTCCGCACATCGCATAGCGACTAATTTAATCACCCATATTTCCAAAACCTAAGTTTTTAAGGTAACTTGGGTGGTATAATACTAAATTTCAAGACCTATTCTATCATCCTATGTGTACGTCATGTTGGCACACCTCCGTATTTATTTTTATATTTCATGTCAAACGTAGACAAATCGCTGTCCGCACATCGCATAGCGACTAATTTAATCAGCCATATTTCCAAAACCTAAGTTTTTACGGTAACTTGGGTGGTATAATACAGAAGTTCTGGTCCTATTCTATCACCCTATGTGTACGTCATGTATCCACAATTCCGTATTTATTTTTATATTTCATGTCATACTTAGACAAATCGTTGTCCGCACATCGCATAGCGACTAATTTAATCACCCATATTTCCAAAACCTAAGTTTTTACGGTAACTTGGGTGGTATAGTATTAAAGTTTCTGGACCTATTCTATCATCCTATGCGTACGTCATGTTGGCACACCTCCTTATTTATTTTTATATTTCATGTCAAACTTAGACAAATCGCTGTCCGCACATCGCATAGCGACTAATTTAATCACCCATATTTCCAAAACCTAAGTTTTTAAGGTAACTTGGATGGTATAATACTAAATTTCAGGACCTATTCTTTCATCCTATGTGTACGTCATGTTGGCACACTTCCGTATTTATTTTATTTTTCATGTCAAACTTAGACAAATCTCTGTCCGCACATCTCAATGCGACTACTTTAATCAGCCATATTTCCAAAACCTAAGTTTTTACGGTAACTTGGGTGGTATAATACAGAAGTTCTGGTCCTATTCTATCACCCTATATGTACGTAATGTTGGCACACCTCCGTATTTATTATTATATTTCATGTCATACTTAGACAAATCGTTGTCCGCACATCGCATAGCGACTAATTTAATCACCCATATTTCCAAAACCTAAGTTTTTAAGGTAACTTGGGTGGTATAATACTAAATTTCAGGACCTATTCTATCATCCTATGTGTACGTCATGTTGGCACACTTCCGTATTTATTTTATTTTTCATGTCATACTTTGACAAATCGCTGTCCGCACATCTCAATGCGACTACTTTAATCAGCCATATTTCCAAAACCTAAGTTTTTACGGTAACTTGGGTGGTATAATACAGAAGTTCTGGTCCTATTCTATCACCCTATATGTACTAATTTAATCTCAATGCGACTAATTTAATCACCCATATTTCCAAAACCTAAGTTTTTAAGGTAACTTGGGTGGTATAATACTAAATTTCAGGACCTATTCTATCATCCTATGTGTACGTCATGTTGGCACACTTCCGTATTTAATTTTATTTTTCATGTCATACTTTGACAAATCGCTGTCCGCACATCTCAATGCGACTACTTTAATCACCCATATTTCCAAAACCTAAGTTTTTACGGTAACTTGGGTGGTATAATACAGAAGTTCTGGTCCTATTCTATCACCCTATGTGTACGTCATGTATCCACAATTCCGTATTTATTTTTATATTTCATGTCAAACTTAGACAAATCGTTGTCCGCACATCGCATAGCGACTAATTTATTCACCCATATTTCCAAAACCTAAGTTTTTACGGTAACTTGGGTGGTATAATACTAAATTTCAGGACCTATTCTATCATCCTACGTGTACGTCATGTTGGCACACTTCCGTATTTATTTTATTTTTCATGTCATACTTTGACAAATCGCTGTCCGCACATCTCAATGCGACTACTTTAATCAGCCATATTTCCAAAACCTAAGTTTTTACGGTAACTTGGGTGGTATAATACAGAAGTTCTGGTCCTATTCTATCACCCTACGTGTACGTAATGTTGGCACACCTCCGTATTTATTATTATATTTCATGTCATACTTAGACAAATCGTTGTCCGCACATCGCATAGCGACTAATTTAATCACCCATATTTCCAAAACCTAAGTTTTTAAGGTAACTTGGGTGGTATAGTACTAAAGTTCTGGTCCTATTCTTTCATCCTATGTGTACGTAATGTTGGCACACTTCCGTATTTATTTTATTTTTCATGTCATACTTTGACAAATCGCTGTCCGCACATCTCAATGCGACTACTTTAATCAGCCATATTTCCAAAACCTAAGTTTTTACGGTAACTTGGGTGGTATAATACAGAAGTTCTGGTCCTATTCTATCACCCTACGTGTACGTAATGTTGGCACACCTCCGTATTTATTATTATATTTCATGTCATACTTAGACAAATCGTTGTCCGCACATCGCATAGCGACTAATTTAATCACCCATATTTCCAAAACCTAAGTTTTTAAGGTAACTTGGGTGGTATAGTACTAAAGTTTTGGTCCTATTCTTACATCCTACGTGTACGTCATGCTGACACACTGCCGTATTTATTTTATATTTTATGTCAAACTTAGGTGGATCACTGTCCACACATCCAAAGCGACTATTTTAATCACCCGTATTTCCAAAACCTAAGTTTTTAAGGTAACTTGGGTGGTATAGTACTAATGTTCTGGACCTATTCTCTCATCCTATGTGTACGTCATGTTGGCACACCTCCGTATTTTTTTATATTTCGTGTCAAACTTCGACAAATCTCTGTCCGCACATCTCAATGCGACTACTTTAATCAGCCATATTTCCAAAACCTAAGTTTTTACGGTAACTTGGGTGGTATAATACAGATGTTCTGGTCCTATTCTATCACCCTACGTGTACGTAATGTTGGCACACCTCCGTATTTATTATTATATTTCATGTCATACTTAGACAAATCGTTGTCCGCACATCGCATAGCGACTAATTTAATCACCCATATTTCCAAAACCTAAGTTTTTACGGTAACTTGGGTGGTATAGTACTAAAGTTCTGGACCTATTCTATCATCCTATGTGTACGTCATGTTGGCACACCTCCGTATTTATTTTTATATTTCATGTCAAACTTAGACAAATCGCTGTCCGCACATCTCAATGCGACTACTTTAATCACCCATATTTCCAAAACCTAAGTTTTTAAGGTAACTTGGGTGGTATAATACTAAATTTCAGGACCTATTCTATCACCCTATGTGTACGTCATGTATCCACAATTCCGTATTTATTTTTATATTTCATGTCAAACTTAAACAAATCGTTGTCCGCACATCGCATAGCGACTAATTTAATCACCCATATTTCCAAAACCTAAGTTTTTAAGGTAACTTGGGTGGTATAATACTAAATTTCAGGACCTATTCTATCATCCTATGTGTACGTCATGTTGGCACACTTCCGTATTTATTTTATTTTTCATGTCAAACTTAGACAAATCTCTGTCTGCACATCTCAATGCTACTACTTTAATCAGCCATATTTCCAAAACCTAAGTTTTTACGGTAACTTGGGTGGTATAATACAGAAGTTCTGGTCCTATTCTATCACCCTATGTGTACGTCATGTATCCACAATTCCGTATTTATTTTTATATTTCATGTCAAACTTAGACAAATCGTTGTCCGCACATCGCATAGCGACTAATTTAATCACCCATATTTCCAAAACCTAAGTTTTTAAGGTAACTTGGGTGGTATAATACTAAATTTCAAGACCTATTCTATCATCCTATGTGTACGTCATGTTGGCACACCTCCGTATTTATTTTTATATTTCATGTCAAACGTAGACAAATCGCTGTCCGCACATCGCATAGCGACTAATTTAATCAGCCATATTTCCAAAACCTAAGTTTTTACGGTAACTTGGGTGGTATAATACAGAAGTTCTGGTCCTATTCTATCACCCTATGTGTACGTCATGTATCCACAATTCCGTATTTATTTTTATATTTCATGTCATACTTAGACAAATCGTTGTCCGCACATCGCATAGCGACTAATTTAATCACCCATATTTCCAAAACCTAAGTTTTTACGGTAACTTGGGTGGTATAGTATTAAAGTTTCTGGACCTATTCTATCATCCTATGCGTACGTCATGTTGGCACACCTCCTTATTTATTTTTATATTTCATGTCAAACTTAGACAAATCGCTGTCCGCACATCGCATAGCGACTAATTTAATCACCCATATTTCCAAAACCTAAGTTTTTAAGGTAACTTGGGTGGTATAATACTAAATTTCAGGACCTATTCTATCATCCTATGTGTACGTCATGTTGGCACACTTCCGTATTTATTTTATTTTTCATGTCATACTTTGACAAATCGCTGTCCGCACATCTCAATGCGACTACTTTAATCAGCCATATTTCCAAAACCTAAGTTTTTACGGTAACTTGGGTGGTATAATACAGAAGTTCTGGTCCTATTCTATCACCCTATATGTACTAATTTAATCTCAATGCGACTAATTTAATCACCCATATTTCCAAAACCTAAGTTTTTAAGGTAACTTGGGTGGTATAATACTAAATTTCAGGACCTATTCTATCATCCTATGTGTACGTCATGTTGGCACACCTCCGTATTTATTATTATATTTCATGTCATACTTAGACAAATCGTTGTCCGCACATCGCATAGCGACTAATTTAATCACCCATATTTCCAAAACCTAAGTTTTTAAGGTAACTTGGGTGGTATAATACTAAATTTCAGGACCTATTCTTTCATCCTATGTGTACGTCATGTTGGCACACTTCTGTATTTATTTTATTTTTCATGTCAAACTTAGACAAATCTCTGTCCGCACATCTCAATGCGACTACTTTAATCAGCCATATTTCCAAAACCTAAGTTTTTACGGTAACTTGGGTGGTATAATACAGAAGTTCTGAACCTATTCTATCACCCTATGTGTACGTCATGTATCCACAATTCCGTATTTATTTTTATATTTCATGTCAAACTTAGACAAATCGTTGTCCGCACATCGCATAGCGACTAATTTAATCACCCATATTTCCAAAACCTAAGTTTTTAAGGTAACTTGGGTGGTATAATACTAAATTTCAGGACCTATTCTATCATCCTATGTGTACGTCATGTTGGCAGACCTACGTATTTTTTTTATATTTCGTGTCAAACTTCGACAAATCTCTGTCCGCACATCTCAATGCGACTACTTTAATCAGCCATATTTCCAAAACCTAAGTTTTTACGGTAACTTGGATGGTATAGTACTAAAGTTCTGGTCCTATTCTATCACCCTACGTATACGTAATGTTGGCACACCTCCGTATTTATTATTTTATTTCATGTCATACTTAGACAAATCGTTGTCCGCACATCGCATAGCGACTAATTTAATCACCCATATTTCCAAAACCTATGTTTTTACGGTAACTTGGGTGGTATAGTACTAAAGTTCTGGACCTATTCTATCATCCTATGTGTACGTCATGTTGGCACACCTCCGTATTTATTTTTATATTTCATGTCAAACGTAGACAAATCGCTGTCCGCACATCTCAATGCGACTACTTTAATCAGCCATATTTCCAAAACCTAAGTTTTTACGGTAACTTGGGTGGTATAGTACTAAAGTTCTGGACCTATTCTATCATCCTATGTGTACGTCATGTTGGCACACCTCCGTATTTTTTTTATATTTCGTGTCAAACTTCGACAAATCTCTGTCCGCACATCTCAATGCGACTCCTTTAATCACCCATATTTCCAAAACCTAAGTTTTTAAGGTAACTTGGGTGGTATAATACTAAATTTCAGGACCTATTCTATCATCCTATGTGTACGTCATGTTGGCACACTTCCGTATATATTTTATTTTTCATGTCATACTTTGACAAATCGCTGTCCGCACATCTCAATGCGACTACTTTAATCACCCATATTTCCAAAACCTAAGTTTTTACGGTAACTTGGGTGGTATAATACAGAAGTTCTGGTCCTATTCTATCACCCTATGTGTACGTCATGTATCCACAATTCCGTATTTATTTTTATATTTCATGTCAAACTTAGACAAATCGTTGTCCGCACATCGCATAGCGACTAATTTAATCACCCATATTTCCAAAACCTAAGTTTTTACGGTAACTTGGGTGGTATAATACTAAATTTCAGGACCTATTCTATCATCCTATGTGTACGTCATGTTGGCACACTTCCGTATTTATTTTATTTTTCTTGTCATACTTTGACATCGCTGTCCGCACATCTCAATGCGACTACTTTAATCAGCCATATTTCCAAAACCTAAGTTTTTACGGTAACTTGGGTGGTATAATACAGAAGTTCCGGTCCTATTCTATCACCCTACGTGTACGTAATGTTGGCACACCTCCGTATTTATTATTATATTTCATGTCATACTTAGACAAATCGTTGTCCGCACATCGCATAGCGACTAATTTAATCACCCATATTTCCAAAACCTAAGTTTTTATGGTAACTTGGGTGGTATAGTACTAAAGTTCTGGTCCTATTCTTTCATCCTATGTGTACGTAATGTTGGCACACTTCCGTATTTATTTTATTTTTCATGTCATACTTTGACAAATCGCTGTCCGCACATCTCAATGCGACTACTTTAATCAGCCATATTTCCAAAACCTAAGTTTTTACGGTAACTTGGGTGGTATAATACAGAAGTTCCGGTCCTATTCTATCACCCTACGTGTACGTAATGTTGGCACACCTCCGTATTTATTATTATATTTCATGTCAAACTTAGACAAATCGTTGTCCGCACATCGCATAGCGACTAATTTAATCACCCATATTTCCAAAACCTAAGTTTTTAAGGTAACTTGGGTGGTATAATACAGAAGTTCTGGTCCTATTCTTTCATCCTACGTGTACGTCATGCTGACACACTGCCGTATTTATTTTATATTTTATGTCAAACTTAGGTGGATCACTGTCCACACATCCAAAGCGACTATTTTAATCACCCGTATTTCCAAAACCTAAGTTTTTAAGGTAACTTGAGTGGTATAGTACTAAAGTTCTGGACCTATTCTATCATCCTATGTGTACGTCATGTTGGCACACCTCCGTATTGTTTTTATATTTCGTGTCAAAATTCGACAAACCTCTGTCCGCACATCTCAATGCGACTACTTTAATCAGCCATATTTCCAAAACCTAAGTTTTTACGGTAACTTGGGTGGTATAGTACTAAAGTTCTGGACCTATTCTATCATCCTATGTGTACGTCATGTTGGCACACCTCCGTATTTATTTTTATATTTCATGTCAAACTTAGACAAATCGCTGTCCGCACATCTCAATGCGACTACTTTAATCACCCATATTTCCAAAACCTAAGTTTTTAAGGTAACTTGGGTGGTATAATACTAAATTTCAGGACCTATTCTATCACCCTATGTGTACGTCATGTATCCACAATTCCGTATTTATTTTTATATTTCATGTCAAACTTAGACAGATCGTTGTCCGCACATCGCATAGCGACTAATTTAATCACCCATATTTCCAAAACCTAAGTTTTTAAGGTAACTTGGGTGGTATAATACTAAATTTCAGGACCTATTCTATCATCCTATGCGTACGTCATGTTGGCACACTTCCGTATTTATTTTATTTTTCATGTCAAACTTTGACAAATCTCAATGCGACTAATTTAATCAGCCATATTTCCAAAACCTAAGTTTTTACGGTAACTTGGGTGGTATAGTACTAAAGTTCTGGACCTATTCTATCATCCTATGTGTACGTCATGTTGGCACACCTCCGTATTTTTTTTATATTTCGTGTCAAACTTCGACAAATCTCTGTCCGCACATCTCAATGCGACTACTTTAATCAGCCATATTTCCAAAACCTAAGTTTTTACGGTAACTTGGGTGGTATAATACAGAAGTTTTGGTCCTATTCTATCACCCTACGTGTACGTAATGTTGGCACACCTCCGTATTTATTATTATATTTCATGTCATACTTAGACAAATCGTTGTCCGCACATCGCATAGCGACTAATTTAATCACCCATATTTCCAAAACCTAAGTTTTTAAGGTAACGTGGGTGGTATAGTACTAAAGTTCTGGTCCTATTCTTTCATCCAATGTGTACGTCATGTTGGCACACTTCCGTATTTATTTTATTTTTCATGTCATACTTTGACAAATCGCTGTCCGCACATCTCAATGCGACTACTTTAATCAGCCATATTTCCAAAACCTAAGTTGGGTAACTTGGGTGGTATAATACAGAAGTTCTGGTCCTATTCTATCACCCTACGTGTACGTAATGTATCCACAATTCCGTATTTATTTTTATATTTCATGTCAAACTTAGACAAATCGTTGTCCGCACATCGCATAGCGACTAATTTAATCACCCATATTTCCAAAACCTAAGTTTTTACGGTAACTTGGGTGGTATAATACAGAAGTTCTGGTCCTATTCTATCACCCTATGTGTACGTCATGTATCCACAATTCCCTATTTATTTTTATATTTCATGTCAAACTTAGACAAATCGCTGTCCGCACATCTCAATGCGACTAATTTAATCACCCATATTTCCAAAACCTAAGTTTTTAAGGTAACTTGGGTGGTATAGTACTAAAGTTCTGGACCTATTCTTTCATCCTATGTGTACGTCATGTTGGCACACTTCCGTATTTATTTTATTTTTCATGTCATACTTTGACAAATCGCTGTCCGCACATCTCAATGCGACTACTTTAATCAGCCATATTTCCAAAACCTAAGTTTTTACGGTAACTTGGGTGGTATAGTACTAAAGTTCTGGACCTATTCTATCATCCTATGTGTACGTCATGTTGGCACACCTCCGTATTTTTTTTATATTTCGTGTCAAACTTCGACAAATCTCAGTCCGCAGATGTCAATGCGACTACTTTAATCAGCCATATTTCCAAAACCTAAGTTTTTACGGTAACTTGGGTGGTATAATACAGAAGTTCTGGTCCTATTCTATCGCCCTACGTGTACGTAATGTTGGCACACCTCCGTATTTATTATTATATTTCATGTCATACTTAGACAAATCGTTGTCCGCACATCGCATAGCGACTAATTTAATCACCCATATTTCCAAAACCTAAGTTTTTAAGGTAACTTGGGTGGTATAGTACTAAAGTTCTGGTCCTATTCTTTCATCCTACGTGTACGTCATGCTGACACACTGCCGTATTTATTTTATATTTTATGTCAAACTTAGGTGGATCGCTGTCCACACATCCAAAGCGACTATTTTAATCACCCGTATTTCCAAAACCTAAGTTTTGACGGTAACCTGAGTAGTATAATAATATAGTTCTAATCCTATTCTATCACCCAATGTGTACGTCATGTATCCAAAATTCCGTATTTATTTTTATATTTCATGTCAAACTTAGACAAATCGTTGTCCGCACATCGCATAGCGACTAATTTAATCACCCATATTTCCAAAACCTAAGCTTTTACGGTAACTTGGGTGGTATAATACAGAAGTTCTGGTCCTATTCTATCACCCTATGTGTACGTCATGTATCCACAATTCCGTATTTATTTTTATATTTCATGTCAAACTTAGACAAATCGTAGTCCGCACATCGCATAGCGACTAATTTAATCACCCATATTTCCAAAACCTAAGTTTTTAAGGTAACTTGGGTGGTATAATACAGAAGTTCTGGACCTATTCTATCATCCTATGTGTACGTCATGTTGGCACACCTCCGTATTGTTTTTATATTTCGTGTCAAACTTCGACAAACCTCTGTCCGCACATCTCAATGCGACTACTTTAATCAGCCATATCTCCAAAACCTAAGTTTTTACGGTAATTTGGGTGGTATAATACAGAAGTTCTGGTCCTATTCTATCACCCTTCGTGTACGTAATGTTGGCACACCTCCGTATTTATTATTATATTTCATGTCATACTTAGACAAATCGTTGTCCGCACATCGCATAGCGACTAATTTAATCACCCATATTTCCAAAACCTAAGTTTTTACGGTAACTTGGGTGGTATAGTACTAAAGTTCAGGACCTATTCTATCATCCTATGTGTACGTCATGTTGGCACACCTCCGTATTTATTATTATATTTCATGTCATACTTAGGCAAATCGTTGTCCGCACATCGCATATCGACTAATTTAATCACCCATATTTCCAAAACCGAAGTTTTTAAGGTAACTTGGGTGGTATAGTACTAAAGTTCTAGTCCTATTCTATCACCCTACGTGTACGTAATGTTGGCACACCTCCGTATTTATTTTTATATTTCATGTCAAACTTAGACAAATCGTTGTCCGCACATCGCATAGCGACTAATTTAATCACCCATATTTCCAAAACCTAAGTTTTTAAGGTAACTTGGGTGGTATAATACAGACGTTCTGGTCCTATTCTTTCATCCTACGTGTACGTCATGCTGACAAACTGCCGTATTTATTTTATATTTTATGTCAAACTTAGGTGGATCACTGTCCACACATCCAAAGCGACTATTTTAATCAAACGTATTTCCAAAACCTAAGTTTTTAAGGTATCTTGGGTGGTATAGTACTAAAGTTCTGGACCTATTCTATCATCCTATGTGTACGTCATGTTGGCACACCTCCGTATTGTTTTTATATTTCGTGTCAAACTTCGACAAACCTCTGTCCGCACATCTCAATGCGACTACTTTAATCAGCCATATTTCCAAAACCTAAGTTTTTACGGTAACTTGGGTGGTATAATACAGAAGTTCTGGTCCTATTCTATCACCCTATATGTACGTAATGTTGGCACACCTCCGTATTTATTATTATATTTAATGTCATACTTAGACAAATCGTTGTCCGCACATCGCACAGCGACTAATTTAATCACCCATATTTCCAAAACCTAAGTTTTTAAGGTAATTTGGGTGGTATAATACTAAATTTCAGGACCTATTCTATCATCCTATGTGTACGTCATGTTGGCACACTTCCGTATTTATTTTATTTTTCATGTCATACTTTGACAAATCGCTGTCCGCACATCTCAATGCGACTACTTTAATCAGCCATATTTCCAAAACCTAAGTTTTTACGGTAACTTGGGTGGTATAATACAGAAGTTCTGGTCCTATTCTATCACCCTATGTGTACGTCATGTATCCACAATTCCGTATTTATTTTTATATTTCATGTCAAACTTAGACAAATCGTTGTCCGCACATCGCATAGCGTCTAATTTAATCACCCATATTTCCAAAACCTAAGTTTTTACGGTAACTTGGGTGGTATAATACTAAATTTCAGGACCTATTCTTTCATCCTATGTGTACGTCATGTTGGCACACTTCCGTATTTATTTTATTTTTCATGTCAAACTTAGACAAATCTCTGTCCGCACATCTCAATGCGACTACTTTAATTAGCCATATTTCCAAAACCTAAGTTTTTACGGTAACTTGGGTGGTATAATACAGAAGTTCTGGTCCTATTCTATAACCCTATGTGTACGTCATGTATCCACAATTCCGTATTTATTTTTATATTTCATGTCAAACTTAGACAAATCGTTGCCCGCACAACGCATAGCGACTAATTTAATCACCCATATTTCCAAAACCTAAGTTTTTAAGGTAACTTGGGTGGTATAATACTAAATTTCAGGACCTATTCTATCATCCTATGTGTACGTCATGTTGGCACACCTCCGTATTTTTTTTATATTTCGTGTCAAACTTCGACAAATCTCTGTCCGCACATCTCAATGCGACTACTTTAATCAGCCATATTTCCAAAACCTAAGTTTTTACGGTAACTTGGGTGGTATAGTAGTAAAGTTCTGGTCCTATTCTATCACCCTACGTGTACGTAATGTTAGCACACCTCCGTATTTATTATTATATTTCATGTCATACTTAGACAAATCGTTGTCCGCACATCGCATAGCGACTAATTTAATCACCCATATTTCCAAAACCTAAGTTTTTACGGTAACTTGGGTGGTATAGTACTAAAGTTCTGGACCTATTCTATCATCCTATGTGTACGTCATGTTGGCACACCTCCGTATTTATTTTTATATTTCATGTCAAACTTAGACAAATCGCTGTCCGCACATCTCAATGCGACTACTTTAATCAGCCATATTTCCAAAACCTAAGTTTTTACGGTAACTTGGGTGGTATAGTACTAAAGTTCTGGACCTATTCTATCATCCTATGTGTACGTCATGTTGGCACACCTCCGTATTTCTTTTATATTTCATGTCAAACTTCGACAAATCTCTGTCCGCACATCTCAATGCGACTACTTTAATCACCCATATTTCCAAAACCTAAGTTTTTACGGTAACTTGGGTGGTATAATACAGAAGTTCTGGTCCTATTCTAACACCCTACGTGTACGTAATGTTGGCACACCTCCGTATTTATTATTATATTTCATGTCATACTTAGACAAATCGTTGTCCGCACATCGCATAGCGACTAATTTAATCACCCA
This sequence comes from Flexamia atlantica, assembly GCA_035578135.1. NCBI lineage: Eukaryota > Metazoa > Arthropoda > Insecta > Hemiptera > Cicadellidae > Flexamia > Flexamia atlantica. Next base: position 111,635 of record JAQJVK010000128.1, on the reverse strand, counting down.
TATTTCCAAAACCTAAGTTTTTACGGTAACTTGGGTGGTATAGTACTAAAGTTCAGGACCTATTCTATCATCCTATGTGTACGTCATGTTGGCACACCTCCGTATTTATTATTATATTTCATGTCATACTTAGGCAAATCGTTGTCCGCACATCGCATAGCGACTAATTTAATCACCCATATTTCCAAAACCTAAGTTTTTAAGGTAACTTGGGTGGTATAGTACTAAAGTTCTGGTCCTATTCTATCACCCTACGTGTACGTAATGTTGGCACACCTCCGTATTTATTTTTATATTTCATGTCAAACTTAGACAAATCGTTGTCCGCACATCGCATAGCGACTAATTTAATCACCCATATTTCCAAAACCTAAGCTTTTACGGTAACTTGGGTGGTATAATACAGAAGTTCTGGTCCTATTCTATCACCCTATGTGTACGTCATGTATCCACAATTCCGTATTTATTTTTATATTTCATGTCAAACTTAGACAAATCGTTGTCCGCACATCGCATAGCGACTAATTTAATCACCCATATTTCCAAAACCTAAGTTTTTAAGGTAACTTGGGTGGTATAATACAGACGTTCTGGTCTTATTTTTTCATCCTACGTGTACGTCATGCTGACACACTGCCGTATTTATTTTATATTTTATGTCAAACTTAGGTGGATCACTGTCCACACATCCAAAGCGACTATTTTAATCACCCGTAATTCCAAAACCTAAGTTTTTAAGGTATCTTGGGTGGTATAGTACTAAAGTTCTGGACCTATTCTATCATCCTATGTGTACGTCATGTTGGCACACCTCCGTATTGTTTTTATATTTCGTGTCAAACTTCGACAAACCTCTGTCCGCACATCTCAATGCGACTACTTTAATCAGCCATATTTCCAAAACCTAAGTTTTTACGGTAACTTGGGTGGTATAATACAGAAGTTCTGGTCCTATTCTATCACCCTATATGTACGTAATGTTGGCACACCTCCGTATTTATTATTATATTTAATGTCATACTTAGACAAATCGTTGTCCGCACATCGCACAGCGACTAATTTAATCACCCATATTTCCAAAACCTAAGTTTTTAAGGTAATTTGGGTGGTATAATACTAAATTTCAGGACCTATTCTATCATCCTATGTGTACGTCATGTTGGCACACTTCCGTATTTATTTTATTTTTCATGTCATACTTTGACAAATCGCTGTCCGCACATCTCAATGCGACTACTTTAATCAGCCATATTTCCAAAACCTAAGTTTTTACGGTAACTTGGGTGGTATAATACAGAAGTTCTGGTCCTATTCTATCACCCTATGTGTACGTCATGTATCCACAATTCCGTATTTATTTTTATATTTCATGTCAAACTTAGACAAATCGTTGTCCGCACATCGCATAGCGACTAATTTAATCACCCATATTTCCAAAACCTAAGTTTTTACGGTAACTTGGGTGGTATAATACTAAATTTCAGGACCTATTCTTTCATCCTATGTGTACGTCATGTTGGCACACTTCCGTATTTATTTTATTTTTCATGTCAAACTTAGACAAATCTCTGTCCGCACATCTCAATGCGACTACTTTAATTAGCCATATTTCCAAAACCTAAGTTTTTACGGTAACTTGGGTGGTATAATACAGAAGTTCTGGTCCTATTCTATAACCCTATGTGTACGTCATGTATCCACAATTCCGTATTTATTTTTATATTTCATGTCAAACTTAGACAAATCGTTGCCCGCACAACGCATAGCGACTAATTTAATCACCCATATTTCCAAAACCTAAGTTTTTAAGGTAACTTGGGTGGTATAATACTAAATTTCAGGACCTATTCTATCATCCTATGTGTACGTCATGTTGGCACACCTCCGTATTTTTTTTATATTTCGTGTCAAACTTCGACAAATCTCTGTCCGCACATCTCAATGCGACTACTTTAATCAGCCATATTTCCAAAACCTAAGTTTTTACGGTAACTTGGGTGGTATAGTAGTAAAGTTCTGGTCCTATTCTATCACCCTACGTGTACGTAATGTTAGCACACCTCCGTATTTATTATTATATTTCATGTCATACTTAGACAAATCGTTGTCCGCACATCGCATAGCGACTAATTTAATCACCCATATTTCCAAAACCTAAGTTTTTACGGTAACTTGGGTGGTATAGTACTAAAGTTCTGGACCTATTCTATCATCCTATGTGTACGTCATGTTGGCACACCTCCGTATTTATTTTTATATTTCATGTCAAACTTAGACAAATCGCTGTCCGCACATCTCAATGCGACTACTTTAATCAGCCATATTTCCAAAACCTAAGTTTTTACGGTAACTTGGGTGGTATAGTACTAAAGTTCTGGACCTATTCTATCATCCTACGTGTACGTCATGTTGGCACACCTCCGTATTTCTTTTATATTTCATGTCAAACTTCGACAAATCTCTGTCCGCACATCTCAATGCGACTACTTTAATCACCCATATTTCCAAAACCTAAGTTTTTACGGTAACTTGGGTGGTATAATACAGAAGTTCTGGTCCTATTCTAACACCCTACGTGTACGTAATGTTGGCACACCTCCGTATTTATTATTATATTTCATGTCATACTTAGACAAATCGTTGTCCGCACATCGCATAGCGACTAATTTAATCACCCATATTTCCAAAACCTAAGTTTTTACGGTAACTTGGGTGGTATAGTACTAAAGTTCAGGACCTATTCTATCATCCTATGTGTACGTCATGTTGGCACACCTCCGTATTTATTATTATATTTCATGTCATACTTAGGCAAATCGTTGTCCGCACATCGCATAGCGACTAATTTAATCACCCATATTTCCAAAACCTAAGTTTTTAAGGTAACTTGGGTGGTATAGTACTAAAGTTCTGGTCCTATTCTATCACCCTACGTGTACGTAATGTTGGCACACCTCCGTATTTATTTTTATATTTCATGTCAAACTTAGACAAATCGTTGTCCGCACATCGCATAGCGACTAATTTAATCACCCATATTTCCAAAACCTAAGCTTTTACGGTAACTTGGGTGGTATAATACAGAAGTTCTGGTCCTATTCTATCACCCTATGTGTACGTCATGTATCCACAATTCCGTATTTATTTTTATATTTCATGTCAAACTTAGACAAATCGTTGTCCGCACATCGCATAGCGACTAATTTAATCACCCATATTTCCAAAACCTAAGTTTTTAAGGTAACTTGGGTGGTATAATACAGACGTTCTGGTCTTATTTTTTCATCCTACGTGTACGTCATGCTGACACACTGCCGTATTTATTTTATATTTTATGTCAAACTTAGGTGGATCACTGTCCACACATCCAAAGCGACTATTTTAATCACCCGTAATTCCAAAACCTAAGTTTTTAAGGTATCTTGGGTGGTATAGTACTAAAGTTCTGGACCTATTCTATCATCCTATGTGTACGTCATGTTGGCACACCTCCGTATTGTTTTTATATTTCGTGTCAAACTTCGACAAACCTCTGTCCGCACATCTCAATGCGACTACTTTAATCAGCCATATTTCCAAAACCTAAGTTTTTACGGTAACTTGGGTGGTATAATACAGAAGTTCTGGTCCTATTCTATCACCCTATAGGTACGTAATGTTGGCACACCTCCGTATTTATTATTATATTTCATGTCATACTTAGACAAATCGTTGTCCGCACATCGCATAGCGACTAATTTAATCACCCATATTTCCAAAACCTAAGTTTTTAAGGTAACTTGGGTGGTATAATACTAAATTTCAGGACCTATTCTATCATCCTATGTGTACGTCATGTTGGCACACTTCCGTATTTATTTTATTTTTCATGTCATAATTTGACAAATCGCTGTCCGCACATCTCAATGCGACTATTTTAATCAGCCATATTTCCAAAACCTAAGTTTTTACGGTACTTGGGTGGTATAATACAGAAGTTCTGGTCCTATTCTATCACCCTATGTGTACGTCATGTATCCACAATTCCGTATTTATTTTTATATTTCATGTCAAACTTAGACAAATCGTTGTCCGCACATCGCATAGCGACTAATTTAATCACCCATATTTCCAAAACCTAAGTTTTTAAGGTAACTTGGGTGGTATAATACTAAATTTCAGGACCTATTCTTTCATCCTATGTGTACGTCATGTTGGCACACTTCCGTATTTGTTTTATTTTTCATGTCAAAATTAGACAAATCTCTGTCCGCACATCTCAATGCGACTACTTTAATCAGCCATATTTCCAAAACCTAAGTTTTTACGGTAACTTGGGTGGTATAATACAGAAGTTCTGGTCCTATTCTATCACCCTATGTGTACGTCATGTATCCACAATTCCGTATTTATTTTTATATTTCATGTCAAACTTAGACAAATCGTTGTCCGCACATCGCATAGCGACTAATTTAATCACCCATATTTCCAAAACCTAAGTTTTTAAGGTAACTTGGGTGGTATAATACTAAATTTCAGGACCTATTCTATCATCCTATGTGTACGTCATGTTGGCACACCTCCGTATTTTTTTTATATTTCGTGTCAAACTTCGACAAATCTCTGTCCGCACATCTCAATGCGACTACTTTAATCAGCCATATTTCCAAAACCTAAGTTTTTACGGTAACTTGGGTGGTATAGTAGTAAAGTTCTGGTCCTATTCTATCACCCTACGTGTACGTAATGTTAGCACACCTCCGTATTTATTATTATATTTCATGTCATACTTAGACAAATCGTTGTCCGCACATCGCATAGCGACTAATTTAATCACCCATATTTCCAAAACCTAAGTTTTTACGGTAACTTGGGTGGTATAGTACTAAAGTTCTGGACCTATTCTATCATCCTATGTGTACGTCATGTTGGCACACCTCCGTATTTATTTTTATATTTCATGTCAAACTTAGACAAATCGCTGTCCGCACATCTCAATGCGACTACTTTAATCAGCCATATTTCCAAAACCTAAGTTTTTACGGTAACTTGGTTGGTATAATACTAAATTTCAGGACCTATTCTATCACCCTATGTGTACGTCATGTATCCACAATTCCGTATTTATTTTTATATTTCATGTCAAACTTAGACAAATCGTTGTCCGCACATCGCATAGCGACTAATTTAATCACCCATATTTCCAAAACCTAAGTTTTTAAGGTAACTTGGGTGGTATAATACTAAATTTCAGGACCTATTCTATCATCCTATGTGTACGTCATGTTGGCACACTTCCGTATTTATTTTATTTTTCATGTCATACTTTGACAAATCGCTGTCCGCACATCTCAATGCGACTACTTTAATCACCCATATTTCCAAAACCTAAGTTTTTACGGTAACTTGGGTGGTATAATACAGAAGTTCTGGTCCTATTCTATCACCCTATGTGTACGTCATGTATCCACAATTCCGTATTTATTTTTATATTTCATGTCAAACTTAGACAAATCGTTGTCCGCACATCGCATAGCGACTAATTTAATCACCCATATTTCCAAAACCTAAGTTTTTACGGTAACTTGGGTGGTATAATACTAAATTTCAGGACCTATTCTATCATCCTACGTGTACGTCATGTTGGCACACTTCCGTATTTATTTTATTTTTCATGTCATACTTTGACAAATCGCTGTCCGCACATCTCAATGCGACTACTTTAATCAGCCATATTTCCAAAACCTAAGTTTTTACGGTAACTTGGGTGGTATAATACAGAAGTTCTGGTCCTATTCTATCACCCCACGTGTACGTAATGTTGGCACACCTCCGTATTTATTTTTATATTTCATGTCATACTTAGACAAATCGTTGTCCGCACATCGCATAGCGACTAATTTAATCACCCAGATTTCCAAAACCTAAGTTTTTAAGGTAACTTGGGTGGTATAGTACTAAAGTTCTGGTCCTATTCCTTCATCCTATGTGTACGTAATGTTGGCACACTTCCGTATTTATTTTATTTTTCATGTCATACTTTGACAAATCGCTGTCCGCACATCTCAATGCGACTACTTTAATCAGCCATATTTCCAAAACCTAAGTTTTTACGGTAACTTGGGTGGTATAATACAGAAGTTCTGGTCCTATTCTATCACCCTACGTGTACGTAATGTTGGCACACCTCCGTATTTATTATTATATTTCATGTCATACTTAGACAAATCGTTGTCCGCACATCGCATAGCGACTAATTTAATCACCCATATTTCCAAAACCTAAGTTTTTAAGGTAACTTGGGTGGTGTAATACAGAAGTTCTGGTCCTATTCTTTCATCCTACGTGTACGTCATGCTGACACACTGCCGTATTTATTTATATTTTATGTAAAACTTAGGTGGATCACTGTCCACACATCCAAAGCGACTATTTTAATCACCCGTATTTCCAAAACCTAAGTTTTTAAGGTAACTTGGGTGGTATAGTACTAAAGTTCTGGACCTATTCTATCATCCTATGTGTACGTCATGTTGGCACACCTCCGTATTTTTTTTATATTTCGTGTCAAACTTCGACAAATCTCTGTCCGCACATCTCAATGCGACTACTTTAATCAGCCATATTTCCAAAACCTAAGTTTTTACGGTAACTTGGGTGGTATAATACAGAAGTTCTGGTCCTATTCTATCACCCTACGTGTACGTAATGTTGGCACACCTCCGTATTTATTATTATATTTCATGTCATACTTAGACAAATCGTTGTCCGCACATCGCATAGCGACTAATTTAATCACCCATATTTCCAAAACCTAAGTTTTTACGGTAACTTGGGTGGTATAGTACTAAAGTTCTGGACCTATTCTATCATCCTATGTGTACGTCATGTTGGCACACCTCCGTATTTATTTTTATATTTCATGTCAAACTTAGACAAATCGCTGTCCGCACATCTCAATGCGACTACTTTAATCACCCATATTTCCAAAACCTAAGTTTTTAAGGTAACTTGGGCGGTATAATACAGAAGTTCTGGTCCTATTCTATCACCCTACGTGTACGTAATGTTGGCACACCTCCGTATTTTATATTATATTTCATGTAATACTTAGACAAATCGTTGTCCGCACATCGCATAGCGACTAATTTAATCACCCATATTTCCAAAACCTAAGTTTTTAAGGTAACTTGGGTGGTATAGTACTAAAGTTCTGGTCCTATTCTTACATCCTACGTGTACGTCATGCTGACACACTGCCGTATTTATTTTATATTTTATGTCAAACTTAGGCAAATCGTTGTCCGCACATCGCATAGCGACTAATTTAATCACCCATATTTCCAAAACCTAAGTTTTTAAGGTAACTTGGGTGGTATAGTACTAAAGTTCTGGTCCTATTCTTTCATCCTACGTGTACGTCATGCTGACACACTGCCGTATTTATTTTATATTTTATGTCAAACTTAGGTGGATCGCTGTCCACACATCCAAAGCGACTATTTTAATCACCCGTATTTCCAAAACCTAAGTTTTGACGGTAACCTGAGTGGTATAATAATATAGTTCTAATCCTATTCTATCACCCAATGTGTACGTCATGTATCCAAAATTCCGTAATTATTTTTATATTTCATGTCAAACTTAGACAAATCGTTGTCCGCACATCGCATAGCGACTAATTTAATCACCCATATTTCCAAAACCTAAGTTTTTACGGTAACTTGGGTGGTATAATACAGTAGTTCTGGTCCTATTCTATCACCCTATGTGTACGTCATGTATCCACAATTCCGTATTTATTTTTTATTTCATGTCAAACTTAGACAAATCGTTGTCCGCACATCGCATAGCGACTAATTTAATCACCCATATTTCCAAAACCTTAGTTTTTAAGGTAACTTGGGTGGTATAGTACTAAAGTTCTGGTCCTATTCTTTCATCTTACGTGTACGCCATGCTGACACACTGCCGAATTTATTTTATATTTTATGTCAAACTTAGGTGGATCGCTGTCCACACATCCAAAGCGACTATTTTAATCACCCGTATTTCCAAAACCTAAGTTTTGACGGTAACCTGAGTGGTATAATAATATAGTTCTAATCCTATTCTATCACCCAATGTGTACGTCATGTATCCAAAATTCCGTATTTATTTTTATATTTCATGTCAAACTTAGACAAATCGTTGTCCGCACATCGCATAGCGACTAATTTAATCACCCATATTTCCAAAACCTAAGCTTTTACGGTAACTTGGGTGGTATAATACAGAAGTTCTGGTCCTATTCTATCACCCTATGTGTACGTCATGTATCCACAATTCCGTATTTATTTTTATATTTCATGTCAAACTTAGACAAATCGTTGTCCGCACATCGCATAGCGACTAATTTAATCACCCATATTTCCAAAACCTAAGTTTTTACGGTAACTTGGGTGGTATAATACAGAAGTTCTGGTCCTATTCTTTCATCCTACGTGTACGTCATGCTGACACACTGCCGTATTTATTTTATATTTTATGTCAAACTTAGGTGGATCACTGTCCACACATCCAAAGCGACTATTTTAATCACCCGTATTTCCAAAACCTAAGTTTTTAAGTTACCTTGGGTGGTATAGTACTAAAGTTCTGGACCTATTCTATCATCCTATGTGTACGTCATGTTGGCACACCTCCGTATTGTTTTTATATTTCGTGTCAAAATTCGACAAACCTCTGTCCGCAAATCTCAATGCGACTACTTTAATCAGCCATATTTCCAAAACCTAAGTTTTTAAGGTAACTTGGGTGGTATAATACAGAAGTTCTGGTCCTATTCTTTCATCCTACGTGTACGTCATGCTGACACACTGCCGTATTTATTTTATATTTTATGTCAAACTTAGGTGGATCACTGTCCACACATCCAAAGCGACTATTTTAATCACCCGTATTTCCAAAACCTAAGTTTTTAAGGTAACTTGGGTGGTATAGTACTAAAGTTCTGGACCTATTCTATCATCCTATGTGTACGTCATGTTGGCACACCTCCGTATTTTTTTTATATTTCGTGTCAAACTTCGACAAATCTCTGTCCGCACATCTCAATGCGACTACTTTAATCAGCCATATTTCCAAAACCTAAGTTTTTACGGTAACTTGGGTGGTATAATACAGAAGTTCTGGTCCTATTCTATCACCCTACGTGTACGTAATGTTGGCACACCTCCGTATTTATTATTATATTTCATGTCATACTTAGACAAATCGTTGTCCGCACATCGCATAGCGACTAATTTAATCACCCATATTTCCAAAACCTAACTTTTTACGGTAACTTGGGTGGTATAGTACTAAAGTTCTGGACCTATTCTATCATCCTATGTGTACGTCATGTTGGCACACCTCCGTATTTATTTTTATATTTCATGTCAAACTTAGACAAATCGCTATCCGCACATCTCAATGCGACTACTTTAATCACCCATATTTCCAAAACCTAAGTTTTTAAGGTAACTTGGGTGGTATAATACTAAATTTCAGGACCTATTCTATCATCCTATGTGTACGTCATGTTGGCACACTTCCGTATTTATTTTTTTTTCATGTCAAACTTAGACAAATCTCTGTCCGCACATCTCAATGCGACTACTTTAATCAGCCATATTTCCAAAACCTAAGTTTTTACGGTAACTTGGGTGGTATAATACAGAAGTTCTGGTCCTATTCTATCACCCTATGTGTACGTCATGTATCCACAATTCCGTATTTATTTTTATATTTCATGTCAAACTTAGAAAAATCGTTGTCCGCACATCGCAGAGCGAATAATTTAATCACCCATATTTCCAAAACCTAAGTTTTTAAGGTAACTTGGGTGGTATAATACTAAATTTCAGGACCTATTCTATCATCCTATGTGTACGTCATGTTGGCACACCTCCGTATTTTTTTTATATTTCGTGTCAAACTTCGACAAATCTCTGTCCGCACATCTCAATGCGACTACTTTAATCAGCCATATTTCCAAAACCTAAGTTTTTACGGTAACTTGGGTGGTATAATACAGAAGTTCTGGTCCTATTCTATCACCCTACGTGTACGTAATGTTGGCACACCTCCGTATTTATTATTATATTTCATGTCATACTTAGACAAATCGTTGTCCGCACATCGCATAGCGACTAATTTAATCACCCATATTTCCAAAACCTAAGTTTTTACGGTAACTTGGGTGGTTTAGTACTAAAGTTCTGGACCTATTCTATCATCCTATGTGTACGTCATGTTGGCACACCTCCGTATTTATTTTTATATTTCATGTCAAACTTAGACAAATCGCTGTCCGCACATCTCAATGCGACTACTTTAATCACCCATATTTCCAAAACCTAAGTTTTTAAGGTAACTTGGGCGGTATAATACAGAAGTTCTGGTCCTATTCTATCACCCTACGTGTACGTAATGTTGGCACACCTCCGTATTTATTATTATATTTCATGTAATACTTAGACAAATCGTTGTCCGCACATCGCATAGCGACTAATTTATCACCCATATTTCCAAAACCTAAGTTTTTAAGGTAACTTGGGTGGTATAGTACTAAAGTTCTGGTCCTATTCTTACATCCTACGTGTACGTCATGCTGACACACTGCCGTATTTATTTTATATTTTATGTCAAACTTAGGCAAATCGTTGTCCGCACATCGCATAGCGACTAATTTAATCACCCGTATTTCCAAAACCTAAGTTTTTAAGGTAACTTGGGTGGTATAGTACTAAAGTTCTGGTCCTATTCTTTCATCCTACGTGTACGTCATGCTGACACACTGCCGTATTTATTTTATATTTTATGTCAAACTTAGGTGGATCGCTGTCCACACATCCAAAGCGACTATTTTAATCACCCGTATTTCCAAAACCTAAGTTTTGACGGTAACCTGAGTGGTATAATAATATAGTTCTAATCCTATTCTATCACCCAATGTGTACGTCATGTATCCAAAATTCCGTAATTATTTTTATATTTCATGTCAAACTTAGACAAATCGTTGTCCGCACATCGCATAGCGACTAATTTAATCACCCATATTTCCAAAACCTAAGTTTTTACGGTAACTTGGGTGGTATAATACAGAAGTTCTGGTCCTATTCTATCACCCTATGTGTACGTCATGTATCCACAATTCCGTATTTATTTTTTATTTCATGTCAAACTTAGACAAATCGTTGTCCGCACATCGCATAGCGACTAATTTAATCACCCATATTTCCAAAACCTTAGTTTTTAAGGTAACTTGGGTGGTATAGTACTAAAGTTCTGGTCCTATTCTTTCATCTTACGTGTACGCCATGCTGACACACTGCCGTATTTATTTTATATTTTATGTCAAACTTAGGTGGATCGCTGTCCACACATCCAAAGCGACTATTTTAATCACCCGTATTTCCAAAACCTAAGTTTTGACGGTAACCTGAGTGGTATAATAATATAGTTCTAATCCTATTCTATCACCCAATGTGTACGTCATGTATCCAAAATTCCGTATTTATTTTTATATTTCATGTCAAACTTAGACAAATCGTTGTCCGCACATCGCACTGCCGTATTTATTTTATATTTTATGTCAAACTTAGGTGGATCGCTGTCCACACATCCAAAGCGACTATTTTAATCACCCGTATTTCCAAAACCTAAGTTTTGACGGTAACCTGAGTGGTATAATAATATAGTTCTAATCCTATTCTATCACCCAATGTGTACGTCATGTATCCAAAATTCCGTAATTATTTTTATATTTCATGTCAAACTTAGACAAATCGTTGTCCGCACATCGCATAGCGACTAATTTAATCACCCATATTTCCAAAACCTAAGTTTTTACGGTAACTTGGGTGGTATAATACAGAAGTTCTGGTCCTATTCTATCACCCTATGTGTACGTCATGTATCCACAATTCCGTATTTATTTTTTATTTCATGTCAAACTTAGACAAATCGTTGTCCGCACATCGCATAGCGACTAATTTAATCACCCATATTTCCAAAACCTAAGTTTTTACGGTAACTTGGGTGGTATAGTACTAAAGTTCTGGACCTATTCTATCATCCTATGTGTACGTCATGTTGGCACACACCTCCGTATTTATTTTTATATTTCATGTCAAACTTAAACAAATCGCTGTCCGCACATCTCAATGCGACTACTTTAATCACCCATATTTCCAAAACCTAAGTTTTTAAGGTAACTTGGGTGGTATAAAACTAAATTTCAGGACCTATTCTATCACCCTATGTGTACGTCATGTATCCACAATTCCGTATTTATTTTTATATTTCATGTCAAACTTAGACAAATCGTTGTCCGCACATCGCATAGCGACTAATTTAATCACCCATATTTCCAAAACCTAAGTTTTTAAGGTAACTTGGGTGGTATAATACAGAAGTTCTGGTCCTATTCTTTCATCCTACGTGTACGTCATGCTGACACACTGCCGTATTTATTTATATTTTATGTCAAACTTAGGTGGATCACTGTCCACACATCCAAAGCGACTATTTTAATCACCCGTATTTCCAAAACCTAAGTTTTTAAGGTAACTTGGGTGGTATAGTACTAAAGTTCTGGACCTATTCTATCATCCTATGTGTACGTCATGTTGGCACACCTCCGTATTTTTTTTATATTTCGTGTCAAACTTCGACAAATCTCTGTCCGCACATCTCAATGCGACTACTTTAATCAGCCATATTTCCAAAACCTAAGTTTTTACGGTAACTTGGGTGGTATAATACAGAAGTTCTGGTCCTATTCTATCACCCTACGTGTACGTAATGTATCCACAATTCCGTATTTATTTTTATATTTCATGTCAAACTTAGACAAATCGTTGTCCGCACATCGCATAGCCTAATTTAATCACCCATATTTCCAAAACCTAAGTTTTTAAGGTAACTTGGGTGGTATAATACAGAAGTTCTGGTCCTATTCTTTCATCCTACGTGTACGTCATGCTGACACACTGCCGTATTTATTTATATTTTATGTCAAACTTAGGTGGATCACTGTCCACACATCCAAAGCGACTATTTTAATCACCCGTATTTCCAAAACCTAAGTTTTTAAGGTAACTTGGGTGGTATAGTACTAAAGTTCTGGACCTATTCTATCATCCTATGTGTACGTCATGTTGGCACACCTCCGTATTTTTTTTATATTTCGTGTCAAACTTCGACAAATCTCTGTCCGCACATCTCAATGCGACTACTTTAATCAGCATATTTCCAAAACCTAAGTTTTTACGGTAACTTGGGTGGTATAATACAGAAGTTCTGGTCCTATTCTATCACCCTACGTGTACGTAATGTTGGCACACCTCCGTATTTATTATTATATTTCATGTCATACTTAGACAAATCGTTGTCCGCACATCGCATAGCGACTAATTTAATCACCCATATTTCCAAAACCTAAGTTTTTACGGTAACTTGGGTGGTATAGTACTAAAGTTCTGGACCTATTCTATCATCCTATGTGTACGTCATGTTGGCACACCTCCGTATTTATTTTTATATTTCATGTCAAACTTAGACAAATCGCTGTCCGCACATCTCAATGCGACTACTTTAATCAGCCATATTTCCAAAACCTAAGTTTTTAAGGTAACTTGGGTGGTATAATACTAAATTTCAGGACCTATTCTATCACCCTATTTGTACGTCATGTATCCACAATTCCGTATTTATTTTTATATTTCATGTCAAACTTAAACAAATCGTTGTCCGCACATCGCATAGCGACTAATTTAATCACCCATATTTCCAAAACCTAAGTTTTTAAGGTAACTTGGGTGGTATAATACTAAATTTCAGGACCTATTCTATCATCCTATGTGTACGTCATGTTGGCACACTTCCGTATTTATTTTATTTTTCATGTCAAACTTAGACAAATCTCTGTCCGCACATCTCAATGCGACTACTTTAATCAGCCATATTTCCAAAACCTAAGTTTTTACGGTAACTTGGGTGGTATAATACAGAAGTTCTGGTCCTATTCTATCACCCTATGTGTACGTCATGTATCCACAATTCCGTATTTATTTTTATATTTCATGTCAAACTTAGACAAATCGTTGTCCGCACATCGCATAGCGAATAATTTAATCACCCATATTTCCAAAACCTAAGTTTTTAAGGTAACTTGGGTGGTATAATACTAAATTTCAGGACCTATTCTATCATCCTATGTGTACGTCATGTTGGCACACCTCCGTATTTTTTTTATATTTCGTGTCAAACTTCGACAAATCTCTGTCCGCACATCTCAATGCGACTACTTTAATCAGCCATATTTCCAAAACCTAAGTTTTTACGGTAACTTGGGTAGTATAGTAGTAAAGTTCTGGTCCTATTCTATCACCCTACGTGTACGTAATGTTAGCACACCTCCGTATTTATTATTATATTTCATGTCATACTTAGACAAATCGTTGTCCGCACATCGCATAGCGACTAATTTAATCACCCATATTTCCAAAACCTAAGTTTTTACGGTAACTTGGGTGGTATAGTACTAAGTTCTGGACCTATTCTATCATCCTATGTGTACGTCATGTTGGCACACCTCCGTATTTATTTTTATATTTCATGTCAAACTTAGACAAATCTCTGTCCGCACATCTCAATGCGACTACTTTAATCAGCCATATTTCCAAAACCTAAGTTTTTACGGTAACTTGGGTGGTATAATACAGAAGTTCTGGTCCTATTCTATCACTCTATATGTACGTAATGTTGGCACACCTCCGTATTTATTATTATATTTCATGTCATACTTAGACAAATCGTTGTCCGCACATCGCATAGCGACTAATTTAATCACCCATATTTCCAAAACCTAAGTTTTTAAGGTAATTTGGGTGGTATAATGCTAATTTCAGGACCTATTCTATCATCCTATGTGTACGTCATGTTGGCACACTTCCGTATTTATTTTATTTTTCATGTCATACTTTGACAAATCGCTGTCCGCACATCTCACTGCGACTACTTTAATCAGCCATATTTCCAAAACCTAAGTTTTTACGGTAACTTGGGTGGTATAATACAGAAGTTCTGGTCCTATTCTATCACCCTATGTGTACGTCATGTATCCACAATTCCGTATTTATTTTTATATTTCATGTCAAACTTAGACAAATCGTTGTCCGCACATCGCACAGCGACTAATTTAATCACCCATATTTCCAAAACCTAAGTTTTTAAGGTAACTTGGGTGGTATAATACTAAATTTCAGGACCTATTCTTTCATCATATGTGTACGTCATGTTGGCACACTTCCGTATTTATTTTATTTTTCATGTCAAACTTAGACAAATCTCTGTCCGCACATCTCAATGCGACTACTTTAATCAGCCATATTTCCAAAACCTAAGTTTTTACGGTAACTTGGGTGGTATAATACAGAAGTTCTGGTCCTATTCTATCACCCTATGTGTACGTCATGTATCCACAATTCCGTATTTATTTTTATATTTCATGTCAAACTTAGACAAATCGTTGTCCGCACATCGCATAGCGACTAATTTAATCACCCATATTTCCAAAACCTAAGTTTTTAAGGTAACTTGGGTGGTATAATACTAAATTTCAGGACCTATTCTATCATCCTATGTGTACGTCATGTTGGCACACCTCCGTATTTATTTTTATATTTCATGTCAAACTTAGACAAATCGCTGTCCGCACATCTCAATGCGACTAATTTAATCAGCCATATTTCCAAAACCTAAGTTTTTACGGTAACTTGGGTGGTATAGTACTAAAGTTCTGGACCTATTCTATCATCCTATGTGTACGTCATGTTGGCACACCTCCGTATTTCTTTATATTTCATGTCAAACTTCGACAAATCTCTGTCCGCACATCTCAATGCGACTACTTTAATCACCCATATTTCCAAAACCTAAGTTTTTAAGGTAACTTGGGTGGTATAATACTAAATTTCAGGACCTATTCTATCACCTTATGTGTACGTCATGTATCCACAATTCCGTATTTATTTTATATTTCATGTCAAACTTAGACAAATCGTTGTCCGCACATCGCATAGCGACTAATTTAATCACCCATATTTCCAAAACCTAAGTTTTTACGGTAACTTGGGTGGTATAATACTAAATTTCAGGACCTATTCTATCATCCTACGTGTACGTCATGTTGGCACACTTCCGTATTTATTTTATTTTTTTATGTCATACTTTGACAAATCGCTGTCCGTACATCTCAATGCGACTACTTTAATCAGCCATATTTCCAAAACCTAAGTTTTTACGGTAACTTGGGTGGTATAGTAGTAAAGTTCTGGTCCTATTCTATCACCCTACGTGTACGTAATGTTGGCACACCTCCGTATTTATTATTATATTTCATGTCATACTTAGACAAATCGTTGTCCGCACATCGCATAGCGACTAATTTAATCACCCATATTTCCAAAACCTAAGTTTTTAAGGTAACTTGGGTGGTATAGTACTAAAGTTCTGGTCCTATTCTTTCATCCTATGTGTACGTAATGTTGGCACACTTCCGTATTTATTTTATTTTTCATGTCATACTTTGACAAATCGCTGTCCGCACAACTCAATGCGACTACTTTAATCAGCCATATTTCCAAAACCTAAGTTTTTACGGTAACTTGGGTGGTATAATACAGAAGTTCTGGTCCTATTCTATCACCCTACGTGTACGTCATGTTGGCACACCTCCGTATTTATTATTATATTTCATGTCATAATTAGACAAATCGTTGTCCGCACATCGCATAGCGACTAATTTAATCACCCATATTTCCAAAACCTAAGTTTTTAAGGTAACTTGGGTGGTATAGTACTACAGTTCTGGTCCTATTCTTTCATCCTACGTGTACGTCATGCTGACACACTGCCGTATTTATTTTATATTTTATGTCAAACTTAGGTGGATCGCTGTCCACACATCCAAAGCGACTATTTTAATCACCCGTATTTCCAAAACCTAAGTTTTGACGGTAACCTGAGTGGTATAATAATATAGTTCTTATCCTATTCTATCACCCAATGTGTACGTCATGTATCCAAAATTCCGTATTTATTTTTATATTTCATGTCAAACTTAGACAAATCGTTGTCCGCACATCGCATAGCGACTAATTTAATCACCCATATATCCAAAACCTAAGCTTTTACGGTAACTTGGGTGGTATAATACAGAAGTTCTGGTCCTATTCTATCACCTTATGTGTACGTCATGTATCCACAATTCCGTATTTATTTTTATATTTCATGTCAAACTTAGACAAATCGTTGTCCGCACATCGCATAGCGACTAATTTAATCACCATTATTTCCAAAACCTAAGTTTTTAAGGTAACTTGGGTGGTATAATACAGAAGTTCTGGTCCTATTCTTTCATCCTACATGTACGTCATGCTGACACACTGCCGTATTTATTTTATATTTTATGTCAAACTTAGGTGGATTACTGTCCACACATCCAAAGCGACTATTTTAATCACCCGTATTTCCAAAACCTAAGTTTTTAAGGTAACTTGGGTGGTATAGTACTAAAGTTCTGGACCTATTCTATCATCCTATGTGTACGTCATGTTGGCACACCTCCGTATTGTTTTTATATTTCGTGTCAAACTTCGACAAACCTCTGTCCGCACATCTCAATGCGACTACTTTAATCAGCCATATTTCCAAAACCTAAGTTTTTAAGGTAACTTGGGTGGTATAATACAGAAGTTCTGGTCCTATTCTTTCATCCTACGTGTACGTCATGCTGACACACTGCCGTATTTATTTTATATTTTATGTCAAACTTAGGTGGATCACTGTCCACACATCCAAAGCGACTATTTTAATCACTTGTATTTCCAAAACCTAAGTTTTTAAGGTAACTTGGGTGGTATAGTACTAAAGTTCTGGACCTATTCTATCATCCTATGTGTACGTCATGTTGGCACACCTCCGTATTTTTTTTATATTTCGTGTCAAACTTCGCCAAATCTCTGTCCGCACATCTCAATGCGACTACTTTAATCACCCATATTTCCAAAACCTAAGTTTTTACGGTAACTTGGGTGGTATAATACAGAAGTTCTGGTCCTATTCTATCACCCTACGTGTACGTAATGTTGGCACACCTCCGTATTTATTATTATATTTCATGTCATACTTAGACAAATCGTTGTCCGCACATCGCATAGCGACTAATTTAATCACCCATATTTCCAAAACCTAAGTTTTTACGGTAACTTGGGTGGTATAGTACTAAAGTTCTGGACCTATTCTATCATCCTATGTGTACGTCATGTTGGCACACCTCCGTATTTATTTTTATATTTCATGTCAAACTTAGACAAATCGCTGTCCGCACATCTCAATGCGACTACTTTAATCACCCATATTTCCAAAACCTAAGTTTTAAAGGTAACTTGGGTGGTATAATACTAAATTTCAGGACCTATTCTATCACCCTATGTGTACGTCATGTATCCACAATTCCGTATTTATTTTTATATTTCATGTCAAACTTTAACAAATCGTTGTCCGCACATCGCATAGCGACTAATTTAATCACCCATATTTCCAAAACCTAAGTTTTTAAGGTAACTTGGGTGGTATAATACTAAATTTCAGGACCTATTCTATCATCCTATGTGTACGTCATGTTGGCACACTTCCGTATTTATTTTATTTTTCATGTCATACTTTGACAAATCGCTGTCCGCACATCTCAATGCGACTACTTTAATCACCCATATTTCCAAAACCTAAGTTTTTACGGTAACTTGGGTGGTATAATACAGAAGTTCTGGTCCTATTCTATCAACCAATGTGTACGTCATGTATCCACAATTCCGTATTTATTTTTATATTTCATGTCAAACTTAGACAAATCGTTGTCCGCACATCGCATAGCGACTAATTTAATCACCCATATTTCCAAAACCTAAGTTTTTACGGTAACTTGGGTGGTATAATACTAAATTTCAGGACCTATTCTATCATCCTACGTGTAGGTCATGTTGGCACACTTCCGTATTTATTTTATTTTTCATGTCATACTTTGACAAATCGCTGTCCGCACATCTCAATGCGACTACTTTAATCAGCCATATTTCCAAAACCTAAGTTTTTACGGTAACTTGGGTGGTATAGTAGTAAAGTTCTGGTCCTATTCTATCACCCTACGTGTACGTAATGTTGGCACACCTCCGTATTTATTATTATATTTCATGTCATACTTAGACAAATCGTTGTCCGCACATCGCATAGCGACTAATTTAATCACCCATATTTCCAAAACCTAAGTTTTTAAGGTAACTTGGGTGGTATAGTACTAAGGTTCTGGTCCTATTCTTTCATCCTATGTGTACGTAATGTTGGCACACTTCCGTATTTATTTTATTTTTCATGTCATACTTTGACAAATCGCTGTCCGCACAACTCAATGCGACTACTTTAATCAGCCATATTTCCAAAACCTAAGTTTTTACGGTAACTTGGGTGGTATAATACAGAAGTTCTGGTCCTATTCTATCACCCTACGTGTACGTCATGTTGGCACACCTCCGTATTTATTATTATATTTCATGTCATACTTAGACAAATCGTTGTCCGCACATCGCATAGCGACTAATTTAATCACCCATATTTCCAAAACCTAAGTTTTTAAGGTAACTTGGGTGGTATAGTACTAAAGTTCTGGTCCTATTCTTACATCCTACGTGTACGTCATGCTGACACACTGCCGTATTTATTTTATATTTTATGTCAAACTTAGGTGGATCGCTGTCCACACATCCAAAGCGACTATTTTAATCACCCGTATTTCCAAAACCTAAGTTTTGACGGTAACCTGAGTGGTATAATAATATAGTTCTTATCCTATTCTATCACCCAATGTGTACGTCATGTATCCAAAATTCCGTATTTATTTTTATATTTCATGTCAAACTTAGACAAATCGTTGTCCGCACATCGCATAGCGACTAATTTAATCACCCATATATCCAAAACCTAAGCTTTTACGGTAACTTGGGTGGTATAATACAGAAGTTCTGGTCCTATTCTATCACCTTATGTGTACGTCATGTATCCACAATTCCGTATTTATTTTTATATTTCATGTCAAACTTAGACAAATCGTTGTCCGCACATCGCATAGCGACTAATTTAATCAGCCATATTTCCAAAACCTAAGTTTTTAAGGTAACTTGGGTGGTATAATACAGAAGTTCTGGTCCTATTCTTTCATCCTACGTGTACGTCATGCTGACACACTGCCGTATTTATTTTATATTTTATGTCAAACTTAGGTGGATTACTGTCCACACATCCAAAGCGACTATTTTAATCACCCGTATTTCCAAAACCTAAGTTTTTAAGGTAACTTGGGTGGTATAGTACTAAAGTTGTGGACCTATTCTATCATCCTATGTGTACGTCATGTTGGCACACCTCCGTATTGTTTTTATATTTCGTGTCAAACTTCGACAAACCTCTGTCCGCACATCTCAATGCGACTACTTTAATCAGCCATATTTCCAAAACCTAAGTTTTTAAGGTAACTTGGGTGGTATAATACAGAAGTTCTGGTCCTATTCTTTCATCCTACGTGTACGTCATGCTGACACACTGCCGTATTTATTTTATATTTTATGTCAAACTTAGGTGGATCACTGTCCACACATCCAAAGCGACTATTTTAATCACCCGTATTTCCAAAACCTAAGTTTTTAAGGTAACTTGGGTGGTATAGTACTAAAGTTCTGGACCTATTCTATCATCCTATGTGTACGTCATGTTGGCACACCTCCGTATTTTTTTTATATTTCGTGTCAAACTTCGACAAATCTCTGTCCGCACATCTCAATGCGACTACTTTAATCACCCATATTTCCAAAACCTAAGTTTTTACGGTAACTTGGGTGGTATAATACAGAAGTTCTGGTCCTATTCTATCACCCTACGTGTACGTAATGTTGGCACACCTCCGTATTTATTATTATATTTCATGTCATACTTAGACAAATCGTTGTCCGCACATCGCATAGCGACTAATTTAATCACCCATATTTCCAAAACCTAAGTTTTTACGGTAACTTGGGTGGTATAGTACTAAAGTTCTGGACCTATTCTATCATCCTATGTGTACGTCATGTTGGCACACCTCCGTATTTATTTTTATATTTCATGTCAAACTTAGACAAATCGCTGTCCGCACATCTCAATGCGACTACTTTAATCACCCATATTTCCAAAACCTAAGTTTTTAAGGTAACTTGGGTGGTATAATACTAAATTTCAGGACCTATTCTATCACCCTATGTGTACGTCATGTATCCACAATTCCGTATTTATTTTTATATTTCATGTCAAACTTTAACAAATCGTTGTCCGCACATCGCATAGCGACTAATTTAATCACCCATATTTCCAAAACCTAAGTTTTTAAGGTAACTTGGGTGGTATAATACTAAATTTCAGGACCTATTCTATCATCCTATGTGTACGTCATGTTGGCACACTTCCGTATTTATTTTATTTTTCATGTCATACTTTGACAAATCGCTGTCCGCACATCTCAATGCGACTACTTTATTTACCCATATTTCCAAAACCTAAGTTTTTACGGTAACTTGGGTGGTATAATACAGAAGTTCTGGTCCTATTCTATCAACCAATGTGTACGTCATGTATCCACAATTCCGTATTTATTTTTATATTTCATGTCAAACTTAGACAAATCGTTGTCCGCACATCGCATAGCGACTAATTTAATCACCCATATTTCCAAAACCTAAGTTTTTACGGTAACTTGGGTGGTATAATACTAAATTTCAGGACCTATTCTATCATCCTATGTGTACGTCATGTTGGCACACTTCCGTATTTATTTTATTTTTCATGTCATACTTTGACAAATCGCTGTCCGCACATCTCAATGCGACTACTTTAATCAGCCATATTTCCAAAACCTAAGTTTTTACGGTAACTTGGGTGGTATAATACAGAAGTTCTGGTCCTAGTCTATCACCCTACGTGTACGTAATGTTGGCACACCTCCGTATTTATTATTATATTTCATGTCATACTTAGACAAATCGTTTTCCGCACATCGCATAGCGACTAATTTAATCACCCATATTTCCAAAACCTACGTTTTTAAGGTAACTTGGGTGGTATAGTACTAAAGTTCTGGACCTATTCTTTCATCCTATGTGTACGTAATGTTGGGACACTTTCGTATTTATTTTATTTTTCATGTCATACTTTGACAAATCGCTGTCCGCACATCTCAATGCGACTACTTTAATCAGCCATATTTCCAAAACCTAAGTTTTTACGGTAACTTGGGTGGTATAATACAGAAGTTCTGGTCCTATTCTATCACCCTACGTGTACGTAATGTTGGCACACCTCCGTATTTATTATTATATTTCATGTCATACTTAGACAAATCGTTGTCTGCACATCGCATAGCGACTAATTTAATCACCCATATTTCCAAAACCTAAGTTTTTAAGGTAACTTGTGTGGTATAGTACTAAAGTTCTGGTCCTATTCTTTCATCCTACGTGTACGTCATGCTGACACACTGCCGTATTTATTTTATATTTTATGTCAAACTTAGGTGGATCGCTGTCCACACATCCAAAGCGACTATTTTAATCACCCGTATTTCCAAAACCTAAGTTTTGACGGTAACCTGAGTGGTATAATAATATAGTTCCAATCCTATTCTATCACCCAATGTGTACGTCATGTATCCAAAATTCCGTATTTATTTTTATATTTCATGTCAAACTTAGACAAATCGTTGTCCGCACATCGCATAGCGACTAATTTAATCACCCATATTTCCAAAACCTAAGTTTGTACGGTAACTTGGGTGGTATAATACAGAAGTTCTGGTCCTATTCTATCACCCTATGTGTACGTCATGTATCCACAATTCCGTATTTATTTTTATATTTCATGTCAAACTTAGACAAATCGTTGTCCGCACATCGCATAGCGACTAATTTAATCACCCATATTTCCAAAACCTAAGTTTTTAAGGTAACTTGGGTGGTATAATACAGAAGTTCTGGTCCTATTCTTTCATCCTACGTGTACGTCATGCTGACACACTGCCGTATTTATTTTATATTTTATGTCAAACTTAGGTGGATTACTGTCCACACATCCAAAGCGACTATTTTAATCACCCGTATTTCCAAAACCTAAGTTTTTAAGGTAACTTGGGTGGTATAGTACTAAAGTTCTGGACCTATTCTATCATCCTATGTGTACGTCATGTTGGCACACCTCCGTATTGTTTTTATATTTCGTGTCAAACTTCGACAAACCTCTGTCCGCACATCTCAATGCGACTACTTTAATCAGCCATATTTCCAAAACCTAAGTTTTTAAGGTAACTTGGGTGGTATAATACAGAAGTTCTGGTCCTATTCTTTCATCCTACGTGTACGTCATGCTGACACACTGCCGTATTTATTTTATATTTTATGTCAAACTTAGGTGGATCACTGTCCACACATCCAAAGCGACTATTTTAATCACCCGTATTTCCAAAACCTAAGTTTTTACGGTAACTTGGGTGGTATAGTACTAAAGTTCTGGACCTATTCTATCATCCTATGTGTACGTCATGTTGGCACACCTCCGTATTTTTTTTATATTTCGTGTCAAAATTCGACAAATCTCTGTCCGCACATCTCAATGCAACTACTTTAATCACCCATATTTCCAAAACCTAAGTTTTTACGGTAACTTGGGTGGTATAATACAGAAGTTCTGGTCCTATTCTATCACCCTACGTGTACGTAATGTTGGCACACCTCCGTATTTATTATTATATTTCATGTCATACTTAGACAAATCGTTGTCCGCACATCGCATAGCGACTAATTTAATCACCCATATTTCCAAAACCTAAGTTTTTACGGTAACTTGGGTGGTATAGTACTAAAGTTCTGGACCTATTCTATCATCCTATGTGTACGTCATGTTGGCACACCTCCGTATTTATTTTTATATTTCATGTCAAACTTAGACAAATCGCTGTCCGCACATCTCAATGCGACTACTTTAATCACCCATATTTCCAAAACCTAAGTTTTTAAGGTAACTTGGGTGGTATAATACTAAATTTCAGGACCTATTCTATCACCCTATGTGTACGTCATGTATCCACAATTCCGTATTTATTTTTATATTTCATGTCAAACTTTAACAAATCGTTGTCCGCACATCGCATAGCGACTAATTTAATCACCCATATTTCCAAAACCTAAGTTTTTAAGGTAACTTGGGTGGTATAATACTAAATTTCAGGACCTATTCTATCATCCTATGTGTACGTCATGTTGGCACACTTCCGTATTTATTTTATTTTTCATGTCATACTTTGACAAATCGCTGTCCGCACATCTCAATGCGACTACTTTAATCACCCATATTTCCAAAACCTAAGTTTTTACGGTAACTTGGGTGGTATAATACAGAAGTTCTGGTCCTATTCTATCAACCAATGTGTACGTCATGTATCCACAATTCCGTATTTATTTTTATATTTCATGTCAAACTTAGACAAATCGTTGTCCGCACATCGCATAGCGACTAATTTAATCACCCATATTTCCAAAACCTAAGTTTTTACGGTAACTTGGGTGGTATAATACTAAATTTCAGGACCTATTCTATCATCCTATGTGTACGTCATGTTGGCACACTTCCGTATTTATTTTATTTTTCATATCATACTTTGACAAATCGCTGTCCGCACATCTCAATGCGACTACTTTAATCAGCCATATTTCCAAAACCTAAGTTTTTACGGTAACTTGGGTGGTATAATACAGAAGTTCTGGTCCTATTCTATCACCCTACGTGTACGTCATGTTGGCACACCTCCGTATTTATTATTATATTTCATGTCATAATTAGACAAATCGTTGTCCGCACATCGCATAGCGACTAATTTAATCACCCATATTTCCAAAACCTAAGTTTTTAAGGTAACTTGGGTGGTATAGTACTACAGTTCTGGTCCTATTCTTTCATCCTACGTGTACGTCATGCTGACACACTGCCGTATTTATTTTATATTTTATGTCAAACTTAGGTGGATCGCTGTCCACACATCCAAAGCGACTATTTTAATCACCCGTATTTCCAAAACCTAAGTTTTGACGGTAACCTGAGTGGTATAATAATATAGTTCTTATCCTATTCTATCACCCAATGTGTACGTCATGTATCCAAAATTCCGTATTTATTTTTATATTTCATGTCAAACTTAGACAAATCGTTGTCCGCACATCGCATAGCGACTAATTTAATCACCCATATATCCAAAACCTAAGCTTTTACGGTAACTTGGGTGGTATAATACAGAAGTTCTGGTCCTATTCTATCACCTTATGTGTACGTCATGTATCCACAATTCCGTATTTATTTTTATATTTCATGTCAAACTTAGACAAATCGTTGTCCGCACATCGCATAGCGACTAATTTAATCACCATTATTTCCAAAACCTAAGTTTTTAAGGTAACTTGGGTGGTATAATACAGAAGTTCTGGTCCTATTCTTTCATCCTACGTGTACGTCATGCTGACACACTGCCGTATTTATTTTATATTTTATGTCAAACTTAGGTGGATTACTGTCCACACATCCAAAGCGACTATTTTAATCACCCGTATTTCCAAAACCTAAGTTTTTAAGGTAACTTGGGTGGTATAGTACTAAAGTTCTGGACCTATTCTATCATCCTATGTGTACGTCATGTTGGCACACCTCCGTATTGTTTTTATATTTCGTGTCAAACTTCGACAAACCTCTGTCCGCACATCTCAATGCGACTACTTTAATCAGCCATATTTCCAAAACCTAAGTTTTTAAGGTAACTTGGGTGGTATAATACAGAAGTTCTGGTCCTATTCTTTCATCCTACGTGTACGTCATGCTGACACACTGCCGTATTTATTTTATATTTTATGTCAAACTTAGGTGGATCACTGTCCACACATCCAAAGCGACTATTTTAATCACTTGTATTTCCAAAACCTAAGTTTTTAAGGTAACTTGGGTGGTATAGTACTAAAGTTCTGGACCTATTCTATCATCCTATGTGTACGTCATGTTGGCACACCTCCGTATTTTTTTTATATTTCGTGTCAAACTTCGACAAATCTCTGTCCGCACATCTCAATGCGACTACTTTAATCACCCATATTTCCAAAACCTAAGTTTTTACGGTAACTTGGGTGGTATAATACAGAAGTTCTGGTCCTATTCTATCACCCTACGTGTACGTAATGTTGGCACACCTCCGTATTTATTATTATATTTCATGTCATACTTAGACAAATCGTTGTCCGCACATCGCATAGCGACTAATTTAATCACCCATATTTCCAAAACCTAAGTTTTTACGGTAACTTGGGTGGTATAGTACTAAAGTTCTGGACCTATTCTATCATCCTATGTGTACGTCATGTTGGCACACCTCCGTATTTATTTTTATATTTCATGTCAAACTTAGACAAATCGCTGTCCGCACATCTCAATGCGACTACTTTAATCACCCATATTTCCAAAACCTAAGTTTTAAAGGTAACTTGGGTGGTATAATACTAAATTTCAGGACCTATTCTATCACCCTATGTGTACGTCATGTATCCACAATTCCGTATTTATTTTTATATTTCATGTCAAACTTTAACAAATCGTTGTCCGCACATCGCATAGCGACTAATTTAATCACCCATATTTCCAAAACCTAAGTTTTTAAGGTAACTTGGGTGGTATAATACTAAATTTCAGGACCTATTCTATCATCCTATGTGTACGTCATGTTGGCACACTTCCGTATTTATTTTATTTTTCATGTCATACTTTGACAAATCGCTGTCCGCACATCTCAATGCGACTACTTTAATCACCCATATTTCAAAAACCTAAGTTTTTACGGTAACTTGGGTGGTATAATACAGAAGTTCTGGTCCTATTCTATCAACCAATGTGTACGTCATGTATCCACAATTCCGTATTTATTTTTATATTTCATGTCAAACTTAGACAAATCGTTGTCCGCACATCGCATAGCGACTAATTTAATCACCCATATTTCCAAAACCTAAGTTTTTACGGTAACTTGGGTGGTATAATACTAAATTTCAGGACCTATTCTATCATCCTACGTGTACGTCATGTTGGCACACTTCCGTATTTATTTTATTTTTCATGTCATACTTTGACAAATCGCTGTCCGCACATCTCAATGCGACTACTTTAATCAGCCATATTTCCAAAACCTAAGTTTTTACGGTAACTTGGGTGGTATAATACAGAAGTTCTGGTCCTAGTCTATCACCCTACGTGTACGTAATGTTGGCACACCTCCGTATTTATTATTATATTTCATGTCATACTTAGACAATTCGTTTTCCGCACATCGCATAGCGACTAATTTAATCACCCATATTTCCAAAACCTAAGTTTTTAAGGTAACTTGGGTGGTATAGTACTAAAGTTCTGGACCTATTCTTTCATCCTATGTGTACGTAATGTTGGGACACTTTCGTATTTATTTTATTTTTCATGTCATACTTTGACAAATCGCTGTCCGCACATCTCAATGCGACTACTTTAATCAGCCATATTTCCAAAACCTAAGTTTTTACGGTAACTTGGGTGGTATAATACAGAAGTTCTGGTCCTATTCTATCACCCTACGTGTACGTAATGTTGGCACACCTCCGTATTTATTATTATATTTCATGTCATACTTAGACAAATCGTTGTCTGCACATCGCATAGCGACTAATTTAATCACCCATATTTCCAAAACCTAAGTTTTTAAGGTAACTTGTGTGGTATAGTACTAAAGTTCTGGTCCTATTCTTTCATCCTACGTGTACGTCATGCTGACACACTGCCGTATTTATTTTATATTTTATGTCAAACTTAGGTGGATCGCTGTCCACACATCCAAAGCGACTATTTTAATCACCCGTATTTCCAAAACCTAAGTTTTGACGGTAACCTGAGTGGTATAATAATATAGTTCCAATCCTATTCTATCACCCAATGTGTACGTCATGTATCCAAAATTCCGTATTTATTTTTATATTTCATGTCAAACTTAGACAAATCGTTGTCCGCACATCGCATAGCGACTAATTTAATCACCCATATTTCCAAAACCTAAGTTTGTACGGTAACTTGGGTGGTATAATACAGAAGTTCTGGTCCTATTCTATCACCCTATGTGTACGTCATGTATCCACAATTCCGTATTTATTTTTATATTTCATGTCAAACTTAGACAAATCGTTGTCCGCACATCGCATAGCGACTAATTTAATCACCCATATTTCCAAAACCTAAGTTTTTAAGGTAACTTGGGTGGTATAATACAGAAGTTCTGGTCCTATTCTTTCATCCTACGTGTACGTCATGCTGACACACAGCCGTATTTATTTTATATTCTATGTCAAACTTAGGTGGATCACTGTCCACACATCCAAAGCGACTATTTTAATCACCCGTATTTCCAAAACCTAAGTTTTTAAGGTAACTTGGGTGGTATAGTACTAAAGATCTGGACCTATTCTATCATCCTATGTGTACGTCATGTTGGCAGACCTCCGTATTTTTTTTATATTTCATGTCAAACTTCGACAAATCTCTGTCCGCACATCTCAATGCGACTACTTTAATCAGCCATATTTCCAAAACCTAAGTTTTTACGGTAACTTGGGTGGTATAATACAGAAGTTCTGGTCCTATTCTATCACCCTACGTGTACGTAATGTTGGCACACCTCCGTATTTATTATAATATTTCATGTCATACTTAGACAAATCGTTGTCCGCACATCGCATAGCGACTAATTTAATCACCCATATTTCCAAAACCTAAGTTTTTACGGTAACTTGGGTGGTATAGTACTAAAGTTCTGGACCTATTCTATCATCCTATGTGTACGTCATGTATCCACAATTCCGTATTTATTTTTATATTTCATGTCAAACTTAGACAAATCGTTGTCCGCACATCGCATAGCGACTAATTTAATCACCCATATTTCCAAAACCTAAGTTTTTACGGTAACTTGGGTGGTATAATACTAAATTTCAGGACCTATTCTATCATCCTATGTGTACGTCATGTTGGCACACTTCCGTATTTATTTTATTTTTCATGTCATACTTTGACAAATCGCTGTCCGCACATCTCAATGCGACTACTTTAATCAGCCATATTTCCAAAACCTAAGTTTTTACGGTAACTTGGGTGGTATAATACAGAAGTTCTGGTCCTATTCTATCACCCTACGTGTACGTAATGTTGGCACACCTCCGTATTTATTATTATATTTCATGTCATACTTAGACAAATCGTTGTCCGCACATCGCATAGCGACTAATTTAATCACCCATATTTCCAAAACCTAAGTTTTTAAGGTAACTTGGGTGGTACAGTACTAAAGTTCTGGTCCTATTCTTTCATCCTATGTGTACGTAATGTTGGCACACTTCCGTATTTATTTTATTTTTCATGTCATACTTTGACAAATCGCTGTCCGCACATCTCAATGCGACTACTTTAATCAGCCATATTTCCAAAACCTAAGTTTTTACGGTAACTTGGGTGATATAATACAGAAGTTCTGGTCCTATTCTATCACCCTACGTGTACGTAATGTTGGCACACCTCCGTATTTATTATTATATTTCATGTCATACTTAGACAAATCGTTGTCCGCACATCGCATAGCGACTAATTTAATCACCCATATTTCCAAAACCTAAGTTTTTAAGGTAACTTGGGTGGTATAGTACTAAAGTTCTGGTCCTATTCTTTCATCCTACGTGTACGTCATGCTGACACACTGCCGTATTTATTTTATATTTTATGTCAAACTTAGGTGGATCGCTGTCCACACATCCAAAGCGACTATTTTATTCACCCGTATTTCCAAAACCTAAGTTATGACGGTAACCTGAGTGGTATAATAATATAGTTCTAATCCTATTCTATCACCCAATGTGTACGTCATGTATCCAAAATTCCGTATTTATTTTTATATTTCATGTCAAACTTAGACAAATCGTTGTCCGCACATCGCATAGCGACTAATTTAATCACCCATATTTCCAAAACCTAAGTTTTTACGGTAACTTGGGTGGTATAGTACTAAAGTTCTGGACCTATTCTATCATCCTATGTGTACGTCATGTTGGCACACCTCCGTATTTATTTTTATATTTCATGTCAAACTTAGACAAATCGCTGTCCGCACATCTCAATGCGACTATTTTAATCACCCATATTTCCAAAACCTAAGTTTTTAAGGTAACTTGGGTGGTATAATACTAAATTTCAGGACCTATTCTATCACCCTATGTGTACGTCATGTATCCACAATTCCGTATTTATTTTTATATTTCATGTCAAACTTAAACAAATCGTTGTCCGCACATCGCATAGCGACTAATTTAATCACCCATATTTCCAAAACCTAAGTTTTTAAGGTAACTTGGGTGGTATAATACTAAATTTCAGGACCTATTCTATCATCCTATGTGTACGTCATGTTGGCACACTTCCGTATTTATTTTATTTTTCATGTCAAACTTAGACAAATCTCTGTCCGCACATCTCAATGCGACTACTTTAATCAGCCATATTTCCAAAACCTAAGTTTTTACGGTAACTTGGGTGGTATAATACAGAAGTTCTGGTCCTATTCTATCACCCTATGTGTACGTCATGTATCCACAATTCCGTATTTATTTTTATATTTCATGTCAAACTTAGACAAATCGTTGTCCGCACATCGCATAGCGAATAATTTAATCACCCATATTTCCAAAACCTAAGTTTTTAAGGTAACTTGGGTGGTATAATACTAAATTTCAGGACCTATTCTATCATCCTATGTGTACGTCATGTTGGCACACTTCCGTATTTATTTTATTTTTCATGTCAAACTTAGACAAATCTCTGTCCGCACATCTCAATGCGACTACTTTAATCACCCATATTTCCAAAACCTAAGTTTTTACGGTAACTTGGGTGGTATAATACAGAAGTTCTGGTCCTATTCTATCACCCTACGTGTACGTAATGTTGGCACACCTCCGTATTTATTATTATATTTCATGTCATACTTAGACAAATCGTTGTCCGCACATCGCATAGCGACTAATTTAATCACCCATATTTCCAAAACCTAAGTTTTTACGGTAACTTGGGTGGTATAGTACTAAAGTTCTGGACCTATTCTATCATCCTATGTGTACGTCATGTTGGCACACCTCCGTATTTATTTTTATATTTCATGTCAAACTTAGACAAATCGCTGTCCGCACATCTCAATGCGACTACTTTAATCACCCATATTTCCAAAACCTAAGTTTTTAAGGTAACTTGGGTGGTATAATACTAAATTTCAGGACCTATTCTATCACCCTATGTGTACGTCATGTATCCACAATTCCGTATTTATTTTTATATTTCATGTCAAACTTTAACAAATCGTTGTCCGCACATCGCATAGCGACTAATTTAATCACCCATATTTCCAAAACCTAAGTTTTTAAGGTAACTTGGGTGGTATAATACTAAATTTCAGGACCTATTCTATCATCCTACGTGTACGTCATGCTGACACACTGCCGTATTTATTTTATATTTTATGTCAAACTTAGGTGGATCGCTGTCCACACATCCAAAGCGACTATTTTAATCACCCGTATTTCCAAAACCTAAGTTTTTAAGGTAACTTGGGTGGTATAATACAGAAGTTCTGGTCCTATTCTTTCATCCTACGTGTACGTCATGCTGACACACAGCCGTATTTATTTTATATTCTATGTCAAACTTAGGTGGATCACTGTCCACACATCCAAAGCGACTATTTTAATCACCCGTATTTCCAAAACCTAAGTTTTTAAGGTAACTTGGGTGGTATAGTACTAAAGATCTGGACCTATTCTATCATCCTATGTGTACGTCATGTTGGCAGACCTCCGTATTTTTTTTATATTTCATGTCAAACTTCGACAAATCTCTGTCCGCACATCTCAATGCGACTACTTTAATCAGCCATATTTCCAAAACCTAAGTTTTTACGGTAACTTGGGTGGTATAATACAGAAGTTCTGGTCCTATTCTATCACCCTACGTGTACGTAATGTTGGCACACCTCCGTATTTATTATAATATTTCATGTCATACTTAGACAAATCGTTGTCCGCACATCGCATAGCGACTAATTTAATCACCCATATTTCCAAAACCTAAGTTTTTACGGTAACTTGGGTGGTATAGTACTAAAGTTCTGGACCTATTCTATCATCCTATGTGTACGTCATGTATCCACAATTCCGTATTTATTTTTATATTTCATGTCAAACTTAGACAAATCGTTGTCCGCACATCGCATAGCGACTAATTTAATCACCCATATTTCCAAAACCTAAGTTTTTACGGTAACTTGGGTGGTATAATACTAAATTTCAGGACCTATTCTATCATCCTATGTGTACGTCATGTTGGCACACTTCCGTATTTATTTTATTTTTCATGTCATACTTTGACAAATCGCTGTCCGCACATCTCAATGCGACTACTTTAATCAGCCATATTTCCAAAACCTAAGTTTTTACGGTAACTTGGGTGGTATAATACAGAAGTTCTGGTCCTATTCTATCACCCTACGTGTACGTAATGTTGGCACACCTCCGTATTTATTATTATATTTCATGTCATACTTAGACAAATCGTTGTCCGCACATCGCATAGCGACTAATTTAATCACCCATATTTCCAAAACCTAAGTTTTTAAGGTAACTTGGGTGGTACAGTACTAAAGTTCTGGTCCTATTCTTTCATCCTATGTGTACGTAATGTTGGCACACTTCCGTATTTATTTTATTTTTCATGTCATACTTTGACAAATCGCTGTCCGCACATCTCAATGCGACTACTTTAATCAGCCATATTTCCAAAACCTAAGTTTTTACGGTAACTTGGGTGATATAATACAGAAGTTCTGGTCCTATTCTATCACCCTACGTGTACGTAATGTTGGCACACCTCCGTATTTATTATTATATTTCATGTCATACTTAGAGAAATCGTTGTCCGCACATCGCATAGCGACTAATTTAATCACCCATATTTCCAAAACCTAAGTTTTTAAGGTAACTTGGGTGGTATAGTACTAAAGTTCTGGTCCTATTCTTTCATCCTACGTGTACGTCATGCTGACACACTGCCGTATTTATTTTATATTTTATGTCAAACTTAGGTGGATCGCTGTCCACACATCCAAAGCGACTATTTTAATCACCCGTATTTCCAAAACCTAAGTTATGACGGTAACCTGAGTGGTATAATAATATAGTTCTAATCCTATTCTATCACCCAATGTGTACGTCATGTATCCAAAATTCCGTATTTATTTTTATATTTCATGTCAAACTTAGACAAATCGTTGTCCGCACATCGCATAGCGACTAATTTAATCACCCATATTTCCAAAACCTAAGTTTTTACGGTAACTTGGGTGGTATAGTACTAAAGTTCTGGACCTATTCTATCATCCTATGTGTACGTCATGTTGGCACACCTCCGTATTTATTTTTATATTTCATGTCAAACTTAGACAAATCGCTGTCCGCACATCTCAATGCGACTACTTTAATCACCCATATTTCCAAAACCTAAGTTTTTAAGGTAACTTGGGTGGTATAATACTAAATTTCAGGACCTATTCTATCACCCTATGTGTACGTCATGTATCCACAATTCCGTATTTATTTTTATATTTCATGTCAAACTTAAACAAATCGTTGTCCGCACATCGCATAGCGACTAATTTAATCACCCATATTTCCAAAACCTAAGTTTTTAAGGTAACTTGGGTGGTATAATACTAAATTTCAGGACCTATTCTATCATCCTATGTGTACGTCATGTTGGCACACTTCCGTATTTATTTTATTTTTCATGTCAAACTTAGACAAATCTCTGTCCGCACATCTCAATGCGACTACTTTAATCAGCCATATTTCCAAAACCTAAGTTTTTACGGTAACTTGGGTGGTATAATACAGAAGTTCTGGTCCTATTCTATCACCCTATGTGTACGTCATGTATCCACAATTCCGTATTTATTTTTATATTTCATGTCAAACTTAGACAAATCGTTGTCCGCACATCGCATAGCGAATAATTTAATCACCCATATTTCCAAAACCTAAGTTTTTAAGGTAACTTGGGTGGTATAATACTAAATTTCAGGACCTATTCTATCATCCTATGTGTACGTCATGTTGGCACACTTCCGTATTTATTTTATTTTTCATGTCAAACTTAGACAAATCTCTGTCCGCACATCTCAATACGACTACTTTAATCACCCATATTTCCAAAACCTAAGTTTTTACGGTAACTTGGGTGGTATAATACAGAAGTTCTGGTCCTATTCTATCACCCTACGTGTACGTAATGTTGGCACACCTCCGTATTTATTATTATATTTCATGTCATACTTAGACAAATCGTTGTCCGCACATCGCATAGCGACTAATTTAATCACCCATATTTCCAAAACCTAAGTTTTTACGGTAACTTGGGTGGTATAGTACTAAAGTTCTGGACCTATTCTATCATCCTATGTGTACGTCATGTTGGCACACCTCCGTATTTATTTTTATATTTCATGTCAAACTTAGACAAATCGCTGTCCGCACATCTCAATGCGACTACTTTAATCACCCATATTTCCAAAACCTAAGTTTTTAAGGTAACTTGGGTGGTATAATACTAAATTTCAGGACCTATTCTATCACCCTATGTGTACGTCATGTATCCACAATTCCGTATTTATTTTTATATTTCATGTCAAACTTTAACAAATCGTTGTCCGCACATCGCATAGCGACTAATTTAATCACCCATATTTCCAAAACCTAAGTTTTTAAGGTAACTTGGGTGGTATAATACTAAATTTCAGGACCTATTCTATCATCCTATGTGTACGTCATGTTGGCACACTTCCGTATTTATTTTATTTTTCATGTCATACTTTGACAAATCGCTGTCCGCACATCTCAATGCGACTACTTTAATCACCCATATTTCCAAAACCTAAGTTTTTACGGTAACTTGGGTGGTATAATACAGAAGTTCTGGTCCTATTCTATCAACCAATGTGTACGTCATGTATCCACAATTCCGTATTTATTTTTATATTTCATGTCAAACTTAGACAAATCGTTGTCCGCACATCGCATAGCGACTAATTTAATCACCCATATTTCCAAAACCTAAGTTTTTACGGTAACTTGGGTGGTATAATACTAAATTTCAGGACCTATTCTATCATCCTATGTGTACGTCATGTTGGCACACTTCCGTATTTATTTTATTTTTCATGTCATACTTTGACAAATCGCTGTCCGCACATCTCAATGCGACTACTTTAATCAGCCATATTTCCAAAACCTAAGTTTTTACGGTAACTTGGGTGGTATAATACAGAAGTTCTGGTCCTAATCTATCACCCTACGTGTACGTAATGTTGGCACACCTCCGTATTTATTATTATATTTCATGTCATACTTAGACAAATCGTTTTCCGCACATCGCATAGCGACTAATTTAATCACCCATATTTCCAAAACCTAAGTTTTTAAGGTAACTTGGGTGGTATAGTACTAAAGTTCTGGACCTATTCTTTCATCCTATGTGTACGTAATGTTGGCACACTTTCGTATTTATTTTATTTTTCATGTCATACTTTGACAAATCGCTGTCCGCACATCTCAATGCGACTACTTTAATCAGCCATATTAGTAGTGCAATAGTGGGGCTGCTGGCCCAATCAAACTTTGACAGGCAGTCAATTTTTTGACAGCTACTTCCGGTCACGTGACCGGAAGTGACGTCATCAGCTGTGACGTAGCTGTGACGTGTTTTTGGTGGGTATTTAAAGTTTAAATGCCCTGCTGTGCTGGGTATTTAAATTTTAAATGGCCGGAAGTGTGTCAAGGTCTTTTGGGGGTGTTTTTAAAAAAGATCTTGCATTTTCGGAAAATCCGAAAATGCAAGATAATTTTTGTTTCTTTTTACAAACTGTTGTTTTGTTGATTTTCACGTCTGTTAAAATACCATGTAAAAAATGGAATTGACAAATTAACAAGAAAATATCCTGCTACAAAGTATCCAAATAAAGATGCAATTACATAAACATAAACTTTAAAATATAGCGAATGTTCTTCCTTTTTATCTGTTAGCATTTCCTGAACAAGGTAACCAAAATTGTAACCACATAAAAATGAAAGTAGGCAAATAATAAATTTTGACAGGTTCACAAAAACCAAGTTGTAAAGTAGCGAATTTCTTTCTTCTTCCATTGTTGAATTTTTAGTCGAAACCAATTAATGATAACATTATTGCTTGCGCATCAGAACTAACAGTTGATGAAATTTCATTTACTTGTAGACTTGTAGTAGTTTCATTTGTAGTAGGTAATTGTTCGGAAGTTGGTGTAGATGTAGAAGAAACAGTATTATATTGAAGCTCAGAGTCCATGTGTGCTCGGGTAAAGAGCTGAAGCTTTAATGACGTGTGGTAGCCGTGTCCTACTGTGCATCAGGAGTTGTTGGTGGTGGGGGGTCGTTTGTTTCTTGCACTGAAATGTAGATGGAATCATAAATTTATGGAGGATGTACTAAAATTTGTTGTATAGGATCTGCATCAATAGGAAAACTTTGCGTTTCAATGCAAAGTCCATCTTTAATAAAAGAAACATATAAAACAGAACTCATGTTTATTTAGATGTTTACTCTGCCAGTTCTACTAGCAAACTGATGTGTCAGTATCGGCGTTGCAACCTCCCTTGACATGTGCAGCTCGGAACATCTGCCCTCCCCCCACCACCATGAGAGACTCCTCGCAATTTTTGGATTTGTAGTGTTAGTTCTAACGTAGGTGTTGTAGGGTGAACATCTCAGTACTAAACAATTGTTTTTAACATTTGGCTTAAAATACTTATTTAACTTTGTACAAGTTACAATATTTTTAAAGATGCTACTTTATTATATTACTTTAATACTTAGCTATAATATTTAGTTAAAGAAATCGAAACTGTAGTTGCGATTAAAATAGAAACATGGTTTCTTAACATTTGCCTTAAAAAGATTTGTAACAAAATATCGTAAGAAAATTTTTACAACATATTTGAATTAATATGTTTGCAAACCCTATCATGCGAGTTTTAAAAGATAAACGAGACCGAGTGGGCCGGGTTTGACCTCGCATGCTTTCGCTTGTTGCCGACCAGTTAGCAATACAACTGGTTGACCTTGCGCCGCACTTTCGCTTGCGGCCGGCCGGCGAATACAGGTC
Source organism: Flexamia atlantica (assembly GCA_035578135.1). NCBI lineage: Eukaryota > Metazoa > Arthropoda > Insecta > Hemiptera > Cicadellidae > Flexamia > Flexamia atlantica. The sequence continues at coordinate 74,168 of JAQJVK010000128.1, read as the reverse complement.
GTCGTCCTTGTTGCATCACCCGGCACACCTGTCCTTGATTGCTTAACACACTCTACACTCTACACTCGACAAGTTATTCTTTCCTTTGCCACCGTCCTAACAACACCTACTTCAATTTCACAATGAACCGCTCCGAGTATACCGAGATTTGGTATAACTGGTTTTCCTATCTTCAACTGCTTGGGGTACGAATTATTCAATCGAACAACAATCGTGATTGGTATGATGTTACAACCACTATTGCTCGAAAACCTTTTCAGCAAGTTTGGAAAAACATTCTTACCGGCACCAAAATTCGCACCGAACCACCCAAAATTCGCACCAAACCACCTATATCACCTGTATCTTCAAACGTACCCCAGCAAAAATTTCATCTAAAAAAACTGAAACTTAACCGAAAATATGAAATCCTAAGACATTTATCTTCTTCTATTTTCATTTTTAATTCTGAAAAAACCAAAATTTATGTCATTGACATTCCCAAAAAAATTCCTATTCCCCTTAACCCTCGACACTTGATAATAAATAAAAAAGGTGCCAAGTTAAACATAAATATTACCGAGTAAAACCTTTTCCCACCTCCAAAGTCCACCCTGGTGGCAAAAAAAAGGCCCTTCTAAGGGCCGACCTAAGACTTTCAAATTTAGGCTTAAGTTTAAGCCTCAACCCTTGGTGACCAACAAGGGGTGGTTTGTGAAAGCCCCTATGGGACTTAGAGGTACACGGACCTCTTGTTAGTCACCAAACGTTAAGGCTTTAGCGAAAGCTCCCCGCTATTGACTCAACCTTTGGGACTTAGAGGTATGTGAACCGCTTGTTAGTCACCAAGGGTTGAGGCTTTAGCGTCCAACCCTTTGTGACTTAGTGGTACACAGACCACTTGTTAGTCACCAAGGGTTGAGGCTTTAGCGAAAGCCCCCCCGCTATTGACTCAACCTTTGGGACTTAGAGGTATATGAACCGCTTGTAGTCACCAAGGGTTGAGGCCCTAACTTAAGCCTAAATTTGAAAGTCTTAGGTGGCCCTTAGAAGGGCCGATTTTGCCACCAGGGTGGACTTTGATTGAGGAGGGGAAGGAATATAAGGTTTAATTTAATATATTTATTCTCAATTTTCCACCCTCCGCTGTTACTAGTAAAAATTTTGGATCTGTTGGGACAAGTGGTGGTTTGGTTTTTGGAGTTGTGAGGATATAAATTTTCGTCCTCTCCTCGTTGTAGATATAAATTTTGTTTTCTTCAATTCTGTACAGGTTATATTTTTTGTTTTTCTTTAATTCCTTTAGCCTGATGTTCTTTACTGGTGCGGGATGAATTGTTTGGGGGGTGGGGGTTTCTTTGATTGGTGCGGGTTGAATTTGTTGGGGGGTAGAAGAAGGGTGCAGTCCGCACAACTCCATCCAGTCTTCAGTTAAAATATCGTCACAAATTGGAGCGATCGGAATGTCTTCAATTTGCGGCGTTGATGTTTCTGTAACTGGTGTGGGATTCTGAAATAATTGGGGTTGATCTTCATTAAGAGCATCAGCTATTATTTCGTTAATGGAGGAGGAGAGGACGGGAGAAGTTTGTTTTTTTTGAAGAAAATCAGTCGAAATAGAAGAAAGGTCAATAGATACCGGAATTGTAGTTGGTTTCTGCTGCAGAGGTTTCTGCAGCAGACTCAGGAGAATGGGGGTAGATGAAGAAGATGCAGAGGAGTTCATGTTGATATAAAAAGAATAATAAAATGGATAATATAATGAAACAGGAAAAAGGGTTAAAAAACGTGGGAATGGATAGTAACAGCGATGGTGGCGAGTGGCAGAATAACACAAGGCGGGCGAATGGGGTTCTTATAGGCAGCAGACACAACAACCTTGTAGTCAAGGTAGTGAAAGCTGAGGCTAGCGACCAGGTCCAAGTAGGCCAGACGAAGTTGTGAGAGCGGTGGCTAGCGACCCGGCCAAGGCTACCGGCCCCGGCAGAGCGACACGTTGACCTACTAGTCAAGGCTCGCTAGCGAGGTCGAGTCTCGAGCTCGCTGATATAAGCAAGCGCGCAACGTTTCTCTTTGGCATTACGGTGAAGGTGTAACTGGTCCGCTTACGTGGAGGGTTATGCTGTAACGTAATGTTCGCCATGGTGTGTGGGATGGCTTATGTCAAGCACACACTGCGTTCGGCTATTGTGGGAGAGGCGCCCTCCTATAATAGTCGGTCGCAATGGCAATCCACCTACCTTTCCATTTCCTGCGTGGTTTAATTGTCAGGGTTAATATTACGGTGAGGTGTGTGAGTTCGCTTACGTGATGATCACACCGTAACTGTAATATTAAGTTAGGTGTAATATTATAGGGAGGTGTGTGAGTTCGCTTACGTGATGATCACACCGTAACTGTAATATTACATAGTATAAGATAGAATAGGGGGAACGTTAGGTAGGGGTTAAGATATGATAGGGCGGTGAGGTGTGTGAGTTCGCTTACGTGATGATCACACCGTAACCGCATGCATGATAGCATTTAAGGGGTAGCATAAGTTATAATAAAGTAGTATAGAAATAAAGTAGTAGAATAAGGTAGGGACCCCACGCTTCCCCACCCCCCTTTTTTTTATAATTTTTAAATGACCTTGACCTAGTTTTGATTGTTCTACTTTCGGACTTAGAATTATTTTAAATGACCTATTTTTTAGACTTAGATATTTTAATTTCAAAAGACTTACTTGTTTGACTTATATATTGATTGATTTTAAAACTCTACTTTTGAGACTTAAATATTTTGTTAAAGTTTTAAATAACCTAAGATTTTAGTTTTGTGTTGTATCTTTTATTAAAAAATTATTTTTAACATTTGGGTTTTTGTAAATGTTTTAATTTCTGTTGATGGTGAGTTTAGTTTTCGCGTTGGTTATTAATATTTTTGAGTTTTTGCGTCATAACTTTTATACCGTTGGTTTAATCAAAAAATGTTACTGGACCTTTTTTGTTTGTCTTTTAATTCCGCTTAATTTGACTACCCGCACGATAGATTTGGAGCATTTTTTGTTATATCCCCCCCCCCTCCCCCCGCGTACATTTTCTATTATTTTTTATTTCGTATATTTCTTAACTATAAAAATTAGGTCAAGGTCATTTAACTTTAAGCGGAAAAAAGAGAGGAACAGTGTTATTAATTAACACTGTTCCTCTCTTTTTTCCTAAAAGGCAGGGAAAGAAGTTCCGTTAATGTCTATTTTTTATGTGGCAGAATCATATCCATCATCATCATCTGTTTCGTTTTGAAAGTTGATGTAACTAACATCAACCCAAAGATAATGATATCCTTGTTCGAAAGCCATAGTATCAATATATGATTCCACTGTTGAAAACCAATTAGGATCTATTAAAGGGTTGATTGTAACCATGACAGTTTCTAATGTTAAATTTACCCATCTTTCTCCAGTAACAGAAATTGCAAAAAAATTTACATTTTGAAGAAAATGGATTAAATTTAACATAAAATGAACATGTTGTACAGGAGTGCAATGAACATTGTAAGACATCCGGAAAGTTTCCATGCTGATGAGGGAAATGTTGTCTTTTACTTAATCCACGGTTTATATATATGCATTTCCCCCCACCATAGAGTTCTTAAAAAGTGGGTCAAGGTCATCTGAAGATACCCTATGAACGGGGAACAGAGCAGTAAGTGGTTAAACCACAAACTGCTCTGTTCCCCGTCCCTATTTAATTTCTTTTATTGATATGTCTTTATAAACATATAATATATGTTTATAAACACATACATTTAACTTGATATTTAGCAAATGGGAAGAATCCACACAGCTGGCACAATTCTTGCGGTCTTGGTGTTTCCAGTTTGTATCCTATGATTCCAAATCGGTATATCATTTGCCTATGCAACGGTTCTCCCTCTTCGGCTGAAGGAAGAGCCTAAAAAAAAAATAGTTTAATAATATTTAATAAAATAATATATTGTAAATAGAAAAGAACAATACTGTTAATGAAAACGTACCCAGTCACATAGGGCACATATTTTCTCGCCATCTGCCAATTGAAACCAAATTTTGGTTTTAAATATACAACGTTTCTTGTGCTCAGTAATGAGCTCGCTTTGCAAGATTTGCGGCAGCGGCTCTGACACCTCCCTAATTTGCCGAAGCATAGGGTTGTCTGAGCAGATCCGCTGCAAACATAACTCGTACAAGGAGCTCATTGTTATGGGCTGACTATGCTCACCTCACAGCCTTAAATACGTACCAATCACCTTGATGGCAAAGGACAACGCCCTCCATTGGGTTAACCAGGTCGCCATAGGAGGCCGCCGCCTTGGACCGACAGTATATATAAGGTGTGCTGCAGTCTTGTGGTTATATTTGCCATGGAATCCCTCATGATCTTTGGTGCTGTGCACAACTTTGTTGAAGCCAAAAGAGTACTATGGTACATAAAAACGTATCATAGCAATCTGAATTGCATCAGTGGAGTACTTGAAGCTGTTAAAGCAGACGGTACAAAAATCTGTTGCACTTCGGATTCTATGGATTACGAAGGACTTGAATCATGGGTCCTTTATTATGTACAATTTTGTACAAAACTTTACATCAAAGTTGACACGGACTAAGGGGGTTTTCTAGGAGGAAAGAAAAGAATAGATACCAACAATGCATGTTGGTAGCTATTCTTTTCATTCTTCCGCTAAGATTTAAATGACCTTGACCTCGTTATGGACTTAGAAAGTTTTTGTTAAGTTACAATAAACCTTCAAAATAACTAGGTCAAGGTCATCTGAACATACCCTATGAACGGGGAACAGAGCAGTAAGTGGTTAAACCACAAGCTGCTCTGTTCCCCGCTCCTATTTAATTTCTTCTATTGATATGTGTTTATAAACACATACATTTAATATCATATTGCTCCAGAGGAAACCAACCACAAAGATGACAATATTCTTGCGTTATTGGCGTCTTCAATTTGTATCCTACATTTTCAGATGCATGTTTCAGGTATCTGTACAGTTCTTGATCCGGATTCGCACCAGGAAGCCGCTAAAAAAAAATATTAATTTAAAGAAAATTAATAAAATAATATATTGTAAATAGAAAAAACAATTCAGTTAATGAAAACGTACCATGTGACATAGGCCGCATATTTTTTTGCCAGCATTTGGCATTTCCCACCAAATTTTAGTTTTAGAAACACACCGTTTTTTGTGCTCATAAATGAGCTCGCCTTGCAAGATTTGCGGCAGCGGCTCTGACACCTCCCTAATTTGCCGAAGCATAGGGTTGTCTGAGCAGATACGCTGCAAACACAACTCGTACAAGGAGCTCATAGTTATGGTCTGGCTATGCAAACCTCAAAGCTTTAAATACGTACCAATCACCTTGATGGCGAAGGTGATTCCCCCTCCCCCGGGTTTCCACTATATATTGAGCGGATAGAATTAATAGTTTGCTACATTTTGAATCAACAAAACGTTATGGAATCTTTCCAAAAATACCCGATTGATCAAAGATTAAGTAGAAACCGAAGGGAACAAAGAAGACAACACAGATTAAGAAAAGCTTTTGAAAAATTAAAATTAGTTGTACCGGAAAGTCAAAAACAAAAAAAAATTAACAGACAATCTATAGTTCAAAATGCAATAGATTACATTAAAAAATTGGAAGAAGACTTGAAATCACCAACATTTAACTTAGAACAACAAGAATTTGAACAATCCGAACAGACATTTTTACTGGATATAGAAGAATTCCAACAATTCGAACAGAAATTTGTACAGGAAATAGAAGAATATCTTCAAACTTCGCATAATTTAAACCAAGACATTTATGAAATTTTGTATCAACCTTTTGAAACTGTTTCCTTGCCAGTGTTAGAAAGCTTGGATGAATATTTTTTTGACGTCGAAAAGTAGAGGGGGTAAATGGGTGGGGAGCTGTTATAAAGGCAGGGTAAACAGAGTAATCTTTACTTTCTTAGGATCCAGCGCTATGGCAGGCACTTCGTCTTCGTCCAGGTCTTCTTCCTCGTCATCAAGAACATCATCATCATCATCATCTGTTGTTTCTATTGTGAAACAAAAATCTCCTTCTCCAAAAAAATCTTCACCGAAAAAATCTCCTTCTCCAAAAAAATCTTCACCAAAAAAATCTCCTAAGAAAATTTCTGAAAAACTTCAAAAACTTCAAAAATTAAGAAAATCCTGTTTTAAGAAAGAACAATGTGCTCATATTTTAAAAAAAGGAGCGAACAAAGGTGAAAGGTGTGTGAAGTTGTGTAGTGTAGGTGAAAAATTGTGTAATTTGCATAACAAACGTGAACCTTCCGAAAAATTCAAAATTCAACCTTCTAAAAAAGTCAAAATTGAACCTTCCAAAAGTGAATTGCCGGAAAAAATTGAAAACTATAAAAGAATTAAAATCAACAGATTGAAATTAAACCACAAATATGTTTTTGTAAAAAAGATCAGTAACAGGGATGTTGTTCTTAGATGTTGTGATGAACTCTACTTGCTCAAATTACCAGTAAATCTTCAAATTCCAAATATCAGTAATGTTCATTATTATTTAGTAAGAAAATCTCCATCTGATAAAGTTAAATGGTCAAATTAAACACAAGACAAAAAAATGGAGCGGGGGAATAGACCACTTTGTAATTCCAAAAGAATTACTTAGCGGTCTATTCCCCCGCTCATAGGGTATTTTTGAATGACCTTGACCTATTTTCAAAATTTACAATGGAGGGTTAATTACTTATAAAAGCGGGATAACAAAATGACTTTTTACTTTTTACAATCTAGTCCTAAAAAGAACAATGTTCGTATATTATTAAAAAAGGGTAAAAGATGTGTTGTGTAAATCAAACATTATGCAGTGCGCACAACAAATACCTCATTTTGTTAAAACTGAGAGGTTAGTGTAAAAAATGAAATAAAAAAAAATAGGAGCGGGGGAATAGACCACTTTGTAATTCTAAAAGAATTACTTAGCGGTCTATTCCCCCGTTCATAGGGTATTTTTTGGTGACCTTGACCTACTTTTTACACTTATAAATTTTCGCTAACTGCTATTGACCTTGAAAATAAATAGGTCAAGGTCATTCAATAATTAAAAAGAAAATGGAGGTGTACGGTTTTACAGAACCGTACACCTCAGAAACCTAACAGAAGAAAAGCTAAATCTACCTATATATAAATGACCTTGAGACTTAGAAATTTTCGCTAAGTCTTTTTGTTGACCTTGAAAATAAGTAGGTCAAGGTCATTCGATAACTAAAAAGAAAATGGGGGTGTACGGTTTTACAGAACCGTACACCCCCGGAAACCTAAAAGAAGAAAAGCTAATTTACAATACAATCTGCCTAGAGTTTAAGAATTAATAAAAATAAAAAAATAAAGAAATAAAATTTAGTTTAAAAAAATAGCTAGACAGCCCAGCGCTGCACATCATGATTACAGTGTGATCATCACGTAAGCGAACTCACACACCTCACCATAAGCGCACAACGCTAAGCTAAAACAAAAATGTTATTTTGAAATAGCAAGTTGCTTAATTAAATTTAGGAAAAAATGTTATACAAATATGTTTTTTATTTCCTAACACTAAAGGAGCCAGTGTCTCGCCATTAGCGACGCAGAACAACTGAGGTCTAGCGAAACTCCGGAGGTAGGCGAACTACCCATCCAGCACGTATAGAGGTTGTAAGTGACCCGCTTTGGTGAGCGTAATCACTACAAAAGCGGTAGCCGGTTTTACCATTATTGGTTTTACCATGCAAAAGATGGAAGGAAAAAAGGAAAGGAAATTGGAATTGAAAGGTGTCCCTAACTAAAAAGGAGTACAAGACAAGAGAGGGAATGCCCTCAACAAGCTTGTTGGAAAAAGGAAATTGGAATAGAAAGGTATTAAAAACATATCATATAACATTCCTAAAAACAAAAATTTTACTTTAAATTTAAACATTCCAGGCAGAAATATATTGTAAGTAAAAGAAAGATTTTAAAATAATACTAACTACCAAACCAGCAAATTAAAAACAAACTACAAACCCTAGGGTATCTACAAGCACAAACAACTACCATGCCTTAAAATTAATCAGTCCTACGTCAAGATGTTATTATACAAATAACACCAAGATATTTTCACCAAACAGCAAAAATGATAAAATGTTCAGGGCGCCTTCTGAACATGTTACCACCTCACTGTCTAGCGAGCAACTGATGCCGAACCACACGCGCAGATCCCGGACCCCAACTCGGCTTGAGGTCATCCCCCCTCCTCGCTTACCCCCTCCCAAACCACAGGACCCTTACTGCGGGTTTGGTTTCCATCATTCTTTTGCCATTGTTCCAACAGGCAACAACATTTCTTTCTTTACTTTACATTGGATTTGTAAATATTTTAAGTGTTAAAACTTCTCAATATTTTTAATATTTTAGGACTTTGAAAAATTTTCAAACCTATCATTCTTTTGCAACTGTTTAAACAGGCAACAACACTTCTTTCTTTATTTTTACTTTACATTGGACTTGTAAAACTTCCTAATAATTAATACTTTCGGACTTAGAAAAATTTTCAAACATTTGCTTCAACATTTATTTTACAATATCAAGTTTCTTTTATAATGCCTCCAACAGACAACAATTTTCCTTTTGGATGTACAATTTGTGAAAAAATATATAAAATAGTTGAACCAGAAGACTTAACGGATGACGAAAGTATTTTTGAAAATAGTTTGATTCCAGTAGAAGATACATCTGATGCTACATCTGATGCTACATCCGATGCTACATCCGATGCTACGTCTGATGCTACAAGTGATGAAGAAAATATTTTGGAAGTACCAGTAGCAATAGGCGAAGAAACACCGTTAACACATGTTGTAACAATTAACTATGATCCAGTACAATATATACATGCTCTTGTTCGGCGACGTTTGTTTCCGGCATCGGACATGGAGGAAGATGAAAGCGATAACGATTTGGAAATAACATATTTAAACAACAGCAATGATGATCACACTTACAACGCATAATATATGTATTATTTTGAACTTAAATTATTTGACGTTGGCACTTAGATTTTTTTAAAACTTCCATTATTTGACCTTGAGACTTAGAAGTTTTTTAAAACTTCCATTATTTGACCTTGAGACTTAGATTTTTTCTAAAACTTTCATTATTTGACCTTGACACTTAGATTTTTTTATATTTGCATTATTTGACACTTAGATGTTTTTTTTAAACTTGCATTATTTGACCTTGACACTTAGGAGTTTTGAAATATAAGAAATTTAACTGTTATTAACACTTTTTGTGTTTAATACAGAAAAAGTGGTGGGGGTAGTCTATAAATAGGGGTAGTTTAAGAGTGGTTCTTATTATTACTGCAACTTTTGTGGAGAGCACACCTACGTCATGTATTACTGCATCAGTTGTGAAGAATCTTTTGAAAATGAAAACTTACTACAAATACACAAAGAAGTGTACCATAACAACGAAACAAGAAACAATGCAGAAGAAGACGATTTAGAAGAATTAGATCAAATGCTGGCTACCCATCAACAACAACTAAATTCAAGACCAAGTGTTATTCAATACGCACCCGGACCATCTTTGGATGTGGAATTATACGCCCGAGCTTTACCAGGCAGTGTAGTAACTCATTTTAAGATTGACAATGCTCAATTGCAACTAGCACAATTTATATTGAAAGCAAAAACATTAGTAACAGAAACATTGAAGAATGAACTAAGAAGATTAAATTTTATAAAGTTTGGAATATTATTAGATACTGTATTTACAAATGTTCAGAATGAAACATCACCAAGAGGATTTTTAACTAAAAACAAAACCATCATGTTTGCATCGGATATAAGCTCAATTGTGGATGATTGTTTTGAAGAACTTTTAACAAAATTACAAGAACATGAAGGAAGAGGTTCTGGATGGAGTTTGTTAAGTATAACAAGCTTAGATGTGAGAGTTCATAAACATGGATATGGAATGAGAGGTAGTAGTTATATTGCATTGCCAAGGAAGATTCGAGTAACCAAATCTTGTGTTAATGTACAAAATGAAAATGCTGAATGTTTCAAGTATGCAATGCTTGCAAAATATGTAGAAGATCATGTGGAACGACCGAGTAGAGCATACGATGAGGTTTCCTATATGTATAACTTTCAAGGCATGACTTATCCTGTTTCAATTCAAGACATATCAAAATTTGAAAAGAAAAATCCTTTTGCATCTGTAAACATCTTTGGCTTAGATTCATCCAACAATGTCTATCCCTTACGTATAACACCCACCGAACGCAGAGATCATACCGATTTATTATTAATAACAAAAGGTGATATTTCACATTATGTATATATTAAAGATTTCGAAGCTCTAGTTTGCAAACAGTTATCAAAACATAAAGTAGAAAAAACCACTTGTAAAAGATGTTTTTGTTTTGTAAACAAACCATTAAGAAGAGGTGGTTCAGAATGGTTGATGGAACATCAAAAATTATGCAATGGAAACTATGAAGTAAGAATTAAATTACCACACCCTAGCAGATCACAAGTAAAATTTGATAAAGTTATCCAACAATACAGAATTCCCGTTGTAGTGTATGCAGATTTTGAATCTTCATTGCTTCCACTTGAACAAGAAGAAGGAGAGGAAATTACAAGCAGAACAAAGTATCAACTTCATAAACCAAACAGCTACTGTTTAATAGTAAAATCCACTCTGCCTGAAGAACATCTTCAAGAATATGGTTTGACATCTACACCAAAGATTTATCGTGGAGAAGAAGCAGCTCGATACTTTGTTGATGATTTATACGACATCGCTGGGAAAGTGGAAGCAATGTATAGCAATGTGGTTCCTATGTCACCTATGACACCGGAAGAAATTTATCTTTATGATTCGACAACAACATGCTATTTGTGTAACAATCAATTTACAGAAACTAAAGTTAAAGTTCGCGACCATGACCATCTGACAGGAGCCTACAGAGGTGCAGCTTGCAACGGATGTAACATCAACTACAAACTACCATCTTTTATTCCCGTGGTTTTTCACAATCTTAGCGGATACGATGGACATTTTATCATTCCCGAATTAGCAAGAGACAACGGTGAAATAGACGTTATAGCACAAACTATGGAAAAATTTATAAGCTTTTCAAAAAAGGTGGGCAAAATTAAACTTAGATTTGTTGATTCTTTTCGATTTATGCCTTCCAGTCTTATGAAACTTTCTGAAAATTTAAGAAGACAAAATTTAATAGAAACAAGCAAAATTGTACCTGCAGAAAAAATGGATTTGGTTCTTCGGAAAGGAGTTTTCCCGTATGATTACATCGATGGACTACATAAATTTCAAGAAACGTCACTTCCTCCACCAGAAGCTTTCAAAAGTAAACTTACCGATTTGGACATTTCACCTGAAGACTATCAACACGCATGCAGAGTTTGGGACGAATTGGAAATGAACACTCTGGGAGATTATTCTGACTTTTATGTAAAACTTGATGTGACCCTTCTCTGCGATGTGATGGAAGAATTTAGAAACACCTGCTTTGAAGCTTACGGATTAGACCCTCTTCATTCTTATACTTCTCCAGGACTAGCTTGGCAAGCTATGCTAAAAGAAACAAAGTGCAACCTTCAATTATTAACAGATATTGACATGGTGTTGATGATCGAATCGGGCGTTAGAGGTGGATTGACCCAAAGTGTTACTAGACATGTTAAAGCTAACAACAAATATCTTCCAAACTACGATAAAGAAAAAACATCAGTGTTCTTAGGATATTTCGATGCCAACAATTTATACGGATGGGCCATGTCTAATCTACTTCCTTTTGGAAACTTTGAATGGGTTAATCCAGACTCTATTGGTGATATTTCGCAAATTTCAAAAGACGGAGACACCGGATACATATTGGACTGTGACTTTGAATATCCAGAACACTTGCATGATTTTCATTACGATCTTCCGCTCCTTGCAAAAACAGAAGTTTCACCAATTGGCAAACATCCAAAATTAATGATGACTCTTGAAAATAAACAAAGATACGTAGCTCACTTTTGGGTTGTTCAACAAGCACTCCAATTGGGTTTACGTATAACCAAAATTCATAGAGTTTTAAAATTTTCCCAATCTTGCTGGTTAAAACCGTACATTGATTCAAACACCAGAAGAAGAGCAGCTGCAACATCAACATGTCAAAAGGACTTTTTTAAATTAATGAATAATGCGATATTTGGAAAAACATTGGAAAACAAAAGAAAACACAAAAATGTTAAATTAATTACAGATCCTATAAAACTAGAAAAACTTGTACAAAAACCAAACTTTGAAACATCCGTTATCATCAATGAAAACCTTGTGGCAGTATCTATGAAGAAGACAAGCGTGAAAATGGATCGTCCGTTGTACGTTGGAATGTCAATCTTGGATATTTCCAAAACCCACATGTACGATTTCCACTACAACAAAATGGTCGCCTTCTACGGTAGAGATAACATCGGAATCGCCTACATGGACACGGACGCTTTCATCTACTGGATTCTTACTGAAGATATGTATTTGGATCTTCGAACATTTGTTCACAAAAAATGAATTTGATTTTAGTGACTATCCAAAAGATCATTTAAATTATGACAATGATCGGAACAAAAAGAAACTTGGAAAATTTAAAGACGAAGCAAATGGAATTTTACTGAAAGAACTTATTGCACTAATGTCAAAATTGTATTCACTACAATTGCATAAAGAAGAAAACAATATTATTAAAAAAGCTAAGGGAGTAAAAAGTTTGTATCTTAAGAAGAATGTAAATTTTGAACACTACAAGCAATGCTTATTTGAAGAAACGACTATAACTGCAAAATTCAACACCATCAGAAGTTTCAACCATCAACTGTACAGCGTAACAGAAGTGAAAAAAGCACTCTGCTCCAATGATGACAAACGACACATTCTTCCAGACAAAATTCACACTCTACCATTCGGCCACTACTCTCTCAATCCTATCAATGAGTAAAAAGAAAAATAAAAAAAAAAAATAAAAAAAATAAAAAAAATAAAAAAATAAAAAAAATAAAAAAAGGGGAAATCACAGCATGCTCGCTGTGATTTCCCCTTTTTTTAAAATATGTTGAAATGACCTTGAACTATAAAAGCGGATGCAGAAAAAGAAACACTCAATACTAACTTGACTTTGTTAGTAAAATCATCATGACAGACTTAAAGGAAAAGATTGTTAATGAACTTCATAAACCTGCAAGAATAAAGTTTCCACGACGAAATACTGTTGTAAAAGGAATAAATGATTTATATCAAGCAGATTTAATTGAAATGCAACCGCATAGTAAAATAAATAAAGGATTTAAATACATACTTACGATTATTAATTGTTTTACTAAAGTTGCAGATGCTTTGCCATTAAAAGACAAAACTGGTAACAGCATAACAAAAGCTATGCAAGTAGCTATAAAAAGAGATAAAAATAAAATTAAACATTTACAAACTGATGATGGGAAAGAATTTTTTAATAAACATTTTGCCTTGTTAATGAAAAAATATAACATAAATCATTATTCCACAAATTCTGAGAAAAAGGCAGCTATAATTGAAAGATTTAATAGAACCTTAAAAGGTGCAATGTATAAAATGTTTTCGAAAAGAGGTTCTTACGTATGGGTTGATATCTTACCAAAATTAATAAGCGATTACAACAACAAGTTTCATAGAACTATCGGTATGGCACCTAACAAAGTGAATAAGAAAAACGCTAAACTAGTTTTACAACGAATTAAAAAAAATACACAGCCAAAAGCGGAACAAAGAAAACCAAGAAAATTTAATGTAAATGATAAAGTTCGAATTAGTAAATACAAAGGAGTGTTTACTAAAAAATACCTGCCCAATTGGACAAACGAAGTTTTTACAGTGTATAAAGTACAACCTACTGTACCGGAAACTTATATTTTAAAAGATAACAAAGGAAATTTGTTACAAGGCGGTTTTTACGGACATGAATTGTTAAAGTCAACAGTAGGCGATGTTTATCTTGTTGAAAAGGTGTTGCAAAGGAAAAAAGACCAAGTTAAAGTACGTTGGTTGGGGTTTGATAAAACTGAAGATTCGTGGATACCTATAAAAGATTTGATTTAGTTTTAAATCAACTTATTTACTCTTCTGCCTTTGAATAAGATGGAGATTGTTCACCATAAAGATAAATTTAATATTAATAACATTGATGATTTAACCGTAGATAACGTTAAAATCAACAATGGTAAACACGGCAGTTTATTTCCAAACACTGTACGATGTATAGTCAGCGGTCCTTCAAACTGTGGCAAAACTAACGTTGTGTTTAACTTAATTACAAACACAAAAGGATTGCGATTTAATAACCTATATATTTTTTCAAAGTCCTTACATCAACCAAAGTATCAATTGTTGGAAAAGATCCTGACTGATGTGCCCGATGTTAACTATTACAAATTTAATGCTAGTGACAGTGTTATGCAACCAGACCAGGCTAAGCCGTATTCTGTATTTGTATTTGATGATGTATCTAGTGAAAATCATGATACTATTAGAAACTATTTTGCCATGGGAAGACATAATAATATTGATAGCATATATATCGGACAAACATATAGCAAAATTCCAAAACAACTAATTAGAGACAATGCAAATATTTTAGTTTTATTCAAACAAGACGATACAAACCTAAAACATATATACAACGATCATGTAAATGCTGATATGTCATTTGATAAATTCAAAGAGCTTTGTGGAAAAGCTTGGGCGGAAAAATATGGATTTTTGGTAATTATGAAAGATAAAGCTATAACAGATGGTCGTTACCGCATAGGTTTTGATAAATTTGTTTTAATACATTAATTAACAACATTATCGTACAAGTCTTCATGGTGTAAACATGGTTAATCAGGAAAAGCTATTAAAAGAAATAAAATCACTTAGTGATTCTATTAGACATAAAAACAGAGCGTTAAGATTAGGAATAAGTGAAAGAGAGAAATTTCTGGAATCAACATTTAAACCTATTACTGAGCCATTAAAACAATTAGGACAAAATGTTAAACATTCAACATTTAATTTTTCCGGAGATGCTATTTTACCCATTTCAAAATTTGAACAAAAAGAAGAATATGAAAGTGATACAAGTTTTACACAACAAGGAGAAACAACTGAAGAAGAAAGCGAACTAGGTGAAGAAACGGATGTTTTAACAGAAAAAGAAGGTCTTTCTACAAGCGAAGAACAACAAGAAGAAGAAGAGCCTATTAATCCATCCAACTTGAGCAAATTGGGCTCGGATATCGCGTATAAAGGGCCGCTTGCAAGACAATTTGTATTAAAAATGTTACATTCTGCACAACCAACTCGAAAATATCATACTTTTGGTGCTAGAATAGAAGAAAATGGGCTAATGATTGGAGATAGCAAACTTGATGTAGACGAACATGACAATATTATTATAAATAATAAACAATACAAGGGTACAAAAGGATTGTTTGAACTTATTTTTAAGCCGAAACCTAATAAATATACTAAAAAGGATTTAAACATTTTTAAACAAATATTGGAGGATACAAATGCGCATAAGAAAAATTATTCTAAAAATTTTAATGTTCATAGAAATGCATCAGAAAAATATAAAACTATTATTGCTAAACTTTTCCCACCAAAAAGAAGGGAACCCATAAAAAGAAAATCATTATCTTCTGCTGAAATAAATATTTTACATAAAAGAAGAAAAACAAATCAATCAAGTTTATCAGGAAAAGGATTATTAAAAAACTTGTATGATACTAATATAATATTCTACAACGATATAAACAAATTGGTTGACAGAATGAAGTTGATATATGAAGCTAAACAAGCCGGACATAGTGGTTTAGAAAATGAATGGGTAGCTTTGGTCGGCGAATTGCGAAATCGAGGAGTAATTGCATAAAAATATGAGTATATAGAATACAAGCATAACCGATTAAACATTCAGTATAACCATGAGTGTGGATAAGTTTGGACGGTATTCCGAAACTGGAAGCAAATCAGGATCTTATGGAAAAAGAGGTGGTTTACCACTAACATCCGATGGAGATTATGATATAAGTAACAAACGTTTAAAGTTTGTAAATGATCCAAAAGATGATAATGATGCAGTAAATTTCAAAACTTTAAAAAGTGAAACATTACCTAGCTTAAAGCTTCAAAATGAAGTGTATAACGCTAATTTTTATAGAATTGCAAATCTTCCAAAACCAATAGATAAGAATGATTCGGTAAATAAAGAATATTTAATGTGGTACATAAACCAAACCTTAAGATATGATCCTAAAAGTAATAATAAAGCATATGATGCAAAAGATCTTAGAATAGCCAATATAGCAGATCCTGTTAATGATCAAGATTCAGTTACCAAAAAGTATTTACATTCAGTCATACCTGAAAAAACAGATAAATTTTCCTTTTACAACTTTGTAATACACGATATTGGAGACCCTAAAGATATGAAAGATGCGGTAAACCTTCAATATGTTACAGATCATTGTATTACACATGATATTAAGTCAATTGATTGCAAAAATAAAGTGTTAACTAACGTTAAGGAGGGAACTGCAAAATCAGATGCAGCTACAATAAGTCAAATAATGAAATTAAACAATAACAAATGGGATGCGGATGCAAAAATAATTACTAATGTTAAAGAAGGGTTGAATGATGTTGATGTAGCAACAATTGGACAAGTTCCTGCATTAAAAGAAATTTCATCAAGACTTGGTCAACAAGGCTTTGATTGTAAAGAAAGACCACTATTTAATGTTGGAATGGGAGTAAATGACAGTGATGCAGTTAGAGTAAAAGAATGGCGTGAAAGATGCTTAAGAACAGAAAAACACAAAAAGTTTTTTCATTGTCAAAACTTGCGATTGACTAGCTTAGATGACCCTATTGATATTGTTGATGCTGTTAATGTAAATTACATTATAAGACTCTTAAGTGTAGTGTTATATGATGTTTATAATACGATAAAGCCCATAAAAGCTGATCAAAAACTACATTGGGTTAAGAAAAATGTTATAGAAAAATATTTTTTAAATATGAAAACTGGAAATTTAAGATTTGCTCAAGTTGATGTTGATAAAAAGGATACAATCCTACCAAAAGACTGGGTAAAAGTTTATTACCCATAAACAAAATACATGTTTATTATAAATAAACAATGTCAAAGGATAAGTGCATCATTCATTATAAAGAATTTATAAAATAAACAAGTATTGGCATTTCCTTTCACTATAAAAAACCATGTTGAAAGTTCAACGCATCAGTCATAATCGACACGTTATAAAGAGAGGAAGAGGAATAGCATCAACAGCACTTTCTCTTATTACTAAGCCGGTTGGAGCTATAGTTAACAAAGCTATCGATTTATTACCTGTAGAACTACATTTACCAGGAGGTTATCAATATTGTGGTCCAGGAACAAAATTGAAAAAAAGACTTGCTAGAGGAGATCTTGGAATAAATAAACTTGATCAAGCCTGCAAACAACACGATATAGCATATTCAAAGTTTGCAGATACTAAAAATAGATCAATAGCGGATAGAGCACTTGCTGAAAAAGCTTGGCAAAGAGTAACATCCAGTGACGCTAGTATCGGTGAAAAAGCAGCAGCTTTAGCGGTATCAGCAGCAATGAAGGGTAAAACGATGTTTGGAGGTGGAAAGAAGAAAGGAGGTGGAAAAAGGAGAAGAAAACCTGCAAAGAAACGTGGAGGAAATATAAGAAGAAAACGACGATCCACCGCAGGTAAAAATAAAAAGAAACAAACAATATGGTCAATGATAAAAAAAGGAGGAGGATTATACCTAAGACCGTATCGTGTGTATTAAACAGAAAAAAACAATTACTAATTCCAAATAAAGAATTAACAGATAAAGAATTAATTACTTATGTTTCTTGTTTAAAAATTCCATTTTTTAGAGGAGTGTTTATGAAAGATGCATTACCTGTTAAAATATGGAAAAATGAAACCGGAATAGTAAATTTAGATAATAGTAAAGGATCAGGCACTCATTGGGTATGTTATAAGAAACTAGGATCAACTATTTACTACTTTGATAGTTTTGGTAATCTCCCACCACCAAAAGAACTACAATATTACTTTAAAACAGCTAAAAATGTACTATACAATTATAAAAGAGAGCAACCTGATGATACGGTAATCTGTGGACATTTATGTTTAGATTTTTTAACAAAAAGCGTTAGTCAACTTTAAGATGTCTTCCTATACAGTATCATTAACTGGAACTTCATCTACTTTGCGAAGTGTTCTTTTCCCTGCGTTACGTTTGGAAAAAGATAAATTATGGGAAGCCGCATTATTAGATATAACAACTTATAATTCTATTCCCAACGTTACTGAAAATGTTAATGACAAAATACATTATTACAAAACAAAAGATAAAAATACAAACAAATATTCAGATATACAAGTATTTAGTTTACCCACTGGAGCATATGAAATTGATGATATAAATGAAGCGATACAAAATCATATGGGAAAAGATAATATAACAATAAAAGGAAATAACAATACTATGAAAGCTGAAATTAAATCTAAATATTATATAGATTTTAGCAAAGAACATTCAATTGGTAGTTTATTAGGATTTCCTAAAACAACAAAAATTTTAGAACCTAATATTAACCATTCAGGTGCTAGAACTGTAACAATAATGAAAGTTAACAGTATAGATATTACATGTAATATTATACATGGTTCTTATAGAGATGGTGAAAATACTCATATATTGCACACATTCTATCCAACGGTCGCTCCGGGTTTTAAAATTGTGGAAAAGCCACAAAACTTGGTGTACCTACCGTTAAACACCAGTTTTATTTCAGACATTGTGGTGAACAAACTAGATCAAGACGGAAATCATATTGATTTTAGAGACGAACCTATAACTATACGAATACATATAAAATCAACCGTATAACAATGGGGTTATCATTTAAAAAGAAAGAGCTGACTGGTAAACAAGTCAGTAGCACTTCAGCTATAGAAGGATTAACAAGTGATAACATTCGTTTTCTAGAAGAAATTGGATTAAAACTTATTAATAATGGAAATATTGGATATAGCGCAGGGTCCGACATTCGACGAAACCTTATGGGAAAAGGAATATCATACGCACAACCCTTACGCTTCATCAAAATTAAATAATAATGATGAAATTAGAATTCCCATACAACAACAGGATATTTATACACTTCCATGTGAAAGTTATTTGTATATCGAAGGAAGAGTAACAAAAAGAGATGGAAGCACTGCAAGTACTGTTCCGTTCATAAATAACCCCATGGCATATTTGTTTGATGAAATAAGATATGAAATTTCCGGAGTTACAGTAGATTCAACAAAAAAGGTGGGAATTACAAGTACATTAAAAGGATTAGCATCTTTAACACCGAGTGAAAAAAATATGCTGGCCGCCGCAGGATGGGTAGCACCCGATTCCAGTACAATCACTCCAAACACTTCAGGCAATTTTGACTTTTACATTCCTTTAAGATTACTTTTAGGCTTTGCCGAAGATTACCGAAAGATAATAATAAACGTAAAACAAGAATTAGTTTTGTTAAGATCATCAAACGACAAAGATATTATTATGGCGCCTGATGGAACAACGGAAGCTACTTTAGAATGGAAAATGCAATTAGACAAGATTGTTTGGAGAGTACCGCATGTACGGTTAAACGATCAGAATAGAATTTCATTATTAAGAACTTTAAAATCAGATCGTGATATCGTAATACCATTTAGAAGTTGGGAGTTTCATGAATATCCGGTTTTACCGGAAACACAACGTCATACATGGACTGTAAAAACTTCTACCCATTTGGAAAAGGCAAGATATGTAATATTTGGATTACAAACAAAAAGAAGAAATGAAATAACTAAACATGCTGGTGAATTTGATCATTGCAAACTTACAAATTTTAAGGTGTTTCTAAACTCTCAATTCTTTCCATACGACAACTTTAACATAAACTTTACAAAAGACAGGTTTAGCGTTTTGTACGATATGTACGCAAGATTCCAAAATTCATATTATGGAAAAACAAACACACCTTTATTAACGCCAAACCAATTTAAATCTAACTATCCGATTGTTGTAGTTGATTGTTCAAAACAAAACGAATCTGTAAAATCTTCCAGTGTAGATATAAAAATAGAAATGGAATTTGAACAAAATGTACCCAAAGATACATCTGCTTATTGTTTAATTTTACATGACAAAATTGTTACATATACACCTTTAACAGGAATTGTAAAAGCAGTTTTGTAACATGAAAAGGAAAAAAAATACCCCCACCACTCGGTTATAAAAGCAGGAGCGGGAACGAAAATTGTTTAGTTTACTGTCTACAGTTGTATGGGTAACATCGTCTACAGCATTATAAACAAAATGAGTTCTTTATCAGTTGTACAAGACGTTTCCGAAACAGCACCTTTATTGGAAAATGATGATAAACATTTTGAAGAAAATATTGTAAAGGAAATTGATGACTTTTTAAAGTTTGGAAAACAAAATAAAAAGTTGGAAAATAATAAAACAAACGTAAGAAAAAAAAGAAAACTTGAAGAAAATATTCCCCCAAACATTTTAACTGAAGTTTTCCTTCGCATCTTTTATCCTATTTCATCTTGCATGAGTAAAAGTGTGTCGATAGGATTGGTAAAATCATTAGACTACTCTCCCGCAGTAATCCTAAGCCATGGAACAAAGATGGTTTTATTTTCAGAAAATGCTTGGGATTCCTTTTTAAAACATCTACATCTTATTGAATGTTATTTAGCCAACAGTTTCTTTGGAAGAAAAACTAACATTCGACTTTTGGATTGTGACAATGAAATTGACATTATTAAACATCGTGGTCAACAACAAGTAAGAATTAGAGACTCGACACAATTTGAAAATAAAATTCTTCTAACACGTGAAGAATTTTACATTTTAAACTATGCAACATCACCTATTACCAGGTATATGAAACAATTAGTATTTTCAAGCTCTGTTATTAAGGAATATCTGGTAGATGCATGCGAAAAACAACCAGAAAGCACTTTACAATACGGACCAATAGATACATCCATCTTTAATAGAATACCTCACGAAGTGGAAATGTGGAGGCAGTTAAGAAACTTTGAACCTTTTACCGAAGTTGCAACGGAGGCTACAGAAGAAGAAACCAACAACAACAACAACAGTACAGAAGAAGAAACCACCAACAACAATAATACAGAAGAAGAAACTTTGCTAGGTTAAAACTACAATGTAATTTAACAAAAGAATAAACCGTGGGGTAGGCCTACTGGGGATGGTGCCCACGTTAAACATACACCAACGCGCCTACAACTGTACGGCCTGGTTTATATATATATATCTAACCTACCGTGGTGTGGAAAACAGTTGATCAGCAGACACCGTGATGAGCAGACAGGATGAAGAAATGGCAGCAAAACCTTGTGTAATTGAATTTCAAGCATTTCGCGGAAACGATGATAGATTTATCATAAAAGAATTGGTAATTTTGGATTTGCTTACACAAGTAGCATACCCGTTTTTATTTGAAGCACCGTGTTCTGTCCATGAACTAAAGTCAAAAGCTAAAATAACAAACAGATGGCTAACAAATAATTTTCATCATATCCATTGGTATGAAGGTTTCCTACCGTACAACAATGTACACAAAATTATGTTTCATTTTTGCAAACAATTTACACACATATATACCAGAGGATTGGAAAAAAAGAATTGGATACGACAGTACACAAACAAAGAAGTTTTAAACATAAAAGTGGACAAAACATTTCACTTTGATGCTAGAAATATTTGTGTTTCTACAATAAATCCGAAACACAACCAATCTCAATGCGCATTACAAAACGCGTATCACTTGGCTGCTTACTTACAACAACAAACGGAAGAATGTAGTGGGGGTTCCGAAGGTTATATAAACGAAGAGGCAACACACCCCGAGTATCAGTCTAACTCCATACTCCGAACAGACAACATCTCCTGTGAAGGATGGCATCACAACAGTTTCTCCAATGTTTAGTTGAACAATTCAATTTGCATTCAAAATCAAATACTCTAATTATCAAGAAATGTTCAGAATTAAAAGAACAGAAACATTATATTGTTCATGAAATGAAGAAAATTGATACAACGCATGGAGACGCAGTCGTCGCATCTTTATCCGATGCACCATATACACCGGGTGATGAACCAAAGTTTCAAGTATATCTTCCAAAACGATTCGTCCAGTTGCTGCAAAATGAAGATCTGCGGGAAATTCAACCAGGATCATTATATTTGGTGTCACACGGAATGAGCGGAAACAACTCTACGGAACTAACTCTGCACATCGCACAAAAATAACATTGTAAAAAAAATGTTTTAAATAAAAAGATAAAAAACAACATATCAGTATATGTTTTTATATACTGATATGTTGTATTTTTTTAAAACCTCAAACGGATGACCTTGAACTTTTAATCGATAGTATTATTCGATTATTTTATTCGATAGTTTTATTCGAATACTTTACATAAATACGAAACTTTAACGTTGAGAGGCTCAGTTCTGTTTAAGACAAGCTACAACCAACATGTCATCCAAAAGAAATAATCTAACACTTATAACTTATTGTTGCAAAGAAAAATGTTTTAGAATACCTGAAGATCAAGTTGACGGAAAAGCTTGTACAAAATGTAATTCTTTCAGCTATTGTAAATGTAGTTGCAAAACATATCAAAAGAACCGGTTGGATAAACTAGAAGAATTGCAACATCGACTCGGTCTATTGTGGCAACGATTAAATTCAAAGTGATTAAACAAACACCTGCCATTACCCCCACCACTACCCCCACTACCATCGGAGGTACCTGCAGCACCGGCTTTGCAATAGTCATTCCTGCTACACCTCTCGTCGAGTAAACAACTCTAGTCATGTCTCTCAACATTCGCGGGATTCACTACAACACTATCAATCTTACAACCTACAAGGATTTGGAAATTTTTAGTGAAGAACTAAAACAACTTATAACCACTGGGTTTGGTTTATCTTTAGAACTTTATGCAACAAACAATCAAAACGAAAAAAATGTGTTTTTGCCAACTTACAACAACAAAAAGAATGAAAATAAACAAGAACTTTCAGCACCGACAACAACTTACTTTTCAAATTTGGGAGCAAACTTTACTAACTTGTAAAATAATACTTTTGTAAAAAAACAAATAAATAAAAAAGAAAATATCTTGCATTTTCGGATTTTCCGAAAATGCAAGATCTTTTTTAAAAACATCCCCAAACGACCTTGACACACTTCCGGCCATTTAAAATTTAAATACCCAGCACAGCAGGGCATTTAAACTTTAAATACCCACCCATACACGTCACAGCTGATGACGTCACAGCTGATGACGTCACTTCCGGTCACGTGACCGGAAGTAGCTGTCAAAAAATTGACTGCCTGTCAAAGTTTGATTGGGCCAGCAGCCCCACTATTGCACTACTCATATTTCCAAAACCTAAGTTTTTACGGTAACTTGGGTGGTATAATACAGAAGTTCTGGTCCTATTCTATCACCCTACGTGTACGTAATGTTGGCACACCTCCGTATTTATTATTATATTTCATGTCATACTTAGACAAATCGTTGTCTGCACATCGCATAGCGACTAATTTAATCACCCATATTTCCAAAACCTAAGTTTTTAAGGTAACTTGTGTGGTATAGTACTAAAGTTCTGGTCCTATTCTTTCATCCTACGTGTACGTCATGCTGACACACTGCCGTATTTATTTTATATTTTATGTCAAACTTAGGTGGATCGCTGTCCACACATCCAAAGCGACTATTTTAATCACCCGTATTTCCAAAACCTAAGTTTTGACGGTAACCTGAGTGGTATAATAATATAGTTCCAATCCTATTCTATCACCCAATGTGTACGTCATGTATCCAAAATTCCGTATTTATTTTTATATTTCATGTCAAACTTAGACAAATCGTTGTCTGCACATCGCATAGCGACTAATTTAATCACCCATATTTCCAAAACCTAAGTTTGTACGGTAACTTGGGTGGTATAATACAGAAGTTCTGGTCCTATTCTATCACCCTATGTGTACGTCATGTATCCACAATTCCGTATTTATTTTTATATTTCATGTCAAACTTAGACAAATCGTTGTCCGCACATCGCATAGCGACTAATTTAATCACCCATATTTCCAAAACCTAAGTTTTTAAGGTAACTTGGGTGGTATAATACAGAAGTTCTGGTCCTATTCTTTCATCCTACGTGTACGTCATGCTGACACACAGCCGTATTTATTTTATATTCTATGTCAAACTTAGGTGGATCACTGTCCACACATCCAAAGCGACTATTTTAATCACCCGTATTTCCAAAACCTAAGTTTTTAAGGTAACTTGGGTGGTATAGTACTAAAGATCTGGACCTATTCTATCATCCTATGTGTACGTCATGTTGGCAGACCTCCGTATTTTTTTTATATTTCATGTCAAACTTCGACAAATCTCTGTCCGCACATCTCAATGCGACTACTTTAATCAGCCATATTTCCAAAACCTAAGTTTTTACGGTAACTTGGGTGGTATAATACAGAAGTTCTGGTCCTATTCTATCACCCTACGTGTACGTAATGTTGGCACACCTCCGTATTTATTATAATATTTCATGTCATACTTAGACAAATCGTTGTCCGCACATCGCATAGCGACTAATTTAATCACCCATATTTCCAAAACCTAAGTTTTTACGGTAACTTGGGTGGTATAGTACTAAAGTTCTGGACCTATTCTATCATCCTATGTGTACGTCATGTATCCACAATTCCGTATTTATTTTTATATTTCATGTCAAACTTAGACAAATCGTTGTCCGCACATCGCATAGCGACTAATTTAATCACCCATATTTCCAAAACCTAAGTTTTTACGGTAACTTGGGTGGTATAATACTAAATTTCAGGACCTATTCTATCATCCTATGTGTACGTCATGTTGGCACACTTCCGTATTTATTTTATTTTTCATGTCATACTTTGACAAATCGCTGTCCGCACATCTCAATGCGACTACTTTAATCAGCCATATTTCCAAAACCTAAGTTTTTACGGTAACTTGGGTGGTATAATACAGAAGTTCTGGTCCTATTCTATCACCCTACGTGTACGTAATGTTGGTACACCTCCGTATTTATTATTATATTTCATGTCATACTTAGACAAATCGTTGTCCGCACATCGCATAGCGACTAATTTAATCACCCATATTTCCAAAACCTAAGTTTTTAAGGTAACTTGGGTGGTACAGTACTAAAGTTCTGGTCCTATTCTTTCATCCTATGTGTACGTAATGTTGGCACACTTCCGTATTTATTTTATTTTTCATGTCATACTTTGACAAATCGCTGTCCGCACATCTCAATGCGACTACTTTAATCAGCCATATTTCCAAAACCTAAGTTTTTACGGTAACTTGGGTGTTATAATACAGAAGTTCTGGTCCTATTCTATCACCCTACGTGTACGTAATGTTGGCACACCTCCGTATTTATTATTATATTTCATGTCATACTTAGACAAATCGTTGTCCGCACATCGCATAGCGACTAATTTAATCACCCATATTTCCAAAACCTAAGTTTTTAAAATAACTTGGGTGGTATAGTACTAAAGTTCTGGTCCTATTCTTTCATCCTACGTGTACGTCATGCTGACACACTGCCGTATTTATTTTATATTTTATGTCAAACTTAGGTGGATCGCTGTCCACACATCCAAAGCGACTATTTTAATCACCCGTATTTCCAAAACCTAAGTTATGACGGTAACCTGAGTGGTATAATAATATAGTTCTAATCCTATTCTATCACCCAATGTGTACGTCATGTATCCAAAATTCCGTATTTATTTTTATATTTCATGTCAAACTTAGACAAATCGTTGTCCGCACATCGCATAGCGACTAATTTAATCACCCATATTTCCAAAACCTAAGTTTTTACGGTAACTTGGGTGGTATAGTACTAAAGTTCTGGACCTATTCTATCATCCTATGTGTACGTCATGTTGGCACACCTCCGTATTTATTTTTATATTTCATGTCAAACTTAGACAAATCGCTGTCCGCACATTTCAATGCGACTACTTTAATCACCCATATTTCCAAAACCTAAGTTTTTAAGGTAACTTGGGTGGTATAATACTAAATTTCAGGACCTATTCTATCACCCTATGTGTACGTCATGTATCCACAATTCCGTATTTATTTTTATATTTCATGTCAAACTTAAACAAATCGTTGTCCGCACATCGCATAGCGACTAATTTAATCACCCATATTTCCAAAACCTAAGTTTTTAAGGTAACTTGGGTGGTATAATACTAAATTTCAGGACCTATTCTATCATCCTATGTGTACGTCATGTTGGCACACTTCCGTATTTATTTTATTTTTCATGTCATACTTAGACAAATCTCTGTCCGCACATCTCAATGCGACTACTTTAATCAGCCATATTTCCAAAACCTAAGTTTTTACGGTAACTTGGGTGGTATAATACAGAAGTTCTGGTCCTATTCTATCACGCTATGTGTACGTCATGTATCCACAATTCCGTATTTATTTTTATATTTCATGTCAAACTTAGACAAATCGTTGTCCGCACATCGCATAGCGAATAATTTAATCACCCATATTTCCAAAACCTAAGTTTTTAAGGTAACTTGGGTGGTATAATACTAAATTTCAGGACCTATTCTATCATCCTATGTGTACGTCATGTTGGCACACTTCCGTATTTATTTTATTTTTCATGTCATACTTTGACAAATCGCTGTCCGCACATCTCAATGCGACTACTTTAATCAGCCATATTTCCAAAACCTAAGTTTTTACGGTAACTTGGGTGGTATAATACAGAAGTTCTGGTCCTATTCTATCACCCTATATGTACGTAATGTTGGCACACCTCCGTATTTATTATTATATTTCATGTCATACTTAGACAAATCGTTGTCCGCACATCGCATAGCGACTAATTTAATCACCCATATTTCCAAAACCTAAGTTTTTAAGGTAACTTGGGTGGTATAATACTAAATTTCAGGACCTATTCTATCATCCTATGTGTACGTCATGTTGGCACACTTCCGTATTTATTTTATTTTTCATGTCATACTTTGACAAATCACTGTCCGCACATCTCAATGCGACTACTTTAATCAGCCATATTTCCAAAACCTAAGTTTTTACGGTAACTTGGGTGGTATAATACAGAAGTTCTGGTCCTATTCTATCACCCTATGTGTACGTCATGTATCCACAATTCCGTATTTATTTTTATATTTTATGTCAAACTTAGACAAATCGTTGTCCGCACATCGCATAGCGACTAATTTAATCACCCATATTTCCAAAACCTAAGTTTTTAAGGTAACTTGGGTGGTATAATACAGAAGTTCTGGTCCTATTCTTTCATCCTACGTGTACGTCATGCTGACACACTGCAGTATTTATTTTATATTTTATGTCAAACTTAGGTGGATCACTGTCCACACATCCAAAGCGACTATTTTAATCACCCGTATTTCCAAAACCTAAGTTTTTAAGGTAACTTGGGTGGTATAGTACTAAAGTTCTGGACCTATTCTATCATCCTATGTGTACGTCATGTTGGCACACTTCCGTATTTTTTTTATATTTCGTGTCAAACTTCGACAAATCTCTGTCCGCACATCTCAATGCGACTACTTTAATCAGCCATATTTCCAAAACCTAAGTTTTTACGGTAACTTGGGTGGTATAATACAGAAGTTCTGATCCTATTCTATCACCCTACGTGTACGTAATGTTGGCACACCTCCGTATTTATTTTTATATTTCATGTCATACTTAGACAAATCGTTGTCCGCACATCGCATAGCGACTAATTTAATCACCCATATTTCCAAAACCTAAGTTTTTAATGTAACTTGGGTTGTATAATACTAAATTTCAGGACCTATTCTATCATCCTATGTGTACGTCATGTTGGCACACTTCCGTATTTATTTTATTTTTCATGTCATACTTTGACAAATCGCTGTCCGCACATCTCAATGCGACTACTTTAATCACCCATATTTCCAAAACCTAAGTTTTTACGGTAACTTGGGTGGTATAATACAGAAGTTCTGGTCCTATTCTATCACCCTATGTGTACGTCATGTTGGCACACCTCCGTATTTTTTTTATATTTCGTGTCAAACTTCGACAAATCTCTGTCCGCACATCTCAATGCGACTACTTTAATCACCCATATTTCCAAAACCTAAGGTTTTAAGGTAACTTGGGTGGTATAATACTAAATTTCAGGACCTATTCTATCACCCTATGTGTACGTCATGTATCCACAATTCCGTATTTATTTTTATATTTCATGTCAAACTTAGACAAATCGTTGTCCGCACATCGCATAGCGACTAATATAATCACCCATATTTCCAAAACCTAAGTTTTTAAGGTAACTTGGGTGGTATAATACTAACTTTCAGGACCTATTCTATCATCCTATGTGTACGTCATGATGGCACACTTCCGTATTTATTTTATTTTTCATGTCATACTTTGACAAATCGCTGTCCCCACATCTCAATGCGACTACTTTAATCAGCCATATTTCCAAAACCTAAGTTTTTACGGTAACTTGGGTGGTATAATACAGAAGTTCTGGTCCTATTCTATCACCCTACGTGTACGTAATGTTGGCACACCTCCGTATTTATTATTATATTTCATGTCATACTTAGACAAATCGTTGTCCGCACATCGCATAGCGACTAATTTAATCACCCATATTTCCAAAACCTAAGTTTTTAAGGTAACTTGGGTGGTACAGTACTAAAGTTCTGATCCTATTCTTTCATCCTATGTGTACGTAATGTTGGCACACTTCCGTATTTATTTTATTTTTCATGTCATACTTTGACAAATCGCTGTCCGCACATCTCAATGCGACTACTTTAATCAGCCATATTTCCAAAACCTAAGTTTTTACGGTAACTTGGGTGATATAATACAGAAGTTCTGGTCCTATTCTATCACCCTACGTGTACGTAATGTTGGCACACCTCCGTATTTATTATTATATTTCATGTCATACTTAGACAAATCGTTGTCCGCACATCGCATAGCGACTAATTTAATCACCCATATTTCCAAAACCTAAGTTTTTACGGTAACTTGGGTGGTATAATACAGAAGTTCTGGTCCTATTCTATCACGCTATGTGTACGTCATGTATCCACAATTCCGTATTTATTTTTATATTTCATGTCAAACTTAGACAAATCGTTGTCCGCACATCGCATAGCGAATAATTTAATCACCCATATTTCCAAAACCTAAGTTTTTAAGGTAACTTGGGTGGTATAATACTAAATTTCAGGACCTATTCTATCATCCTATGTGTACGTCATGTTGGCACACTTCCGTATTTATTTTATTTTTCATGTCATACTTTGACAAATCGCTGTCCGCACATCTCAATGCGACTACTTTAATCAGCCATATTTCCAAAACCTAAGTTTTTACGGTAACTTGGGTGGTATAATACAGAAGTTCTGGTCCTATTCTATCACCCTATATGTACGTAATGTTGGCACACCTCCGTATTTATTATTATATTTCATGTCATACTTAGACAAATCGTTGTCCGCACATCGCATAGCGACTAATTTAATCACCCATATTTCCAAAACCTAAGTTTTTAAGGTAACTTGGGTGGTATAATACTAAATTTCAGGACCTATTCTATCATCCTATGTGTACGTCATGTTGGCACACTTCCGTATTTATTTTATTTTTCATGTCATACTTTGACAAATCACTGTCCGCACATCTCAATGCGACTACTTTAATCAGCCATATTTCCAAAACCTAAGTTTTTACGGTAACTTGGGTGGTATAATACAGAAGTTCTGGTCCTATTCTATCACCCTATGTGTACGTCATGTATCCACAATTCCGTATTTATTTTTATATTTCATGTCAAACTTAGACAAATCGTTGTCCGCACATCGCATAGCGACTAATTTAATCACCCATATTTCCAAAACCTAAGTTTTTAAGGTAACTTGGGTGGTATAATACAGAAGTTCTGGTCCTATTCTTTCATCCTACGTGTACGTCATGCTGACACACTGCAGTATTTATTTTATATTTTATGTCAAACTTAGGTGGATCACTGTCCACACATCCAAAGCGACTATTTTAATCACCCGTATTTCCAAAACCTAAGTTTTTAAGGTAACTTGGGTGGTATAGTACTAAAGTTCTGGACCTATTCTATCATCCTATGTGTACGTCATGTTGGCACACTTCCGTATTTTTTTTATATTTCGTGTCAAACTTCGACAAATCTCTGTCCGCACATCTCAATGCGACTACTTTAATCAGCCATATTTCCAAAACCTAAGTTTTTACGGTAACTTGGGTGGTATAATACAGAAGTTCTGATCCTATTCTATCACCCTACGTGTACGTAATGTTGGCACACCTCCGTATTTATTTTTATATTTCATGTCATACTTAGACAAATCGTTGTCCGCACATCGCATAGCGACTAATTTAATCACCCATATTTCCAAAACCTAAGTTTTTAAGGTAACTTGGGTTGTATAATACTAAATTTCAGGACCTATTCTATCATCCTATGTGTACGTCATGTTGGCACACTTCCGTATTTATTTTATTTTTCATGTCATACTTTGACAAATCGCTGTCCGCACATCTCAATGCGACTACTTTAATCACCCATATTTCCAAAACCTAAGTTTTTACGGTAACTTGGGTGGTATAATACAGAAGTTCTGGTCCTATTCTATCACCCTATGTGTACGTCATGTTGGCACACCTCCGTATTTTTTTTATATTTCGTGTCAAACTTCGACAAATCTCTGTCCGCACATCTCAATGCGACTACTTTAATCACCCATATTTCCAAAACCTAAGGTTTTAAGGTAACTTGGGTGGTATAATACTAAATTTCAGGACCTATTCTATCACCCTATGTGTACGTCATGTATCCACAATTCCGTATTTATTTTTATATTTCATGTCAAACTTAGACAAATCGTTGTCCGCACATCGCATAGCGACTAATATAATCACCCATATTTCCAAAACCTAAGTTTTTAAGGTAACTTGGGTGGTATAATACTAACTTTCAGGACCTATTCTATCATCCTATGTGTACGTCATGATGGCACACTTCCGTATTTATTTTATTTTTCATGTCATACTTTGACAAATCGCTGTCCCCACATCTCAATGCGACTACTTTAATCAGCCATATTTCCAAAACCTAAGTTTTTACGGTAACTTGGGTGGTATAATACAGAAGTTCTGGTCCTATTCTATCACCCTACGTGTACGTAATGTTGGCACACCTCCGTATTTATTATTATATTTCATGTCATACTTAGACAAATCGTTGTCCGCACATCGCATAGCGACTAATTTAATCACCCATATTTCCAAAACCTAAGTTTTTAAGGTAACTTGGGTGGTACAGTACTAAAGTTCTGGTCCTATTCTTTCATCCTATGTGTACGTAATGTTGGCACACTTCCGTATTTATTTTATTTTTCATGTCATACTTTGACAAATCGCTGTCCGCACATCTCAATGCGACTACTTTAATCAGCCATATTTCCAAAACCTAAGTTTTTACGGTAACTTGGGTGATATAATACAGAAGTTCTGGTCCTATTCTATCACCCTACGTGTACGTAATGTTGGCACACCTCCGTATTTATTATTATATTTCATGTCATACTTAGACAAATCGTTGTCCGCACATCGCATAGCGACTAATTTAATCACCCATATTTCCAAAACCTAAGTTTTTAAGGTAACTTGGGTGGTATAGTACTAAAGTTCTGGTCCTATTCTTTCATCCTACGTGTACGTCATGCTGACACACTGCCGTATTTATTTTATATTTTATGTCAAACTTAGGTGGATCGCTGTCCACACATCCAAAGCGACTATTTTAATCACCCGTATTTCCAAAACCTAAGTTATGACGGTAACCTGAGTGGTATAATAATATAGTTCTAATCCTATTCTATCACCCAATGTGTACGTCATGTATCCAAAATTCCGTATTTATTTTTATATTTCATGTCAAACTTAGACAAATCGTTGTCCGCACATCGCATAGCGACTAATTTAATCACCCATATTTCCAAAACCTAAGTTTTTACGGTAACTTGGGTGGTATAGTACTAAAGTTCTGGACCTATTCTATCATCCTATGTGTACGTCATGTTGGCACACCTCCGTATTTATTTTTATATTTCATGTCAAACTTAGACAAATCGCTGTCCGCACATCTCAATGCGACTACTTTAATCACCCATATTTCCAAAACCTAAGTTTTTAAGGTAACTTGGGTGGTATAATACTAAATTTCAGGACCTATTCTATCACCCTATGTGTACGTCATGTATCCACAATTCCGTATTTATTTTTATATTTCATGTCAAACTTAAACAAATCGTTGTCCGCACATCGCATAGCGACTAATTTAATCACCCATATTTCCAAAACCTAAGTTTTTAAGGTAACTTGGGTGGTATAATACTAAATTTCAGGACCTATTCTATCATCCTATGTGTACGTCATGTTGGCACACTTCCGTATTTATTTTATTTTTCATGTCAAACTTAGACAAATCTCTGTCCGCACATCTCAATGCGACTACTTTAATCAGCCATATTTCCAAAACCTAAGTTTTTACGGTAACTTGGGTGGTATAATACAGAAGTTCTGGTCCTATTCTATCACCCTATGTGTACGTCATGTATCCACAATTCCGTATTTATTTTTATATTTCATGTCAAACTTAGACAAATCGTTGTCCGCACATCGCATAGCGAATAATTTAATCACCCATATTTCCAAAACCTAAGTTTTTAAGGTAACTTGGGTGGTATAATACTAAATTTCAGGACCTATTCTATCATCCTATGTGTACGTCATGTTGGCACACTTCCGTATTTATTTTATTTTTCATGTCATACTTTGACAAATCGCTGTCCGCACATCTCAATGCGACTACTTTAATCAGCCATATTTCCAAAACCTAAGTTTTTACGGTAACTTGGGTGGTATAATACAGAAGTTCTGGTCCTATTCTATCACCCTATATGTACGTAATGTTGGCACACCTCCGTATTTATTATTATATTTCATGTCATACTTAGACAAATCGTTGTCCGCACATCGCATAGCGACTAATTTAATCACCCATATTTCCAAAACCTAAGTTTTTAAGGTAACTTGGGTGGTATAATACTAAATTTCAGGACCTATTCTATCATCCTATGTGTACGTCATGTTGGCACACTTCCGTATTTATTTTATTTTTCATGTCATACTTTGACAAATCGCTGTCCGCACATCTCAATGCGACTACTTTAATCAGCCATATTTCCAAAACCTAAGTTTTTACGGTAATTTGGGTGGTATAATACAGAAGTTCTGGTCCTATTCTATCACCCTATGTGTACGTCATGTATCCACAATTCCGTATTTATTTTTATATTTCATGTCAAACTTAGACAAATCGTTGTCCGCACATCGCATAGCGACTAATTTAATCACCCATATTTCCAAAACCTAAGTTTTTAAGGTAACTTGGGTGGTATAATACAGAAGTTCTGGTCCTATTCTTTCATCCTACGTGTACGTCATGCTGACACACTGCAGTATTTATTTTATATTTTATGTCAAACTTAGGTGGATCACTGTCCACACATCCAAAGCGACTATTTTAATCACCCGTATTTCCAAAACCTAAGTTTTTAAGGTAACTTGGGTGGTATAGTACTAAAGTTCTGGACCTATTCTATCATCCTATGTGTACGTCATGTTGGCACACTTCCGTATTTTTTTTATATTTCGTGTCAAACTTCGACAAATCTCTGTCCGCACATCTCAATGCGACTACTTTAATCAGCCATATTTCCAAAACCTAAGTTTTTACGGCAACTTGGGTGGTATAATACAGAAGTTCTGATCCTATTCTATCACCCTACGTGTACGTAATGTTGGCACACCTCCGTATTTATTTTTATATTTCATGTCATACTTAGACAAATCGTTGTCCGCACATCGCATAGCGACTAATTTAATCACCCATATTTCCAAAACCTAAGTTTTTAAGGTAACTTGGGTTGTATAATACTAAATTTCAGGACCTATTCTATCATCCTATGTGTACGTCATGTTGGCACACTTCCGTATTTATTTTATTTTTCATGTCATACTTTGACAAATCGCTGTCCGCACATCTCAATGCGACTACTTTAATCACCCATATTTCCAAAACCTAAGTTTTTACGGTAACTTGGGTGGTATAATACAGAAGTTCTGGTCCTATTCTATCACCCTATGTGTACGTCATGTTGGCACACCTCCGTATTTTTTTTATATTTCGTGTCAAACTTCGACAAATCTCTGTCCGCACATCTCAATGCGACTACTTTAATCACCCATATTTCCAAAACCTAAGGTTTTAAGGTAACTTGGGTGGTATAATACTAAATTTCAGGACCTATTCTATCACCCTATGTGTACGTCATGTATCCACAATTCCGTATTTATTTTTATATTTCATGTCAAACTTAGACAAATCGTTGTCCGCACATCGCATAGCGACTAATATAATCACCCATATTTCCAAAACCTAAGTTTTTAAGGTAACTTGGGTGGTATAATACTAAATTTCAGGACCTATTCTATCATCCTATGTGTACGTCATGATGGCACACTTCCGTATTTATTTTATTTTTCATGTCATACTTTGACAAATCGCTGTCCCCACATCTCAATGCGACTACTTTACTCACCCATATTTCCAAAACCTAAGTTTTTACGGTAACTTGGGTGGTATAATACAGAAGTTCTGGTCCTATTCTATCACCCTATGTGTACGTCATGTATCCACAATTCCGTATTTATTATTATATTTCATGTCATACTTAGACAAATCGTTGTCCGCACATCGCATAGCGACTAATTTAATCACCCATATTTCCAAAACCTAAGTTTTTAAGGTAACTTGGGTGGTATAGTACTAAAGTTCTGGTCCTATTCTTTCATCCTATGTGTACGTAATGTTGGCACACTTCCGTATTTATTTTATTTTTCATGTCATACTTTGACAAATCGCTGTCCGCACATCTCAATGCGACTACTTTAATCAGCCATATTTCCAAAACCTAAGTTTTAACGGTAACTTGGGTGATATAATACAGAAGTTCTGGTCCTATTCTATCACCCTACGTCTACGTAATGTTGGCACACCTCCGTATTTATATTATATTTCATGTCATACTTAGACAAATCGTTGTCCGCACATCGCATAGCGACTAATTTAATCACCCATATTTCCAAAACCTAAGTTTTTACGGTAACTTGGGTGGTTTAATACAGAAGTTCTGGTCCTATTCTTTCATCCTACGTGTACGTCATGCTGACACACTGCCGTATTTATATTATATTTTATGTCAAACTTAGGTGGATCACTGTCCACACATCCAAAGCGACTATTTTAATCACCCGTATTTCCAAAACCTAAGTTTTTAAGGTAACTTGGGTGGTATAGTACTAAAGTTCTGGACCTATTCTATCATCCTATGTGTACGTCATGTTGGCACACTTACGTATTTTTTTTAAATTTCGTGTCAAACTTCGACAAATCTCTGTCCGCACATCTCAATGCGACTACTTTAATCAGCCATATTTCCAAAACCTAAGTTTTTACGGTAACTTGGGTGGTATAATACAGAAGTTCTGATCCTATTCTATCACCCTACGTGTACGTAATGTTGGCACATCTCCGTATTTATTTTTATATTTCATGTCAT
Organism: Flexamia atlantica; assembly: GCA_035578135.1. NCBI lineage: Eukaryota > Metazoa > Arthropoda > Insecta > Hemiptera > Cicadellidae > Flexamia > Flexamia atlantica. The sequence goes on along the minus strand of JAQJVK010000128.1, from coordinate 38,118 downwards.
ACTTAGACAAATCGTTGTCCGCACATCGCATAGCGACTAATTTAATCACCCATATTTCCAAAACCTAAGTTTTTAAGGTAACTTGGGTGGTATAATACTAAATTTCAGGACCTATTCTATCATCCTATGTGTACGTCATGTTGGCACACTTCCGTATTTTTTTTATTTTTCATGTCATACTTTGACAAATCGCTGTCCGCACATCTCAATGCGACTACTTTAATCACCCATATTTCCAAAACCTAAGTTTTTACGGTAACTTGAGTGGTATAATACAGAAGTTCTGGTCCTATTCTATCACCCTATGTGTACGTCATGTTGGCACACCTCCGTATTTTTTTTATATTTCGTGTCAAACTTCGACAAATCTCTGTCCGCACATCTCAATGCGACTAATTTAATCAGCCATATTTCCAAAACCTAAGTTTTTAAGGTAATTTGGGTGGTATAATACTAAATTTCAGGACCTATTCTATCATCCTATGTGTACGTCATGTTGGCACACTTCCGTATTTATTTTATTTTTCATGTCATACTTTGACAAATCGCTGTCCGCACATCTCAATGCGACTACTTTAATCACCCGTATTTCCAAAACCTAAGTTTTTAAGGTAACTAAGGTGGTATAGTACTAAAGTTCTGGACCTATTCTATCATCCTATGTGTACGTCATGTTGGCACACTTCCGTATTTTTTTTATATTTCGTGTCAAACTTCGACAAATCTCTGTCCGCACATCTCAATGCGACTACTTTAATCAGCCATATTTCCAAAACCTAAGTTTTTACGGTAACTTGGGTGGTATAATACAGAAGTTCTGATCCTATTCTATCACCCTACGTGTACGTAATGTTGGCACACCTCCGTATTTATTTTTATATTTCATGTCATACTTAGACAAATCGTTGTCCGCACATCGCATAGCGACTAATTTAATCACCTATATTTCCAAAACCTAAGTTTTTAAGGTAACTTGGGTGGTATAATACTAAATTTCAGGACCTATTCTATCATCCTATGTGTACGTCATGTTGGCACACTTCCGTATTTATTTTATTTTTCATGTCATACTTTGACAAATCGCTGTCCGCACATCTCAATGCGACTACTTTAATCACCCATATTTCCAAAACCTAAGTTTTTACGGTAACTTGGGTGGTATAATACAGAAGTTCTGGTCCTATTCTATCACCCTATGTGTACGTCATGTTGGCACAACTCCGTATTTTTTTTATATTTCGTGTCAAACTTCGACAAATCTCTGTCCGCACATCTCAATGCGACTACTTTAATCACCCATATTTCCAAAACCTAAGGTTTTAAGGTAACTTGGGTGGTATAATACTAAATTTCAGGACCTATTCTATCACCCTATGTGTACGTCATGTATCCACAATTCCGTATTTATTTTTATATTTCATGTCAAACTTAGACAAATCGTTGTCCGCACATCGCATAGCGACTAATTTAATCACCCATATTTCCAAAACCTAAGTTTTTAAGGTAACTTGGGTGGTATAATACTAAATTTCAGGACCTATTCTATCATCCTATGTGTACGTCATGATGGCACACTTCCGTATTTATTTTATTTTTCATGTCATACTTTGACAAATCGCTGTCCCCACATCTCAATGCGACTACTTTACTCACCCATATTTCCAAAACCTAAGTTTTTACGGTAACTTGGATGGTATAATACAGAAGTTCTGGTCCTATTCTATCACCCTATGTGTACGTAATGTTGGCACATCTCCGTATTTATTTTTATATTTCATGTCATACTTAGACAAATCGTTGTCCGCACATCGCATAGCGACTAATTTAATCACCCATATTTCCAAAACCTAAGTTTTTAAGGTAACTTGGGTGGTATAATACTAAATTTCAGGACCTATTCTATCATCCTATGTGTACGTCATGTTGGCACACTTCCGTATTTATTTTATTTTTCATGTCATACTTTGACAAATCGCTGTCCGCACATCTCAATGCGACTACTTTAATCACCCATATTTCCAAAACCTAAGTTTTTACGGTAACTTGAGTGGTATAATACAGAAGTTCTGGTCCTATTCTATCACCCTATGTGTACGTCATGTTGGCACACCTCCGTATTTTTTTTATATTTCGTGTCAAACTTCGACAAATCTCTGTCCGCACATCTCAATGCGACTAATTCAATCAGCCATATTTCCAAAACCTAAGTTTTTAAGGTAATTTGGGTGGTATAATACTAAATTTCAGGACCTATTCTATCATCCTATGTGTACGTCATGTTGGCACACTTCCGTATTTATTTTATTTTTCATGTCATACTTTGACAAATCGCTGTCCGCACATCTCAATGCGACTACTTTAATCACCCGTATTTCCAAAACCTAAGTTTTTAAGGTAACTAAGGTGGTATAGTACTAAAGTTCTGGACCTATTCTATCATCCTATGTGTACGTCATGTTGGCACACTTCCGTATTTTTTTTATATTTCGTGTCAAACTTCGACAAATCTCTGTCCGCACATCTCAATGCGACTACTTTAATCAGCCATATTTCCAAAACCTAAGTTTTTACGGTAACTTGGGTGGTATAATACAGAAGTTCTGATCCTATTCTATCACCCTACGTGTACGTAATGTTGGCACACCTCCGTATTTATTTTTATATTTCATGTCATACTTAGACAAATCGTTGTCCGCACATCGCATAGCGACTAATTTAATCACCTATATTTCCAAAACCTAAGTTTTTAAGGTAACTTGGGTGGTATAATACTAAATTTCAGGACCTATTCTATCATCCTATGTGTACGTCATGTTGGCACACTTCCGTATTTATTTTATTTTTCATGTTATACTTTGACAAATCGCTGTCCGCACATCTCAATGCGACTACTTTAATCACCCATATTTCCAAAACCTAAGTTTTTACGGTAACTTGGGTGGTATAATACAGAAGTTCTGGTCCTATTCTATCACCCTATGTGTACGTCATGTTGGCACAACTCCGTATTTTTTTTATATTTCGTGTCAAACTTCGACAAATCTCTGTCCGCACATCTCAATGCGACTACTTTAATCACCCATATTTCCAAAACCTAAGGTTTTAAGGTAACTTGGGTGGTATAATACTAAATTTCAGGACCTATTCTATCACCCTATGTGTACGTCATGTATCCACAATTCCGTATTTATTTTTATATTTCATGTCAAACTTAGACAAATCGTTGTCCGCACATCGCATAGCGACTAATTTAATCACCCATATTTCCAAAACCTAAGTTTTTAAGGTAACTTGGGTGGTATAATACTAAATTTCAGGACCTATTCTATCATCCTATGTGTACGTCATGATGGCACACTTCCGTATTTATTTTATTTTTCATGTCATACTTTGTCAAATCGCTGTCCCCACATCTCAATGCGACTACTTTACTCACCCATATTTCCAAAACCTAAGTTTTTACGGTAACTTGGGTGGTATAATACAGAAGTTCTGGTCCTATTCTATCACCCTATGTGTACGTCATGTATCCACAATTCCGTATTTATTATTATATTTCATGTCATACTTAGACAAATCGTTGTCCGCACATCGCATAGCGACTAATTTAATCACCCATATTTCCAAAACCTAAGTTTTTAAGGTAACTTGGGTGGTATAGTACTAAAGTTCTGGTCCTATTCTTTCATCCTATGTGTACGTAATGTTGGCACACTTCCGTATTTATTTTATTTTTCATGTCATACTTTGACAAATCGCTGTCCGCACATCTCAATGCGACTACTTTAATCAGCCATATTTCCAAAACCTAAGTTTTAACGGTAACTTGGGTGATATAATACAGAAGTTCTGGTCCTATTCTATCACCCTACGTGTACGTAATGTTGGCACACCTCCGTATTTATATTATATTTCATGTCATACTTAGACAAATCGTTGTCCGCACATCGCATAGCGACTAATTTAATCACCCATATTTCCAAAACCTAAGTTTTTACGGTAACTTGGGTGGTATAATACACAAGTTCTGGTCCTATTCTTTCATCCTACGTGTACGTCATGCTGACACACTGCCGTATTTATATTATATTTTATGTCAAACTTAGGTGGATCACTGTCCACACATCCAAAGCGACTATTTTAATCACCCGTATTTCCAAAACCTAAGTTTTTAAGGTAACTTGGGTGGTATAGTACTAAAGTTCTGGACCTATTCTATCATCCTATGTGTACGTCATGTTGGCACACTTCCGTATTTATTTTCTTTTTCATGTCATACTTTGACAAATCGCTGTCCGCACATCTCAATGCGACTACTTTAATCAGCCATATTTCCAAAACCTAAGTTTTTACGGTAACTTGGGTGGTATAATACAGAAGTTCTGGTCCTATTCTATCACCCTATGTGTACGTCATGTATCCACAATTCCCTATTTATTTTTATATTTCATGTCAAACTTAGACAAATCGTTGTCCGCACATCGCATAGCGACTAATTTAATCACCCATATTTCCAAAACCTAAGTTTTTAAGGTAACTTGGGTGGTATAATACTAAATTTCAGGACCTATTCTATCATCCTATGTGTACGTCATGTTGGCACACCTCCGTATTTTTTTTATATTTCGTGTCAAACTTCGACAAATCTCTGTCCGCACATCTCAATGCGACTACTTTAATCAGCCATATTTCCAAAACCTTAGTTTTTACGGTAACTTTGGTGGTATAATACAGAAGTTCTGGTCCTATTCTATCACCCTACGTGTACGTAATGTTGGCACACCTCCGTATTTATTATTATATTTCATGTCATACTTAGACAAATCGTTGTCCGCACATCGCATAGCGACTAATTTAATCACCCATATATCCAAAACCTAAGTTTTTACGGTAACTTGGGTGGTATAGTACTAAAGTTCTGGAATAAATACGGAAGTGTTCCAACATGACGTACACATAGTATGATAGAATAGGTCCAGAACTTCTGTATTATACCACCCAAATTACCGTAAAAACTTAGGTTTTGGAAATATGGCTGTTTAAAGTAGTCGCATTGAGATGTGCGGACAGCGATTTGTCGAAGTTTGACACGAAATATAAAAAAAATACGGAGGTGTGCCAATATGACGTACACATAGGATGATAGAATAGGACCAGAATTTTAGTACTATACCACCCAAGTTACCTTAAAAACTTAGGTTTTGGAAATATGGGTGATTAAATTAGTCGCTATGCGATGTGCGGACAACGATTTGTCTAAGTATGACATGAAATATAATAATAAATACGGAGGTGTGCCAACATTACATACACGTAGGGTGATTGAATAGGACCAGAACTTCTGTATTATACCACCCAAGTTACCGTAAAAACTTAGGTTTTGGAAATATGGCTGATTAAAGTAGTCGCATTGAGATGTGCGGACAACGATTTGTCGAAGTTTGACACGAAATATAAAAAAAATACGGAGGTGTGCCAACATGACGTACACATAGGATGATAGAATAGGTCCTGAAATTTAGTATTATACCACCCAAGTTACCTTAAAAACTTAGGTTTTGGAAATATGGGTGATTAAATTAGTCGCTATGCGATGTGCAGACAACGATTTGTCTAAGTATGACACGAAATATAAAAAAAATACGGAGGTGTGCCAACATGACGTACACATAGGATGATAGAATAGGTCCAGAACTTTAGTACTATACCACCCAAGTTACCGTAAAAACTTAGGTTTTGGAAATACGGGTGATTAAAATAGTCGCTATGTGATGTGCGGACAACGATTTGTCTAAGTTTGACATGAAATATAAAAATAAATACGGAATTGTGGATACATGACGTACACATAGGGTGATAGAATAGGTCCAGAACTTTAGTACTATACCACCCAAGTTACCTTAAAAACTTAGGTTTTGGAAATATGGGTGATTAAAGTAGTCGCATTGAGATGTGCGGACAGCGATTTGTCTAAGTTTGACATGAAATATAAAAATAAATACGGAGGTGTGCCAACATGACGTACACATAGGATGATAGAATAGGTCCAGAACTTTAGTACTATACCACCCAAGTTACCGTAAAAACTAAGGTTTTGGAAATACGGGTGATTAAATTAGTCGCTATGCGATGTGCGGACAACGATTTGTCTAAGTTTGACATGAAATATAAAAATAAATACGGAATTGTGGATACATGACGTACACATAGGGTGATAGAATAGGACCAGAACTTCTGTATTATACCACCCAAGTTACCGTAAAAACTTAGGTTTTGGAAATATGGATGATTAAAGTAGTCGCATTGAGATGTGCGGACAGCGATTTGTCAAAGTATGACATGAAAAATAAAATAAATACGGAAGTGTGCCAACATGACGTACACATAGGATGATAGAATAGGTCCTGAAATTTAGTATTATACCACCCAAGTTACCTTAAAAACTTAGGTTTTGGAAATATGGGTGATTAAATTAGTCGCTATGCGATGTGCGGACAACGATTTGTCTAAGTTTGACATGAAATATAAAAATAAATACGGAATTGTGGATACATGACGTACACATAGGGTGATAGAAAAGGACCAGAACTTCTGTATTACACCACCCAAGTTACCGTAAAAACTTAGGTTTTGGAAATATGGCTGATTAAAGTAGTCGCATTGAGATGTGCGGACAGAGATTTGGCGAAGTTTGACACGAAATATAAAAAAAATACGGAGGTGTGCCAACATGACGTACACATAGGATGATAGAATAGGTCCAGAACTTTAGTACTATACCACCCAAGTTACCTTAAAAACTTAGGTTTTGGAAATACGGGTGATTAAAATAGTCGCTTTGGATGTGTGGACAGCGATCCACCTAAGTTTGACATAAAATATAAAATAAATACGGCAGTGTGTCAGCATGACGTACACGTAGGATGAAAGAATAGGACCAGAACTTTAGTACTATACCACCCAAGTTACCTTAAAAACTTAGGTTTTGGAAATATGGGTGATTAAATTAGTCGCTATGCGATGTGCGGACAACGATTTGTCTAAGTATGACATGAAATATAATAATAATTAAGGAGGTGTGCCAACATTACGTACACGTAGGGTGATAGAATAGGACCAGAACTTCTGTATTATACCACCCAAGTTACCGTAAAAACTTAGGTTTTGGAAATATGGCTGATTAAAGTAGTCGCATTGAGATGTGCGGTCAGAGATTTGTCGAAGTTTGACACGAAATATAAAAAAATACGGAGGTGTGCCAACATGACGTACACATAGGATGATAGAATAGGTCCAGAACTTTAGTACTATACCACCCAAGTTACCTTAAAAACTTAGGTTTTGGAAATACGGGTGATTAAAATAGTCGCTTTGGATGTGTGGACAGTGATCCACCTAAGTTTGACATAAAATATAAAATAAATACGGCAGTGTGTCAGCATGACGTACACGTAGGGTGATGAAATAGGACCAGAACTTCTGTATTATACCACCGAAGTTACCGTAAAAACTTAGGTTTTGGAAATATGGCTGATTAAAGTAGTCGCATTGAGATGTGCGGACAGCGATTTGTCAAAGTATGACATGAAAAATAAAATAAATACGGAAGTGTGCCAACATGACGTACACGTAGGGTGATAGAATAGGACCAGAACTTCTGTATTATACCACCCAAGTTACCGTAAAAACTTAGGTTTTGGAAATATGGGTGATTAAATTAGTCGCTATGCGATGTGCGGACAACGATTTGTCTAAGTTTGACATGAAATATAAAAATAAATACGGAATTGTGGATACATGACGTACACATAGGGTGATAGAATAGGACCAGAACTTCTGTATTATACCACCCAAGTTACCGTAAAAACTTAGGTTTTGGAAATATGGGTGATTAAATTAGTCGCTATGCGATGTGCGGACAACGATTTGTCTAAGTATGACATGAAATATAATAATAAATACGGAGGTGTGCCAACATTACGTACACGTAGGGTGATAGAATAGGACCAGAACTTTAGTACTATACCACCCAAGTTACCTTAAAAACTTAGGTTTTGGAAATATGGGTGATTAAATTAGTCGCATTGAGATGTGCGGACAGCGATTTGTCAAAGTATGACATGAAAAATAAAATAAATACGGAAGTGTGCAAACATGACGTACACATAGGATGATAGAATAGGTCCTGAAATTTAGTATTATACCACCCAAGTTACCTTAAAAACTTAGGTTTTGGAAATATGGGTGATTAAATTAGTCGCTATGCGATGTGCGGACAACGATTTGTCTAAGTTTGACGTGAAATATAAAAATAAATACGGAATTGTGGATACATGACGTACACATAGGGTGATAGAATAGGACCAGAACTTCTGTATTATACCACCCAAGTTACCGTAAAAACTTAGGTTTTGGAAATATGGGTGATTAAATTAGTCGCTATGCGATGTGCGGACAACGATTTTTCTAAGTTTGACATGAAATATAAATATAAATACGGAATTGTGGATACATGACGTACACATAGGGTGATAGAATAGGTCCAGAACTTTAGTACTATACCACCCAAGTTACCTTAAAAACTTAGGTTTTGGAAATACGGGTGATTAAAATAGTCGCTTTGGATGTGTGGACAGTGATCCACCTAAGTTTGACATAAAATATAAAATAAATACGGCAGTGTGTCAGCATGACGTACACGTAGGGTGATGAAATAGGACCAGAACTTCTGTATTATACCACCCAAGTTACCGTAAAAACTTAGGTTTTGGAAATATGGCTGATTAAAGTAGTCGCATTGAGATGTGCGGACAGCGATTTGTCAAAGTATGACATGAAAAATAAAATAAATACGGAAGTATGCCAACATGACGTACACATAGGATGATAGAATAGGTCCTGAAATTTAGTATTATACCACCCAAGTTACCTTAAAAACTTAGGTTTTGGAAATATGGGTGATTAAATTAGTCGCTATGCGATGTGCGTACAACGATTTGTCTAAGTTTGACATGAAATATAAAAATAAATACGGAATTGTGGATACATGACGTACACATAGGGTGATAGAATAGGACCAGAACTTCTGTATTATACCACCCAAGTTACCGTAAAAACTAAGGTTTTGGAAATATGGCTGATTAAAGTAGTCGCATTGAGATGTGCGGACAGAGATTTGTCGAAGTTTGACACGAAATATAAAAAAAATACGGAGGTGTGCCAACATGACGTACACATAGGATGATAGAATAGGTCCAGAACTTTAGTACTATACCACCCAAGTTACCTTAAAAACTTAGGTTTTGGAAATACGGGTGATTAAAATAGTCGCTTTAGATGTGTGGACAGTGATCCACCTAAGTTTGACATAAAATATAAAATAAATACGCGAATGTGCCAACAAGACGTACACATAGGGTGATAGAATAGGACCAGAACTTCTGTATTATACCACCCAAGTTACCGTAAAAACTTAGGTTTTGGAAATATGGCTGATTAAAGTAGTCGCTTTGAGATGGGCGGACAGCGATTTGTCGAAGTTTAACACGAAATATAAAAAAAATACGGAAGTGTTCCAACATGACGTACACATAGTATGATAGAATAGGTCCAGAACTTTAGTACTATACCACCCAAGTTACCAGAAAAACTTAGGTTTTGGAAATATGGGTGATTAAAATAGTCGCTATGCGATGTGCGGAGAACGATTTGTCTAAGTTTGACATGAAATATAAAAATAAATACGGAATTGTGGATACATGACGTACACATGGGGTGATAGAATAGGACCAGAACTTCTGTATTATACCACCCAAGTTACCGTAAAAACTTAGGTTTTGGAAATATGGCTGATTAAAGTAGTCGCATTGAGATGTGCGGACAGCGATTTGTCAAAGTATGACATGAAAAATAAAATAAATACGGAGGTGTGCCAACATGACCTACACATAGGATGAAAGAATAGGACCAGAACTTTAGTACTATACCACCCAAGTTACCTTAAAAACTTAGGTTTTGGAAATATGGGTGATTAAATTAGTCGCTATGCGATGTGCGGACAACGATTTGTCTAAGTATGACATGAAATATAATAATAAATACGGAGGTGTGCCAACATTACGTACACGTAGGGTGATAGAATAGGACCAGAACTTCTGTATTATACCACCCAAGTTACCGTAAAAACTTAGGTTTTGTAAATATGGGTGATTAAATTAGTCGCTATGCGATGTGCGGACAACGATTTGTCTAATTATGACATGAAATATAATAATAAATACGGAGGTGTGCCAACATTACGTACACGTAGGGTTATAGAATAGGACCAGAACTTCTGTATTATACCACCCAAGTTACCGTGAAAACTTAGGTTTTGGAAATATGGCTGATTAAAGTAGTCGCATTGAGATGTGCGGACAGAGATTTGTCGAAGTTTGACACGAAATATAAAGAAAATACGGAGGTGTGCCAACATGACGTAAACATAAGATGATAGAATAGGTCCAGAACTTTAGTACTATACCACCCAAGTTACCTTAAAAACTTAGGTTTTGGAAATACGGGTGATTAAAATAGTCGCTTTGGATGTGTGGACAGCGATCCACCTAAGTTTGACATAAAATATAAAAATAAATACGGCAGTGTGTCAGCATGACGTACACGTAGGATGAAAGAATAGGACCAGAACTTTAGTACTATACCACCCAAGTTACCTTAAAAACTTAGGTTTTGGAAATATGGGCGATTAAATTAGTCGCTATGCGATGTGCGGACAACGATTTGTCTAAGTATGACATGTAATATAGAAATAAATACGGAAGTGTGCCAACATTACGGTCACATAGGGTGATAGAATAGGACCAGTAAGTCTGTATTATACCACCCAAGTTACCGTAAAAACTTAGGTTTTGGAAATATGGCTGATTAAAGTAGTCGCATTGAGATGTGCGGACAGCGATTTGTCTAAGTTTGACATGAAATATAAAAATAAATACGGAATTGTGGATACATGACGTACACATAGGATGAAAGAATAGGACCAGAACTTTAGTACTATACCACCCAAGTTACCTTAAAAACTTAGGTTTTGGAAATATGGGTGATTAAATTAGTCGCTATGCGATGTGCGGACAACGATTTGTCTAAGTTTGACATGAAATATAAAAATAAATACGGAATTGTGGATACATGACGTACACATAGGGTGATAGAATAGGACCAGAACTTCTGTATTATACCACCCAAGTTACCGTAAAAACTTAGGTTTTGGAAATATGGCTGATTAAAGTAGTCGCATTGAGATGTGCGGACAGAGATTTGTCGAAGTTTGACACGAAATATAAAAAAAATACGGAGGTGTGCCAACATGACGTACACATAGGATGATAGAATAGGTCCAGAACTTTAGTACTATACCACCCAAGTTACCTTAAAAACTTAGGTTTTGGAAATACGGGTGATTAAAATAGTCGCTTTGGATGTGTGGACAGCGATCCACCTAAGTTTGACATAAAATATAAAATAAATACGGCAGTGTGTCAGCATGACGTACACGTAGGATGAAAGAATAGGACCAGAACTTTAGTACTATACCACCCAAGTTACCTTAAAAACTTAGGTTTTGGAAATATGGGTGATTAAAGTAGTCGCTATGCGATGTGCGGACAACGATTTGTCTGAGTATGACATGAAAAATAAAATAAATACGGCAGTGTGTCAGCATGACGTACACATAGGATGATAGAATAGGTCCAGAACTTTAGTACTATACCACCCAAGTTACCGTAAAAACTTAGGTTTTGGAAATATGGCTGATTAAAGTAGTCGCATTGAGATGTGCGGACAGCGATTTGTCTAAGTTTGACATGAAATATAAAAATAAATACGGAATTTTGGATACATGACGTACACATAGGGTGATAGAATAGGACCAGAACTTCTGTATTATACCACCCAAGTTACCGTAAAAACTTAGGTTTTGGAAATATGGGTGATTAAATTAGTCGCTATGCGATGTGCGGACAACGATTTGTTGAAGTTTGACACGAAATATAAAAAAAATTCGGAGGTGTGCCAACATGACGTACACATAGGATGATAAAATAGGTCCAGAACTTTAGTACTATACCACCCAAGTTACCGTAAAAACTTAGGTTTTGGAAATATGGGTGATTAAATTAGTCGCTATGCGATGTGCGGTACACATAGGGTGATAGAATAGGACCAGAACTTCTGTATTATACCACCCAAGTTACCGTAAAAACTTAGGTTTTGAAATACGGGTGATTAAAATAGTCGCATTGAGATGTGCGGAGAGGGATTTTTCTAAGTTTGACATGAAATATAAAATAAATACGGAAGTGTGTCAGCATGACGTACACGTAGGATGAAAGAATAGGACCTGAAATTTAGTATTATACCACCCAAGTTACCTTAAAAACTTAGGTTTTGGAAATATGGGTGATTAAATTAGTCGCTATGCGATGTGCGGACAACGATTTGTCTAAGTTTGACATGAAATATGAAAATAAATACGGAATTGTGGATACATGACGTACACATTGGGTGATAGAATAGGATTAGAACTTTAGTACTATACCACCCAAGTTACCGTAAAAACTTAGGTTTTGGAAATATGGGTGATTAAATTAGTCGCTATGCGATGTGCGGTACACATAGGGTGATAGAATAGGACCAGAACTTCTGTATTATACCACCCAAGTTACCGTAAAAACTTAGGTTTTGAAATACGGGTGATTAAAATAGTCGCATTGAGATGTGCGGAGAGGGATTTTTCTAAGTTTGACATGAAATATAAAATAAATACGGAAGTGTGTCAGCATGACGTACACGTAGGATGAAAGAATAGGACCTGAAATTTAGTATTATACCACCCAAGTTACCTTAAAAACTTAGGTTTTGGAAATATGGGTGATTAAATTAGTCGCTATGCGATGTGCGGACAACGATTTGTCTAAGTTTGACATGAAATATGAAAATAAATACGGAATTGTGGATACATGACGTACACATAGGGTGATAGAATAGGACCAGAACTTCTGTATTATACCACCCAAGTTACCGTAAAAACTTAGGTTTTGGAAATATGGATGATTAAAGTAGTCGCATTGAGATGTGCGGACAGCGATTTGTCAAAGTATGACATGAAAAATAAAATAAATACGGAAGTGTGCCAACATGACGTACACATAGGATGATAGAATAGGTCCTGAAATTTAGTATTATACCACCCAAGTTACCTTAAAAACTTAGGTTTTGGAAATATGGGTGATTAAATTAGTCGCTATGCGATGTGCGGACAACGATTTGTCTAAGTTTGACATGAAATATAAAAATAAATACGGAATTGTGGATACATGACGTACACATAGGGTGATAGAAAAGGACCAGAACTTCTGTATTACACCACCCAAGTTACCGTAAAAACTTAGGTTTTGGAAATATGGCTGATTAAAGTAGTCGCATTGAGATGTGCGGTCAGAGATTTGTCGAAGTTTGACACGAAATATAAAAAAATACGGAGGTGTGCCAACATGACGTACACATAGGATGATAGAATAGGTCCAGAACTTTAGTACTATACCACCCAAGTTACCTTAAAAACTTAGGTTTTGGAAATACGGGTGATTAAAATAGTCGCTTTGGATGTGTGGACAGCGATCCACCTAAGTTTGACATAAAATATAAAATAAATACGGCAGTGTGTCAGCATGACGTACACGTAGGATGAAAGAATAGGACCAGAACTTTAGTACTATACCACCCAAGTTACCTTAAAAACTTAGGTTTTGGAAATATGGGTGATTAAATTAGTCGCTATGCGATGTGCGGACAACGATTTGTCTAAGTATGACATGAAATATAATAATAATTACGGAGGTGTGCCAACATTACGTACACGTAGGGTGATAGAATAGGACCAGAACTTCTGTATTATACCACCCAAGTTACCGTAAAAACTTAGGTTTTGGAAATATGGCTGATTAAAGTAGTCGCATTGAGATGTGCGGTCAGAGATTTGTCGAAGTTTGACACGAAATATAAAAAAATACGGAGGTGTGCCAACATGACGTACACATAGGATGATAGAATAGGTCCAGAACTTTAGTACTATACCACCCAAGTTACCTTAAAAACTTAGGTTTTGGAAATACGGGTGATTAAAATAGTCGCTTTGGATGTGTGGACAGTGATCCACCTAAGTTTGACATAAAATATAAAATAAATACGGCAGTGTGTCAGCATGACGTACACGTAGGGTGATGAAATAGGACCAGAACTTCTGTATTATACCACCGAAGTTACCGTAAAAACTTAGGTTTTGGAAATATGGCTGATTAAAGTAGTCGCATTGAGATGTGCGGACAGCGATTTGTCAAAGTATGACATGAAAAATAAAATAAATACGGAAGTGTGCCAACATGACGTACACGTAGGGTGATAGAATAGGACCAGAACTTCTGTATTATACCACCCAAGTTACCGTAAAAACTTAGGTTTTGGAAATATGGGTGATTAAATTAGTCGCTATGCGATGTGCGGACAACGATTTGTCTAAGTTTGACATGAAATATAAAAATAAATACGGAATTGTGGATACATGACGTACACATAGGGTGATAGAATAGGACCAGAACTTCTGTATTATACCACCCAAGTTACCGTAAAAACTTAGGTTTTGGAAATATGGGTGATTAAATTAGTCGCTATGCGATGTGCGGACAACGATTTGTCTAAGTATGACATGAAATATAATAATAAATACGGAGGTGTGCCAACATTACGTACACGTAGGGTGATAGAATAGGACCAGAACTTTAGTACTATACCACCCAAGTTACCTTAAAAACTTAGGTTTTGGAAATATGGGTGATTAAATTAGTCGCATTGAGATGTGCGGACAGCGATTTGTCAAAGTATGACATGAAAAATAAAATAAATACGGAAGTGTGCAAACATGACGTACACATAGGATGATAGAATAGGTCCTGATATTTAGTATTATACCACCCAAGTTACCTTAAAAACTTAGGTTTTGGAAATATGGGTGATTAAATTAGTCGCTATGCGATGTGCGGACAACGATTTGTCTAAGTTTGACGTGAAATATAAAAATAAATACGGAATTGTGGATACATGACGTACACATAGGGTGATAGAATAGGACCAGAACTTCTGTATTATACCACCCAAGTTACCGTAAAAACTTAGGTTTTGGAAATATGGGTGATTAAATTAGTCGCTATGCGATGTGCGGACAACGATTTGTCTAAGTTTGACATGAAATATAAATATAAATACGGAATTGTGGATACATGACGTACACATAGGGTGATAGAATAGGTCCAGAACTTTAGTACTATACCACCCAAGTTACCTTAAAAACTTAGGTTTTGGAAATACGGGTGATTAAAATAGTCGCTTTGGATGTGTGGACAGTGATCCACCTAAGTTTGACATAAAATATAAAATAAATACGGCAGTGTGTCAGCATGACCTACACGTAGGGTGATGAAATAGGACCAGAACTTCTGTATTATACCACCCAAGTTACCGTAAAAACTTAGGTTTTGGAAATATGGCTGATTAAAGTAGTCGCATTGAGATGTGCGGACAGCGATTTGTCAAAGTATGACATGAAAAATAAAATAAATACGGAAGTATGCCAACATGACGTACACATAGGATGATAGAATAGGTCCTGAAATTTAGTATTATACCACCCAAGTTACCTTAAAAACTTAGGTTTTGGAAATATGGGTGATTAAATTAGTCGGTATGCGATGTGCGTACAACGATTTGTCTAAGTTTGACATGAAATATAAAAATAAATACGGAATTGTGGATACATGACGTACACATAGGGTGATAGAATAGGACCAGAACTTCTGTATTATACCACCCAAGTTACCGTAAAAACTAAGGTTTTGGAAATATGGCTGATTAAAGTAGTCGCATTGAGATGTGCGGACAGAGATTTGTCGAAGTTTGACACGAAATATAAAAAAAATACGGAGGTGTGCCAACATGACGTACACATAGGATGATAGAATAGGTCCAGAACTTTAGTACTATACCACCCAAGTTACCTTAAAAACTTAGGTTTTGGAAATACGGGTGATTAAAATAGTCGCTTTAGATGTGTGGACAGTGATCCACCTAAGTTTGACATAAAATATAAAATAAATACGCGAGTGTGCCAACAAGACGTACACATAGGGTGATAGAATAGGACCAGAACTTCTGTATTATACCACCCAAGTTACCGTAAAAACTTAGGTTTTGGAAATATGGCTGATTAAAGTAGTCGCTTTGAGATGGGCGGACAGCGATTTGTCGAAGTTTAACACGAAATATAAAAAAAATACGGAAGTGTTCCAACATGACGTACACATAGTATGATAGAATAGGTCCAGAACTTTAGTACTATACCACCCAAGTTACCAGAAAAACTTAGGTTTTGGAAATATGGGTGATTAAAATAGTCGCTATGCGATGTGCGGACAACGATTTGTCTAAGTTTGACATGAAATATAAAAATAAATACGGAATTGTGGATACATGACGTACACATAGGGTGATAGAATAGGACCAGAACTTCTGTATTATACCACCCAAGTTACCGTAAAAACTTAGGTTTTGGAAATATGGCTGATTAAAGTAGTCGCATTGAGATGTGCGGACAGCGATTTGTCAAAGTATGACATGAAAAATAAAATAAATACGGAGGTGTGCCAACATGACCTACACATAGGATGAAAGAATAGGACCAGAACTTTAGTACTATACCACCCAAGTTACCTTAAAAACTTAGGTTTTGGAAATATGGGTGATTAAATTAGTCGCTATGCGATGTGCGGACAACGATTTGTCTAAGTATGACATGAAATATAATAATAAATACGGAGGTGTGCCAACATTACGTACACGTAGGGTGATAGAATAGGACCAGAACTTCTGTATTATACCACCCAAGTTACCGTAAAAACTTAGGTTTTGGAAATATGGGTGATTAAATTAGTCGCTATGCGATGTGCGGACAACGATTTGTCTAATTATGACATGAAATATAATAATAAATACGGAGGTGTGCCAACATTACGTACACGTAGGGTTATAGAATAGGACCAGAACTTCTGTATTATACCACCCAAGTTACCGTGAAAACTTAGGTTTTGGAAATATGGCTGATTAAAGTAGTCGCATTGAGATGTGCGGACAGAGATTTGTCGAAGTTTGACACGAAATATAAAGAAAATACGGAGGTGTGCCAACATGACGTAAACATAAGATGATAGAATAGGTCCAGAACTTTAGTACTATACCACCCAAGTTACCTTAAAAACTTAGGTTTTGGAAATACGGGTGATTAAAATAGTCGCTTTGGATGTGTGGACAGCGATCCACCTAAGTTTGACATAAAATATAAAAATAAATACGGCAGTGTGTCAGCATGACGTACACGTAGGATGAAAGAATAGGACCAGAACTTTAGTACTATACCACCCAAGTTACCTTAAAAACTTAGGTTTTGGAAATATGGGCGATTAAATTAGTCGCTATGCGATGTGCGGACAACGATTTGTCTAAGTATGACATGTAATATAGAAATAAATACGGAAGTGTGCCAACATTACGGTCACATAGGGTGATAGAATAGGACCAGTAAGTCTGTATTATACCACCCAAGTTACCGTAAAAACTTAGGTTTTGGAAATATGGCTGATTAAAGTAGTCGCATTGAGATGTGCGGACAGCGATTTGTCTAAGTTTGACATGAAATATAAAAATAAATACGGAATTGTGGATACATGACGTACACATAGGATGAAAGAATAGGACCAGAACTTTAGTACTATACCACCCAAGTTACCTTAAAAACTTAGGTTTTGGAAATATGGGTGATTAAATTAGTCGCTATGCGATGTGCGGACAACGATTTGTCTAAGTTTGACATGAAATATAAAAATAAATACGGAATTGTGGATACATGACGTACACATAGGGTGATAGAATAGGACCAGAACTTCTGTATTATACCACCCAAGTTACCGTAAAAACTTAGGTTTTGGAAATATGGCTGATTAAAGTAGTCGCATTGAGATGTGCGGACAGAGATTTGTCGAAGTTTGACACGAAATATAAAAAAAATACGGAGGTGTGCCAACATGACGTACACATAGGATGATAGAATAGGTCCAGAACTTTAGTACTATACCACCCAAGTTACCTTAAAAACTTATTTTTTGGAAATACGGGTGATTAAAATAGTCGCTTTGGATGTGTGGACAGCGATCCACCTAAGTTTGACATAAAATATAAAATAAATACGGCAGTGTGTCAGCATGACGTACACGTAGGATGAAAGAATAGGACCAGAACTTTAGTACTATACCACCCAAGTTACCTTAAAAACTTAGGATTTGGAAATATGGGTGATTAAATTAGTCGCTATGCGATGTGCGGACAACGATTTGTCTGAGTATGACATGAAAAATAAAATAAATACGGCAGTGTGTCAGCATGACGTACACATAGGATGATAGAATAGGTCCAGAACTTTAGTACTATACCACCCAAGTTACCGTAAAAACTTAGGTTTTGGAAATATGGCTGATTAAAGTAGTCGCATTGAGATGTGCGGACAGCGATTTGTCTAAGTTTGACATGAAATATAAAAATAAATACGGAATTTTGGATACATGACGTACACATAGGGTGATAGAATAGGACCAGAACTTCTGTATTATACCACCCAAGTTACCGTAAAAACTTAGGTTTTGGAAATATGGGTGATTAAATTAGTCGCTATGCGATGTGCGGACAACGATTTGTTGAAGTTTGACACGAAATATAAAAAAAATTCGGAGGTGTGCCAACATGACGTACACATAGGATGATAGAATAGGTCCAGAACTTTAGTACTATACCACCCAAGTTACCGTAAAAACTTAGGTTTTGGAAATATGGATGATTAAATTAGTCGCTATGCGATGTGCGGTACACATAGGGTGATAGAATAGGACCAGAACTTCTGTATTATACCACCCAAGTTACCGTAAAAACTTAGGTTTTGAAATACGGGTGATTAAAATAGTCGCATTGAGATGTGCGGAGAGGGATTTTTCTAAGTTTGACATGAAATATAAAATAAATACGGAAGTGTGTCAGCATGACGTACACGTAGGATGATAGAATAGGACCTGAAATTTAGTATTATACCACCCAAGTTACCTTAAAAACTTAGGTTTTGGAAATATGGGTGATTAAATTAGTCGCTATGCGATGTGCGGACAACGATTTGTCTAAGTTTGACATGAAATATGAAAATAAATACGGAATTGTGGATACATGACGTACACATTGGGTGATAGAATAGGATTAGAACTTTAGTACTATACCACCCAAGTTACCGTAAAAACTTAGGTTTTGGAAATATGGGTGATTAAATTAGTCGCTATGCGATGTGCGGACAGCGATTTGTCAAAGTATGACATGAAATAATAGTACTAAAGTTCTGGTCCAATTCTATCATCCTATATGTACGTCATGTTGGCACACCTCCGTATTTTTTTATATTTCGTGTCAAACTTCGACAAATCGTTGTCCGCACATCGCATAGCGACTAATTTAATCACCCATATTTCCAAAACCTAAGTTTTTACGGTAACTTGGGTGGTATAATACAGAAGTTCTGGTCCTATTCTATCACCCTATGTGTACGTCATTGGCACACCTCCGTATTTCTTTTATATTTCGTGTCAAACTTCGACAAATCGTTGTCCGCACATCGCATAGCGACTAATTTAATCACCCATATTTCCAAAACCTAAGTTTTTACGGTAACTTGGGTGGTATAATACAGAAGTTTTGTCCTATTCTATCACCCTACGTGTACGTAATGTTGGCACACCTCCGTATTTATTATTATATTTCATGTCATACTTAGACAAATCGTTGTCCGCACATCGCATAGCGACTAATTTAATCACCCATATTTCCAAAACCTAAGTTTTTAAGGTAACTTGGGTGGTATAGTACTAAATTTTTGGTCCTATTCTTTCATCCTACGTGTACGTCATGCTGACACACTGCCGTATTTATTTTATATTTTATGTCAAACGTAGGTGGATCAATGTCCACACATCCAAAGCGACTATTTTAATCACCCGTACTTCCAAAACCTAAGTTTTTAAGGTACCTTGGGTGTTATAGTACTAAAGTTCTGGGCCTATTCTATCATCCTATGTGTACGTCATGTTGGCACACCTCCGTATTTTTTTATATTTCGTGTCAAACTTCGACAAATCTCTGTCCGCACATCTCAATGCGACTACTTTAATCAGCCATATTTCCAAAACCTAAGTTTTTACGGTAACTTGGGTGGTATAATACAGAAGTTCTGGTCCTATTCTATACCCTACGTGTACGTAATGTTGGCACACCTCCGTATTTATTATTATATTTCATGTCATACTTAGACAAATCGTTGTCCGCACATCGCATAGCGACTAATTTAATCACCCATATTTCCAAAACCTAAGTTTTTACGGTAACTTGGGTGGTATAATACAGAAGTTCTGGTCCTATTCTATCACCCTACGTGTACGTAATGTTGGCACACCTCCGTATTTATTTTTATATTTCATGTCAAAATTAGACAAATCGTTGTCCGCACATCGCATAGCGACTATTTAAATCACCCATATTTCCAAAACCTAAGTTTTTACGGTAACTTGGGTGGTATAGTACTAAGGTTCTGGACCTATTCTATCATCCTATGTGTACGTCATGTTGGCTTACCTCCGTATTTTTTTATATTTCGTGTCAAACTTAGACAAATCGCTGTCCGCCCATCGCAAAGCGACTACTTTAATCAGCCATATTTCCAAAACCCAAGTTTTTACGGTAACTTGGGTAGTATATAACAGAATTTCTGGTCCTATTCTATCACCCTATGTGTACGTAATGATGGCACACCTCCGTATTTTTTTTATATTTCATGTCATACTTAGACAAATCGTTGTCCGCACATCGCATAGCGACTAATTTAATCACCCATATTTCCAAAACCTAAGTTTTTAAGGTAACTTGGGTGGTATAGTACTAAAGTTCTGGTCCTATTTTTTCATCCTACGTGTACGTCATGCTGACACATTTCCGTATTTATTTTATATTTTATGTCAAACTTAGGTGGATCGCTGTCCACACATCCAAAGCGACTATTTTAATCACCCGTATTTCCAAAACCTAAGTTTTGACGGTAACCTGAGTGGTATAATAATATAGTTTTAATCCTATTCCATCACCCAATGTGTACGTCATGTATCCAAAATTCCGTATTTATTTTTATATTTCATGTCAAACTTAGACAAATCGTTGTCCGCACATCGCATAGCGACTAATTTAATCACCCATATTTCCAAAACCTAAGTTTTTACGGTAACTTGGGTAGTATAATACAGAAGTTCTGGTCCTATTCTATCACCCTATGTGTACGTCATGTATCCACAATTCCGTATTTATTTTTATATTTCATGTCAAACTTAGACAAATCGTTGTCCGCACATCGCATAGCGACTAATTTAATCACCCATATTTCCAAAACCTAAGTTTTTAAGGTAACTTGGGTGGTATAATACTAAATTTCAGGACCTATTCTATCATCCTATGTGTACGTCATGATGGCACACTTCCGTATTTATTTTATTTTTCATGTCATACTTTGACAAATCGCTGTCCGCACATCTCAATGCGACTACTTTAATCAGCCATATTTCCAAAACCTAAGTTTTTAAGGTAACTTGGGTGGTATAATACTAAATTTCAGGACCTATTCTATCATCCTATGTGTACGTCATGTTGGCACACTTCCGTATTTATTTTATTTTTCATGTCAAACTTCGACAAATCGCTGTCCGCACATCTCAATGCGACTACTTTAATCACCCATATTTCCAAAACCTAAGTTTTTACGGTAACTTGGGTGGTATAATACAGAAGTTCTGGTCCTATTCTATCACCATATGTGTACGTCATGTATCCATAATTCCGTATTTATTTTTATATTTCATGCCAAACTTAGACAAATCGTTGTCCGCACATCGCATAGCGACTAATTTAATCACCCATATTTCCAAAACCTAAGTTTTTACGGTAACTTGGGTGGTATAATACTAAATTTCAGGACCTATTCTATCATCCTATGTGTACGTCATGTATTTACAATTCCGTATTTATTTTTATATTTCATGTCAAACTTAGACAAATCGTTGTCCGCACATCGCATAGCGACTAATTTAATCACCCATATTTCCAAAACCTAAGTTTTTACGGTAACTTGGGTGGTATAATACTAAAGTTCTGGACCTATTCTATCATCCTATGTGTACGTCATGTTGGCACACCTCTATATTTTTTTTATATTTCATGTCATACTTAGACAAATCTCTGTCCGCACATCTCAATGCGACTACTTTAATCAGCCATATTTCCAAAACCTAAGTTTTTACGGTAACTTGGGTGGTATAATACAGACGTTCTGGTCCTATTCTATCACCCTACGTGTACGTAATGATGGCACACCTCCGTATTTATAATATATTTCATGTCATACTTAGACAAATCGTTGTCCGCACATCGCATAGCGACTAATTTAATCACCCATATTTCCAAAACCTAAGTTTTTAAGGTAACTTGGGTGGTATAGTACTAAAGTTCTGGTCCTATTTTTTCATCCTACGTGTACGTCATGCTGACACATTTCCGTATTTATTTTATATTTTATGTCAAACTTAGGTGGATCGCTGTCCACACATCCAAAGCGACTATTTTAATCACCCGTATTTCCAAAACCTAAGTTTTGACGGTAACCTGAGTGGTATAATAATATAGTTTTAATCCTATTCCATCACCCAATGTGTACGTCATGTATCCAAAATTCCGTATTTATTTTTATATTTCATGTCAAACTTAGACAAATCGTTGTCCGCACATCGCATAGCGACTAATTTAATCACCCATATTTCCAAAACCTAAGTTTTTACGGTAACTTGGGTGGTATAATACAGAAGTTCTGGTCCTATTCTATCACCCTATGTGTACGTCATGTATCCACAATTCCGTATTTATTTTTATATATCATGTCAAACTTAGACAAATCGTTGTCCGCACATCGCATAGCGACTAATTTAATCACCCATATTTCCAAAACCTAAGTTTTTAAGGTAACTTGGGTGGTATAATACTAAATTTCAGGACCTATTCTATCATCCTATGTGTACGTCATGTTGGCACACTTCCGTATTTATTTTATTTTTCATGTCATACTTTGACAAATCGCTGTCCGCACATCTCAATGCGACTACTTTAATCAGCCATATTTCCAAAACCTAAGTTTTTACGGTAACTTGGGTGGTATAATACAGAAGTTCTGGTGCTATTTCATCACCCTACGTGTACGTCATGTTGCACACCTCCGTATTTATTATTATATTTCATGTCATACTTAGACAAATCGTTGTCCGCACATCGCATAGCGACTAATTTAATCACCCATATTTCCAAAACCTAAGTTTTTAAGGTAACTTGGGTGGTATAGTACTAAAGTTCTGGACCTATTCTATCATCCTATGTGTACGTCATGTTGGCACACCTCCGTATTTTTTTTATATTTCGTGTCAAACTTCGACAAATCGTTGTCCGCACATCGCATAGCGACTAATTTAATCACCCGTATTTCCAAAACCTAAGTTTTTACGGTAACCTGAGTGGTATAATAATATAGTTCTAATCCTATTCTATCACCCAATGTGTACGTCATGTATCCAAAATTCCGTATTTATTTTTATATTTCATGTCAAACTTAGACAAATCGTTGACCGCACATCGCTTAGCGACTAATTTAATCACCTATATTTCCAAAACCTAAGTTTTTAAGGTAACTTGGGTGGTATAATACTTAATTTCAGGACCTATTCTATCATCCTATGTGTACGTCATGTTGGCACACTTCCGTATTTATTTTTATATTTCATGTCAAACTTAGACAAATCGTTGTCCGCACATCGCATAGCGACTAATTTAATCACCCATATTTCCAAAACCTAAGTTTTTAAGGTAACTTGGGTGGTATAATACTAAATTTCAGGACCTATTCTATCATCCTATGTGTACGTCATGTTGGCACACTTCCGTATTTATTTTTATATTTCATGTCATACTTTGACAAATCGCTGTCCGCACATCTCAATGCGACTACTTTAATCAGCCATATTTCCAAAACCTAAGTTTTTACGGTAACTTGGGTGGTATAATAATATAGTTTTAATCCTATTCTATCACCCAATGTGTACGTCATGTATCCAAAATTCCGTATTTATTTTTATATTTCATGTCAAACTTAGACAAATCGTTGTCCGCACATGGCATAGCGACTAATTTAATCACCCATATTTCCAAAACCTAAGTTTTGACGGTAACCTGAGTGGTATAATAATATAGTTCTAATCCTATTCTATCACCCAATGTGTACGTCATGTATCCAAAATTCCGTATTTATTTTTATATTTCATGTCAAACTTAGACAAATCGTTGTCCGCACATCGCATAGCGACTAATTTAATCACCCATATTTCCAAAACCTAAGTTTTTAAGGTAACTTGGGTGGTATAATACTAAATTTCAGGACCTATTCTATCATCCTATGTGTACGTCATGTTGGCACACTTCCGTATTTATTTTATTTTTCATGTCATACTTTGACAAATCGCTGTCCGCACATCTCAATGCGACTACTTTAATCAGCCATATTTCCAAAACCTAAGTTTTTACGGTAACTTGGGTGGTATAATACAGAAGTTCTGGTCCTATTCTATCACCCTATGTGTACGTCATGTATCCACAATTCCGTATTTATTTTTATATTTCATGTCAAACTTAGACAAATCGTTGTCCGCACATCGCATAGCGACTAATTTAATCACCCATATTTCCAAAACCTAAGTTTTTAAGGTAACTTGGGTGGTATAATACTAAATTTCAGGACCTATTCTATCATCCTATGTGTACGTCATGTTGGCACACTTCCGTAATTATTTTATTTTTCATGTCATACTTTGACAAATCGCTGTCCGCACATCTCAATGCGACTACTTTAATCAGCCATATTTCCAAAACCTAAGTTTTTACGGTAACTTGGGTGGTATAATACAGAAGTTCTGGTCCTATTTCATCACCCTACGTGTACGTCATGCTGACACACTGCCGTATTTATTTTATATTTTATGTCAAATTTAGGTGGATCACTGTCCACACATCCAAAGCGACTATTTTAATCACCCGTAATTCCAAAACCTAAGTTTTTAAGGTAACTTGGGTGGTATAGTACTAAAGTTCTGGACCTATTCTATCATCCTATGTGTACGTCATGTTGGCACACTTCCGTATTTATTTTATTTTTCATGTCATACTTTGACAAATCGCTGTCCGCACATCTCAATGCGACTACTTTAATCAGCCATATTTCCAAAACCTAAGTTTTTACGGTAACTTGGGTGGTATAATACAGAAGTTCTGGTCCTATTTCATCACCCTACGTGTACGTCATGCTGACACACTGCCGTATTTATTTTATATTTTATGTCAAACTTAGGTGGATCGCTGTCCACACATCCAAAGCGACTATTTTAATCACCCGTATTTCCAAAACCTAAGTTTTGACGGTAACCTGAGTGGTATAATAATATAGTTCTAATCCTATTCTATCACCCAATGTGTACGTCATGTATCTAAAATTCCATATTTATTTTTATATTACATGTCAAACTTAGACAAATCGTTGTCCGCACATCGCATAGCGACTAATTTAATCACCCATATTTCCAAAACCTAAGTTTTTACGGTAACTTGGGTGGTATAATACAGAAGTTCTGGTCCTATTCTATCACCCAATGTGTACGTCATGTATCCACAATTCCGTATTTATTTTCATATTTCATGTCAAACTTAGACAAATCGTTGTCCGCACATCGCATAGCGACTAATTTAATCACCCATATTTCCAAAACCTAAGTTTTTAAGGTACCTTGGGTGGTATAATACTAAATTTCAGGTCCTATTCTTTCATCCTACGTGTACGTCATGCTGACACACTTCCGTAATTATTTTATATTTCATGTCAAACTTAGAAAAATCCCTCTCCGCACATCTCAATGCGACTAATTTAATCACCCGTATTTCCAAAACCTAAGCTTTTACGGTAACTTGGGTGGTATAATACAGAAGTTCTGGTCCTATTCTATCACCCTATGTGTACCGCACATCGCATAGCGACTAATTTAATCACCCATATAATTATTTATTTTATATTTTATGTCAAACTTAGGTGGATCACTGTCCACACATCCAAAGCGACTATTTTAATCACCCGTATTTCCAAAACCTAAGTTTTTAAGGTAACTTGGGTGGTATAGTACTAAAGTTCTGGACCTATTCTATCATCCTATGTGTACGTCATGTTGGCACACCTCCGTATTTTTTTTATATTTCATGTCAAAATTAGACAAATCGCTGTCCGCACATCTTAATGCGACTACTTTAATCAGCCATATTTCCAAAACCTAAGTTTTTACGGTAACTTGGGTGGTATAGTACTAAAGTTCTGGACCTTTTCTATCATCCTATGTGTACGTCATGCTGACACACTGCCGTATTTATTTTATTTTTCATGTCATACTTAGACAAATCGTTGTCCGCACATCGCATAGCGACTAATTTAATCACCCATATTTCCAAAACCTAAGTTTTTAAGGTAACTTGGGTGGTATAGTACTAAAGTTCTGGTCCTATTCTTTCATCCTACGTGTACGTCATGCTGACACACTGCCGTATTTATTTTATATTTTATGTCAAACATAGGTGGATCGCTGTCCACACATCCAAAGCGACTATTTTAATCACCCGTATTTCCAAAACCTAAGTTTTTAAGGTAACTTGGGTGGTATAGTACTAAAGTTCTGGACCTATTCTATCATCCTATGTGTACGTCATGTTGGCACACCTCCGTATTTTTTTTATATTTCGTGTCAAACTTATACAAATTCCTGTCCGCACATCTCAATGCGACTACTTTAATCAGCCATATTTCCAAAACCTAAGTTTTTACGGTAACTTGGGTGGTATAATACAGAAGTTCTGGTCCTATTCTATCACCCTACGTGTACGTAATGTTGGCACACCTCCGTATTTATTATTATATTTCATGTCATACTTAGACAAATCGTTGTCCGCACATCGCATAGCGACTAATTTAATCACCCATATTTCCAAAACCTAAGTTTTTACGGTAACTTGGGTGGTATAATACAGAAGTTCTGGTCCTATTCTATCACCCTACGTGTACGTAATGTTGGCACACCTCCGTATTTATTTTTATATTTCATGTCAAACTTAGACAAATCGTTGTCCGCACATCGCATAGCGACTAATTTAATCACCCATATTTCCAAAACCTAAGTTTTTACGGTAACTTGGGTGGTATAGTACTAAAGTTCTGGACCTATTCTATCATCCTATGTGTACGTCATGTTGGCACACCTCCGTATTTTTTATATTTCGTGTCAAACTTCGACAAATCGTTGTCCGCACATCGCATAGCGACTAATTTAATCACTAGTCCAGTAAAAATACTGTTTAACCTAGAACAAATTGCAACACGAGCGCTTTTGACGGTATTCTGCTCAAAAAAATGTGCATATTAACATATCCAAAATCGGACAAAATCGGACCATGGGAAAGCCCTTAAAATCACGTTTCAAAATGGCGGCTTTATTTAACAATGGAAAGTTTTTGAAAAAAGCCACTCGGTTGCATTTTTTATCTCCATTTAATAAGATATTGAGTTGGGACCACCGCCAATAATTTTTGAGTGGCTAGTCGTGCATTTTGACAGGGTAAAAATTGTTGGCAGCCATCTTGGATCCGCCATATTGGATTTATTTTATTTTTTTCAAATGTAAAAGTGGTCGTGTGACACATAATTTAGAACTAGATTTTTACGCTGATTTCAATGCTGAAGTCCGTTTTCAAAAATATCGATTCGTTTTTAAGATATGCTCAAAATAAAATTCTTCCCTGTACATTTCTTATGGGGGCTAAATAAATAATAACATTTTTACAATTATTTTTCTTATATCTCAGGAACCAAGCAAGGCTTTCAGTTCGTTTTGATCTTAAAATGATGAGTGATTTTTTGGCTTTTATTTGGGCTATTGATCACTAAAATCGGATACGTGTGAAACGAGCTATAAAGCTAAATGCTACATGAAAATTGTTTTTTTTTTAATTTGTTTTTTTGTTAAAGATTTATATCTCAGGTTTGAAATGAGTTAAAAAGTTCCTTCTGGTGTCAAATTACTCGATAAAGTATAAGCTTTCATATGAACTATGACTAATCGAAATCTGACTAATATAAATGGAGTTATGATCCATAATACAACTTAAATTCTTCTAACTTTCGAAATTTGTCACCATTTAAAGACTTATATCTCCAAATTTAGCAGAGACTCAGGCCAAATTAAGGTCTTAATTAACTCAGTACATTTTTGGCTTTAATTTAAGCTCTTAACTATTCAAATAGGTTGAGTCAGATGCGAGTTATGGACCTTTAATTAACATAAAAATATTTTTTTTCAGAATTTTTAATTTAGTTAAGGACGGGTATCTCCAGTTTTGTTTAAGGAATATAGGTTTGAATGGTTTCAAAACACTCAGTGAGCTATCAGCTTTCATTTGAGCCATCGATCATTAAAATCGGACAAGTTTGGAGTGAGTTATATTGATTTTATTAATTGTTTTGGTAACTATTTTTTGTGACACATTTAAAGCTTATAGGGTATCAATACAACCAAACATTTACCTATTTTAAAGGGGAAACTGTGTAATCCAGGAATGCTAAACATAATTGTCCTCCACTAACTCAGATATGTAGAATTCATTGAAAATGTGTTGATCACGATTTATCTACAGGGTGTTCCACAAATTAAGTCCAAGGGTAAAAATATCACAATATTGTTAAGTAAACCTATACCACGTTTTATATCATTTTACAGGTCCTGCTGAACGGAAAATTTTGAGGAAAACTGAACTAAATTATCTCTAGCCGTTTCAAAAGGCGGCCATTTTAGAGATATTTTCCAATATTTACGGAAAACATTGGATTTTTTTTAACCACTACAAGTATTTTAGTTCTGCTTATAAAATCTTAATCCTTGTCAACCCAGTTTGCTATGGTAACTGCTATGACCATATTATATAAAATCAAATATAGTTCCTATGGAAACCAAATAAAAACTACAAACATTATTCAAAACACTAGTGAGAAATAATGCATACGGGGTGAATCTTAAAGGGATATTAAGGACCTGGGCAGACCCATGTTTTGCCTGGGTAGATTATATACCTTGGTGCGAAATTTCAGCCTATTCCCCTCGGAAGGTTTTGCATTTACCTGAAACAACTTACACAGAAACAACACCGAAACGACCTTTATTTCGTATTATATAAATAAATAAATAAATAAATTCATAAATAAATAAATTATATATATAAATATATACCGGGTGTCCCATAAGAGCCCCCCCTAACTTTTTCCTATATTTTTTCAAATATCAATTTTACACCACCCCCAAACATTATTG
Organism: Flexamia atlantica; assembly: GCA_035578135.1. Taxonomy (NCBI): domain Eukaryota; kingdom Metazoa; phylum Arthropoda; class Insecta; order Hemiptera; family Cicadellidae; genus Flexamia; species Flexamia atlantica. The sequence goes on along the minus strand of JAQJVK010000128.1, from coordinate 8,401 downwards.
GGTAGTTAATACTTAATTTAGAGAGGGTACTCAATTTTGGCCGCCATATTGGACCCAAAATAATTTTTCCAAATGTAAAAGTGGTGTTGTGACCCATAATTTCAAATTGTATTTTTTCACTGATTACAATACCGCAATCTGTTTTTTAATATATCAATTAATTCTCGAGATATGGGTACTTTTAATTAATTTATTTTCAACCAATTTAAACATTACAAATTGATAAAATAGGCCCATAACCACAAAATAATGCTAGATAGTGACGAATAACCACCACCAGTCATTGTTGAGCGCTTTACACTTAACTTTCACCGATGTAATTTTTTTGGCCGCCATATTGGATCCGCCATTTTCGAATGAGGCAAGTTATTTAAAATATGAAGTTGGTATTGTGAGCCATCATTTTAAACTAGCTTTTTACGGCGAATTCAATGCCGCAACCCGTTTTTAGCTGTACAACTTATTTTTTGAAAAATTCAGGTTTTTTGAGATATTTATTAGAAACATGTCAATAAACACTGTAAAAAACTAAACTACTAAAACTATTTTAGAAAACTAAACTAGAAAAACCAACTAAGATCGATATGAATAGCAAGTGAGGAAATCACAACTGATATGGTTGCATCCTAAACTAACTAGAAAAACTATTTTAGAAAACTAAACACTATAGTAAAAAACGGGTTACGGCATTGAATTCAGCGTAAAAATTTAGTTTGAAATAATGGGTCACAATACTAACTTCATATTTGAAATAACTTGCCTCATTTCATAATGGCGGATCCAAGATGGCGGTTTAAAGTTATTTCCTCGTCAAAATGCAGTTACAGCCACTCAACAAATATTGCCTGTGGTTCCTGATCAATATCTCTGGAAAAGTAGACGAAGAAAAGATGAGCTTAAGTTTTTGATAAACGATATCCGGAGAAGCCGCCATTTTGAAACGTGATTTTTTTGGTTCTCCCGTAGACCGTTTTTGTCCGATATTGGATGTGTCGGAATAAGCATTTCTTTAGTAGATTTCCATTAAAAAACGATTGTGCTGAAATTTGGTTTAAGATTATGAGTTTTTTAACAATTAAAAAAATGAAAATAATAAATTCGTTATATTTAAATAACGAAATAAGATTTTTGAAAACGGACTTCAGGATTGTAATTAGCGTAAAAATCTAGTCCTAAATGATGTGTCATATGGCCACCTTTACTTTTGAAAAAAAATATTTGAAATCCAAAATGGCGGATCCAAGATGGCGGCCAAAAATTTTACCTAGACAAAATGCACGACTAGCCACTTAAAAATTATTGGCGGTGGTCTCAACTCAATATCTTGTTAAATGTAGATAAAAAATGCAGCCGAGTGGCTTTTTTCATAAACTTCCCAATGTTAAAAAACCGCCAATTTGAAACGTGATTTTTGGGGGTTTCCCGTAGACTGATTTTGTTAGATTTTGGATATGTTTGAATAAGTATTGTTTTGTTATATTTTCATGAAAAAAGGTTGTGTTGCAGTTTGGTCTAAGCTGGTGAGCATTTAAACAAATTTAAAAAATTTAAAAAAATAAATTCGTTATATCTTAAAAACAAAAACAGATTTTTGAAAACGGATTTCAGCATTGGAATCAGCGTAAAAATCTAGTTCTAAATTATGTGTCACATGACCACCTTTGTATTTGAAAAAAAATAATTGAATCCAATATGGCGGATCCAAGATGGCGGCCAAAATTTAAAATCCTATGACAATGAAGTATTACCCCCCTATCGGTTTTCTGTAGCATTTCTAATTTTATACCTATAGAGATGTAGTTGAAAACTAAGAGTAAAACTTAATTTTAAGTTTTTCCATTGTAATCCGCCATTTTGAAACGTAATTTTAGGGAGTTTCCCATGGACCGATTTTGTCCGATTTTGGATATGTTAAAAAGCACACTTTTTTGGACAGATTTCCACCAAAAACGCTCGTGTTGCAATTTGTTCTAGGTTAAGGGTGTTTTTTGCGTAGATTTACTGGACTACACCCATATTTCCAAAACCTAAGTTTTTACGGTAACTTGGGTGGTATATTACAGAAGTTCTGGTCCTATTCTATCACCCTATGTGTACGTCATGTATCCACAATTCCGTATTTATTTTTATATTTCATGTCAAACTTAGACAAATCGCTGTCCGCACATCTCAATGCGACTACTTTAATCAGCCATATTTCCAAAACCTAAGTTTTTACGGTAACTTGGGTGGTATAATACAGACTTTCTGGTCCTATTCTATCACCCTATGTGACCGTAATGTTGGCACACTTCCGTATTTATTTCTATATTACATGTCATACTTAGACAAATCGTTGTCCGACATCGCATAGCGACTAATTTAATCACCCATATTTCCAAAACCTAAGTTTTTAGGGTAACTTGGGTGGTATTATACTAAAGTTCTGGTCCTATTCTTTCATCCTACGTGTACGTCATGCTGACACACTGCCGTATTTATTTTATATTTTATGTCAAACTTAGGTGGATCGCTGTCCACACATCCAAAGCGACTATTTTAATCACCCGTATTTCCAAAACCTAAGTTTTTAAGGTAACTTGGGTGGTATAGTACTAAAGTTCTGGACCTATTCTATCATCCTATGTGTACGTCATGTTGGCACACTTCCGTATTTTTTTTATATTTCGTGTCAAACTTCGACAAATCTCTGTCCGCACATCTCAATGCGACTACTTTAATCAGCCATATTTCCAAAACCTAAGTTTTTACGGTAACTTGGGTGGTATAATACAGAAGTTCTGGTCCTATTCTATCACCCTACGTGTACGTAATGTTGCACACCTCCGTATTTATCTTTATATTTCATGTCAAACTTAGACAAATCGTTGTCCGCACATCGCATAGCGACTAATTTAATCACCCATATTTCCAAAACCTAAGTTTTTACGGTAACTTGGGTGGTATAGTACTAAAGTTCTGGACCTATTCTATCATCCTATGTGTACGTCATGTTGGCACACCTCCGTATTTTTTTATATTTCGTGTCAAACTTCGACAAATCGTTGTCCGCACATCGCATAGCGACTAATTTAATCACCCATATTTCCAAAACCTAAGTTTTTACGTTAACTTGGGTGGTATAATACAGAAGTTCTGGTCCTATTCTATCACCCTACGTGTACGTAATGTTGGCACACTTCCGTATTTATTTTATTTTTCATGTCATACTTTGACAAATCGCTGTCCGCACATCTCAATGCGACTACTTTAATCAGCCATATTTCCAAAACCTAAGTTTTTACGGTAACTTGGGTGGTATAATACAGAAGTTCTGGTCCTATTTCATCACCCTACGTGTACGTCATGCTGACACACTGCCGTATTTATTTTATATTTTATGTCAAACTTAGGTAGATCACTGTCCACACATCCAAAGCGACTATTTTAATCACCCGTATTTCCAAAACCTAAGTTTTTAAGGTAACTTGATTTGTATAGTACTAAAGTTCTGGACCTATTCTATCATCCTATGTGTACGTCATGTTGGCACACCTCCGTATTTTTTTTATATTTCGTGTCAAACTTCGACAAATCGTTGTCCGCACATCGCATAGCGACTAATTTAATCACCCATATTTCCAAAACCTAAGTTTTTACGTTAACTTGGGTGGTATAATACAGAAGTTCTGGTCCTATTCTATCACCCTATGTGTACGTCATGTATCCACAATTCCGTATTTATTTTTATATTTCATGTCAAACTTAGACAAATCGCTGTCCGCACATCTCAATGCGACTACTTTAATCAGCCATATTTCCAAAACCTAAGTTTTTACGGTAACTTGGGTGGTATAGTACTAAAGTTCTGGACCTATTCTATCATCCTATGTGTACGTCATGTTGGCACACCTCCGTATTTATTTTATATTTCGTGTCAAACTTCGACAAATCTCTGTCCGCACATCTCAATGCGACTACTTTAATCAGCTATATTTCCAAAACCTAAGTTTTTACGGTTACTTGGGTGGTATAATACAGAAGTTCTGGTCCTATTCTATCACCCTACGTGTACGTAATGTTGGCACACCTCCGTATTTATTATTATATTTCATGTCATACTTAGACAAATCGTTGTCCGCACATCGCATAGTGACTAATTTAATCACCCATATTTCCAAAACCTAAGTTTTTAAGGTAACTTGGGTGGTATAATACTAAATTTCAGGACCTATTCTATCATCCTATGTGTACGTCATGTTGGCACACTTCCGTATTTATTTTATTTTTCATGTCATACTTTGACAAATCGCTGTCCGCACATCTCAATGCGACTAATTTAATCAGCCATATTTCCAAAACCTAAGTTTTTACGTTAACTTGGGTGGTATAATACAGAAGTTCTGGTCCTATTCTATCACCCTGCGTGTACGTAATGTTGGCACACCTCCGTATTTATTAATATATTTCATGTCATACTTAGACAAATCGTTGTCCGCACATCGCATAGTGACTAATTTAATCACCCATATTTCCAAAACCTAAGTTTTTAAGGTAACTTGGGTGGTATAGTACTAAAGTTCTGGTCCTATTCTTTCATACTACGTGTACGTCATGCTGACACACTGCCGTATTTATTTTATTTTTCATGTCATACTTTGACAAATCGCTGTCCGCACATCTCAATGCGACTACTTTAATCAGCCATATTTCCAAAACCTAAGTTTTTACGGTAACTTGGGTGGTATAATACAGAAGTTCTGGTCTTATTCTATCACCCTACGTGTACGTAATGTTGGCACACCTCCGTATTTATTATTATATTTCATGTCATACTTAGACAAATCGTTGTCCGCACATCGCATAGTGACTAATTTAATCACCCATATTTCCAAAACCTAAGTTGTTAAGGTAACTTGGGTGGTATAGTACTAAAGTTCTGGTCCTATTCTTTCATCCTACGTGTACGTCATGCTGACACACTGCCGTATTTATTTTATTTTTCATGTCATACTTTGACAAATCGCTGTCCGCACATCTCAATACGACTACTTTAATCACCCATATTTCTAAAACCTAAGTTTTTACGGTAACTTGGGTGGTATAATACAGAAGTTCTGGTCCTATTCTATCACCCTATGTGTACGTCATGTATCCACAATTCCGTATTTATTTTTATATTTCATGTCAAACTTAGACAAATCGTTGTCCGCACATCGCATAGCGACTAATTTAATCACCCATATTTCCAAAACCTAAGTTTTTAAGGTAACTTGGGTGGTATAATACTAAATTTCAGGACCTATTCTATCATCCTATGTGTACGTCATGTTGGCACACTTCCGTATTTATTTTATTTTTCATGTCATACTTTGACAAATCGCTGTCCGCACATCTCAATGCGACTACTTTAATCAGCCATATTTCCAAAACCTAAGTTTTTACGGTAACTTGGGTGGTATAGTACTAAAGTTCTGGACCTATTTTATCATCCTATGTGTACGTCATGTTGGCACACCTCCGTATTTTTTTTATATTTCGTGTCAAACTTCGACAAATCTCTGTCCGCACATCTCAATGCGACTACTTTAATCAGCCATATTTCCAAAACCTAAGTTTTTACGGTAACTTGGGTGGTATAATACAGAAGTTCTGGTCCTATTCTATCACCCTACGTGTACGTAATGTTGGAACACCTCCGTATTTATTATTATATTTCAAGTCATACTTAGAAAAAACGTTGTCCGCACATCGCATAGCGACTAATTTAATCACCCATATTTCCAAAACCTAAGTTTTTAAGGTAACTTGGGTGGTATAGTACTAAAGTTCTGGTCCTATTCTTTCATCCTACGTGTACGTCATGCTGACACACTGCCGTATTTATTTTATTTTTCATGTCATACTTTGACAAATCGCTGTCCGCACATCTCAATGCGACTACTTTAATCAGCCATATTTCCAAAACCTAAGTTTTTACGGTAACTTGGGTGGTATAATACAGAAGTTCTGGTCCTATTCTATCACCCTATGTGTACGTCATGTATCCACAATTCCGTATTTATTTTTATATTTCATGTCAAACTTAGACAAATCGCTGTCCGCACATCTCAATGCGACTACTTTAATCAGCCATATTTCCAAAACCTAAGTTTTTACGGTAACTTGGGTGGTATAGTACTAAAGTTCTGGATTCTATCATCCTATGTGTACGTCATGTTGGCACACCTCCGTATTTTTTTTATATTTCGTGTCAAACTTCGACCAATCTCTGTCCGCACATCTCAATGCGACTACTTTAATCAGCCATATTTCCAAAACCTAAGTTTTACAGTAACTTGGGTGGTATAATACAGAAGTTCTGGTCCTATTCTATCACCCTAGGTGTACGTAATGTTGGCACACCTCCGTATTTATTATTATATTTCATGTTATACTTAGACAAATCGTTGTCCGCACATCGCATAGTGACTAATTTAATCACCCATATTTCCAAAACCTAAGTTTTTAAGGTAACTTGGGTGGTATAATACTAAATTTCAGGACCTATTCTATCATCCTATGTGTACGTCATGTTGGCACACTTCCGTATTTATTTTATTTTTCATGTCATACTTTGACAAATCGCTGTCCGCACATCTCAATGCGACTAATTTAATCAGCCATATTTCCAAAACCTAAGTTTTTACGTTAACTTGGGTGGTATAATACAGAAGTTCTGGTCCTATTCTATCACCCTACGTGTACGTAATGTTGGCACACCTCCGTATTTATTAATATATTTCATGTCATACTTAGACAAATCGTTGTCCGCACATCGCATAGTGACTAATTTAATCACCCATATTTCCAAAACCTAAGTTTTTAAGGTAACTTGGGTGGTATAGTACTAAAGTTCTGGTCCTATTCTTTCATACTACGTGTACGTCATGCTGACACACTGCCGTATTTATTTTATTTTTCATGTCATACTTTGACAAATCGCTGTCCGCACATCTCAATGCGACTACTTTAATCAGCCATATTTCCAAAACCTAAGTTTTTACGGTAACTTGGGTGGTATAATACAGAAGTTCTGGTCTTATTCTATCACCCTACGTGTACGTAATGTTGGCACACCTCCGTATTTATTATTATATTTCATGTCATACTTAGACAAATCGTTGTCCGCACATCGCATAGTGACTAATTTAATCACCCATATTTCCAAAACCTAAGTTGTTAAGGTAACTTGGGTGGTATAGTACTAAAGTTCTGGTCCTATTCTTTCATCCTACGTGTACGTCATGCTGACACACTGCCGTATTTATTTTATTTTTCATGTCATACTTTGACAAATCGCTGTCCGCACATCTCAATACGACTACTTTAATCAGCCATATTTCTAAAACCTAAGTTTTTACGGTAACTTGGGTGGTATAATACAGAAGTTCTGGTCCTATTCTATCACCCTATGTGTACGTCATGTATCCACAATTCCGTATTTATTTTTATATTTCATGTCAAACTTAGACAAATCGTTGTCCGCACATCGCATAGCGACTAATTTAATCACCCATATTTCCAAAACCTAAGTTTTTAAGGTAACTTGGGTGGTATAATACTAAATTTCAGGACCTATTCTATCATCCTATGTGTACGTCATGTTGGCACACTTCCGTATTTATTTTATTTTTCATGTCATACTTTGACAAATTGCTGTCCGCACATCTCAATGCGACTACTTTAATCAGCCATATTTCCAAAACCTAAGTTTTTACGGTAACTTGGGTGGTATAGTACTAAAGTTCTGGACCTATTTTATCATCCTATGTGTACGTCATGTTGGCACACCTCCGTATTTTTTTTATATTTCGTGTCAAACTTCGACAAATCTCTGTCCGCACATCTCAATGCGACTACTTTAATCAGCCATATTTCCAAAACCTAAGTTTTTACGGTAACTTGGGTGGTATAATACAGAAGTTCTGGTCCTATTCTATCACCCTACGTGTACGTAATGTTGGCACACCTCCGTATTTATTATTATATTTCAAGTCATACTTAGAAAAAACGTTGTCCGCACATCGCATAGCGACTAATTTAATCACCCATATTTCCAAAACCTAAGTTTTTAAGGTAACTTGGGTGGTATAGTACTAAAGTTCTGGTCCTATTCTTTCATCCTACGTGTACGTCATGCTGACACACTGCCGTATTTATTTTATTTTTCATGTCATACTTTGACAAATCGCTGTCCGCACATCTCAATGCGACTACTTTAATCAGCCATATTTCCAAAACCTAAGTTTTTACGGTAACTTGGGTGGTATAATACAGAAGTTCTGGTCCTATTCTATCACCCTATGTGTACGTCATGTATCCACAATTCCGTATTTATTTTTATATTTCATGTCAAACTTAGAAAAATCGCTGTCCGCAC